>CANSZD010002982.1:4235000-4495000 GCA_947648045.1 Beta corolliflora
AGTAGTGTCAAATATTCATAGGGTTAGAATTAGAGAGAAGGCACTTGATTTTGAGCACTTTATAGTTTTCTAAAACATCGAGGTATAGTTTAATTTGATAGAATTTGAATTTTAAGTTTTCAATTCTTCGCCTTCGTTTATTTTATTCAATTATTTTCATAGTTATTGTAAATTCATTATAGTTTTCTAATTACTTGTTGATCTATTCGTAATCTCTCTTTAATCATGTTTAACGTTAGATTAGTCCTTAATTCCAGTTTTTATGCTACGAATCCATGATTAGTGAGTAATTCTCCATCTAGCTAGGTTCGTGTGAAAGTATGAGAATAGGGCTTCCATTTGGTTATTAATGTAATTGTGGATTAAAATTAATGATTATGCATTAATCTTGGTATTTTGAGATCTACGGGTATATCTTGATCACATTTGTCCTTTGGTACTTTGGTTACAGTTATTTTACTAAGATTTTGGATCCAATTTTTATTCCCATGTATCAACTTAGTTTCTAGGTCAAGACATTGGTAGCAATTAAGGGGATCCTTTTATGAGTGGTTTTTCGTGTTTATTTCATCTCTTAATCAACTAAATAAAGACCCATTCAAGAGAGGATTTAGTTGGTTGATTAAATATTAAACCTTGAGGGTCATTTGAAAGAGGACTTGAGGAATTTTGGAGAGAGTTAAACCTTGCATGATCATTGATTTTATTCCACATTGCATTTATAGCTGATTTGGCCAATAGTTTCATATTAGTCCTTAACCCCTAGTGTTTTCCTTATTGAACTAGTTGTTGGCTCGGGCGATGCCCCTAATCATTTATCAATGTGAATTTGAAGTCTTAAATCAAACACTTGAGAAAAGTGGAAAAAAAGAGTTATAGGCATTGGATTGTGCTTAGGAAATTAAATGATCTTTGAGTTCTTTTTAAAATTTCTACATAGTAAATTATAATATGAATTATTCATCAATATAACCTCGGTTTCAAGAGAGTACATATATATAAATATATAATTACTTATAAAAAATATAATACAATCTTTTTTTAACGTAGGTTGATGTGTAAGTATACAACCGATGCAATGAAATGGTGTAGTAGTGTTAATTACGGAGGTTATAAAAATTTAAAGAGCTTTTTTTTTTATTATAAGATTACTGAAAGGGGTAGGACATGCTATTATTAACATTAGCTTAATGAGTATTAATATATACATTTGTATTTAATTGTCTTAAAAATATAAAATTATCTTGTCCTTAAATATATTTTTTCACATAAAGACCAACATGAGATTGTAGAGTAGTTGGTTAGTGCACTTATATCTCAAATGAGAGGTCATGGGTTTGATGCATATAACACACATTTTTATTGTTTAATATATCATTTGATTGCGTGGGGGAGGGAGGAGTACATGTGGCAGCATGACATGTTTTTACTTTGGGTTTTAGATATATATATAGATTCGTATTCTTTATTTCTTTGATTTGTTTGTTTTCATCTTATTTAATATTTTAGTTTAATCAAACTGGACTTCAAACCCCACCCCCAATCTCTTCAACTAAGTGGTTGAACTTGATTAGTCTTCAATTACTCCCAATTTTCCTGTGGATCAACCATCTACTTGTCCTTACTATATTCTTGATAATTGCATGTTTAAGAGTATAAATATTGTTTAAAAAACGGTTGTTGGTGCCTTAACGACACACTAAGAACCTATTATCAATAACCAAAACAATTCCCCAAAAGTTAGAGAGAGAAAGGTAAAATGGTAAAAGCTACTTTTGAAAAATACAAAACTAAAATAATATATTTGAGGAGAGAGAGTATATGAGTGTAGAGATAGGTTGAAATATGGGGAGAGATGATGGAAATATTACCATTTTTAGATAAAGTAAAAGTGTGTATATTAAAAAGAAATGGTCAAAAAAGAAAAGTGTCTAAATTAAAAAGAAACGGATGTAGTATATCATTGTGTTTTGTTAACTTTTAAATAATAGCTAGGCTTATTATTAATAAGCAGAGGCAGATTCTGAAAAATTGTTTAGTAGGGTCACGCCGTAATTATTAGATTTTATTGGGGTTAAATGGTCAATTTTAAAGACAATTTTCAAACAAAAATTAAATTCTAAAAAAGAAATTTCATAAGTTTACTAATTCAATTGGGGTTAAGTACCCCACTTCTTATATGGTAGATCCGCCACTGCTATTAAGTAATAAGCAACGTCCGTTATACAAAATCGTTCAGGATGCAGTAAGCTACAAGCCTACAATTACAAGGCCATCAAAATGGCTGAACAATTTTTGCATCATTGTTGCATGCATTCATAGGACATAATCGTGCAACCAAAAGATCAGAAGCTACTTGTTTTCAGACACTTGGATTACGTATACGGTATATGGCTAGATTGTGTGCAACAATTTGCTACTATTTTGGCGTCAAGCAGGATTATATAATAGTTAGTTAAATCCTAATGGATGGCTACATATGAGATCGGAAAGTTATGGCTCTACGTATAGTTGAAAAGATTCTCTACTAGGCTTAACCAGATAAGTCTTACTCTTCTTGACCAAGGTAGCAACGTCATTCATCAATGGTCTCATGACAAAATGAATTGGCTAATTAAATAGACTTAACCAAAAAGTCTTACTCTTCTTCATCAAGGTATAATGTCATTGATGGTTGGAGAAAGTTCATGATTATTGATATTTATGTTGAAAGAGCATAAGAGAGGGTGAATTACAGTAATTGGAGGTTGGTGACTACTTTTAGAGAAACTAAAATAGATAAAAATTTAATTTAATCTAAGAGAGAATTATACAAGAAAAACCTCTTTGACGCAATTGAAAATAAAAATCTTGACCCTGAGAGATTTTGAGTTTTGTTACGATAAACTGGGCCACCTCAACATGTAAGAGATTCAACCATATTTCTAAATTTTGAGACAAACTCTCATTGAGGCCCATATCGCTTGTTACAATTGAAGACAACTTTTTCCAATCCAAACCATAATCTGCTTATTTTCTGTTAGATTTGGATTGGATCAACTTTTACGTACCAACCTCAGTTGCAATATTTATCCATAAATTCCTAATTATGAAAATATACTAATTCAAATTATCCTGAAAACCCCTAAATTTATCTAAACTTATTGGACCTGATTGAACCTGATTGGAACTTATTGGACTTGATTAATTAAACCTGATTAGAACATATATTGGAGTTGATTGAACCTGATTGAAACTTATTACACATGATTTAACCTGATTAAAACTTGTTAGACCCTATTTGACCTGATTGAAACTTATTACACCTTATTTTACCCATTGAACTTATTAGACCTTATTTAATCAAAATTATAATGTTGTTTTTACATAATTATTACAATAATAAACAAAAAGTTACTACTTGTAATTACCTACAAATTATTAATAATTTTAATAATATAATATATAATAAACATAATAATAACATTGATATAACAATAATGCTACTAGTAATTACAAATTTCTACCTACACAGATTGAATTTTTGAAAGTCGCTAATAAGTTTTTTAGAAGAAAAATTATAAAAAACAATAACTAGATTTGTTTAAGGGCGAGTCATTTACTTACAATTACTAGACATCATCGATACAAATTAGGTCATGAAAAAGATTGTTGCATGTTAATTGTGATATTTCTAAGGGGTTTAAGGTGCGTCATTTACTTACAATTACTATATATTATAATAGTATTCTCCAAAGGAAAGAGAATCCTTGAGGATATTTTTTGAATTATTCTCGGATAATAAAAAATATTAATAATAAAAAATATTATAGTACAATAATAACACAAATATAACTATAATGGTACTTTGATTAAATATTTAATACTAATTTATTAACAAATTTTCACCATATACCCTTGAAAAATATTTTTCAACGTGTCGTTTATGTGGCTGGCCACACTGAATACAAACCGTGTGGCGCGCGCATAAGTGTCAGCTTTGTCAGCTCATTTTTAAAAGGTCATATCTCACTCGTTTTTCAAAGGAATTAAGCTTTTTTTATCAGGCATTGGAAAGTTATCTGCCAAAATTTCATCTCTAACTTGAATCTTCCCAAAATGTTGAGTGTGTTGTGAGAAAGGTTCATTTGAAGTTGAACTTTGTGGACATACCCTTACAAAACTTCTTGTTTTTGCCCTGACGAATGATAAGGCTATATTTTATACATGATTTTTGCCCATTATCATACTTTTTGGTATAAATTATGAGAATTATAATATGTTTTCTTCTCCTATTTTAATGTTATAAGAGTTAAATTACTTGAGTAATAAAGTTGGTTTAAAATATGAAAATGCGCTCAATTAATTACTTGTTTGATTTTACTACTACTTATACATGCTAATTTTAGTTTATTTAAGAAATTATAATAGTAGTATGTTTTTACTATGTAAATATTTTGTTTTGATCACTTTATTAATTTGTTTTGTAGGTTACATTTGCAAAAAAATAAAAAAATAAAAACAAAAGAAAGAAAGGACTTGGCCCAAAAGACCAAATACATATAACTAGCCACGGAAGAAATCACAACATGAATTGAAAAGAAAAAAAAGGCAAAAACCCTTTTTGGGCCCAAAACCAATCATCAACCAAAAAGCCACGTATAACAATTGAAGAGGGGGATTAAAAACCCTTTTTGGATTGGAGACGCCAGGGGGACGAGACGACAGAGAGCCGCACGGGAGAACTGGACGAGAAGACGCCAGAGGAAGAAGACGAACATTCATCTGATTCTTCATATGAATCTGGAGTTTCTTTCTCTCTTCTCTTAGTTTATGTTAATTACTATGTTTAATTTCAGATTATCACTTTTAATTACTTTGGTTTATTTAGTTTCAATGTCTAGCTAAATTCCTTTGTTCTAGGGCTAGATGTAGTCTTTTATTTTCTGTCAATGATTTGAATTTGTTGTTTGGATTCGATTATTATAATTGCAATTTGATAATCTTGGTTTGTTTTCATATAATTGATTTGGCCAGTTGATTATATGTTTAAGATATTGGATTATTAGCGGAATTGAAAGTTTAATATTAGTTCGTGGGATTATTAAACGTCAAGTAGTATAATTTTAGGAATAGTTATACACTTGGGGTGGTCTCTTATATGAATTTATTGTTCGTAATGGGTTTATATTAATTGTTATGACCACGGAAGTAGGCGTAAGATTATTATAAATACACGTTTTCTACCTTGGAAGAGGAGATAATATATTATAGGAAATTCGATCATTGCAATATAATAGTTTAAATCCGACAACTAGTTTAATTTCATTGTAGAAGGTAATTGGCGAAATCTAAGTCCTAGAACTATTTCTTATACTTGATTTTATACCACTGTCCGACGTCTTTAGAGTTAGAATTAGTATAGTTCTTATTTATTAGTCTAGTTTATCACCACTAATCACTATTTCCGGATCGTCTAGATAATATTAGTGTCTCTTAATTTGGTAGTTGATTATACCTCCTTGTGGGAAACGATATCTTGCTTACCCTATATTTACTTTAATTGACCCGTACACTTACGGTATTTTAAGGTACTTTTAGGACCGACCAAGTTTTTGGCGCCGTTGCCGGGGAGGCAATAGTTCAATATCATACTAAAGGGATTTTGATATTAATTTAGACAAAGTATTTCTTAGTACTACTTGTTTATTTTTACGCCTACTTGTTTATTTAGCTAGTCTTATGTTGGTTAAAGTAGAGTGCCATTGTTTTTATTTTTATTTTTAGTTGATTTCATAATTTCGTGTTAGCCATTAGTTTATACATTTTTCTTGGTCATTAGTAGTTTTTGGATTCTATTACATTGTTTTAGAGAGCTGCATTCTGTGTCTTTACTAGTTTTGCTCATATTTTGCATTCAGTAGTTATTTAGCATTAATTTTGGGGATTAATCTCTATTGTTTTTTCCATTCTAACTTTTATATTTAACAACTTCATGCTCTTAGCTCTTGTCTGCATTCTGCCAGTAGTCTTGGTTTATGAATTTTTAGTACTTTATTTTTAGTGTATGCCACGGATTAATCGTACTTTGATTCCTTTTGATCCAGAGATCGAAAGAACAGCTCGTGCACTAAGGAAACAAAAGAGGTTGGAGCAAATACAAAAGCTGCTAGATTTTGATTTGGAGTACATCTTTTCTGAAGAATCTGACAGTAAACCAGTAGAGATGGGAGATGACAACAATGAAAAGCCTCTACGTGACTACGCAATGCCGAATGCTAGTGGAACCCCTTCAAGTATTGTAAGACCAACTGTTACTGCAAATAATTTTGAAATTAGTCCTGCTTTAATTCGTATAATTCAACAAGAACAATTTAGTGGACTAGATAATGAAGATCCTAATGACCATCTAGGTAATTATCTAGAAAAATGTGATACTCTTAAGCTGAATGGAGTAACCAATGATGCCATTAGATTGGGACTTTTCCCCTTCTCGCTAAAAGATAAAGCAAAAATATGGTTAAAATCTAATCCTGCTAATTCTTTTACTACTTGGGAAGATTTATCTGGAGCTTTTCTTAGAAAGTATTTTCCCCCTGGTAAAACTGCTAAACTAAGAAATGATATAACTAGTTTCATACAAAATGATGGGGAGTCTTTATATGAGGCTTGGGAAAGGTTTAAACATTTACAACGTCAATGTCCTCACCATGGTGTCCCAGATTGGTTGCTTGTGCAAACTTTTTATAATGGTCTAAATGAATCTGTTAGAATCACTATAGATTGTTGCTGCAGGAGGTGCTATAATGGGTAAAACTACTGAGGTAGCTAATAAATTATTAGAAGAAATGGCTTGAAATAATTATCATTGGTCTAATGATCGAAATAAACCAAGAAGAACTCGGTGGTAAGTATGAAGTAGAAGGAATAAATATGTTAAATGCAAAAGTGGACAACTTAGTAAATTTGTTTACTAAAATGAATAATGTCAATTTCGTGTCTTCTTCTAATGTGACATGTAATATTTGTGGTGGTGGCCATTTACCTACGGAATGTGCTAATATGGAACAAGCTCAATATGTTTCTAATTTTAATAGACCACCACAAAATGATCCCTATTCTAATACTTATAATCCAGGCTGGAGAAACCATCCTAATTTCTCTTGGAGGAATCCAGGACAACAAAATGTTAATGTTAATTCACAACATCCACACGGGTTCCACCAAAAACAAAATCAACAAGAAATTAGACCATCATGGGAACTAGCTATTGAAAAATTGGCTAATGCTACTTCGAAAGAATTGAAAAATTAGAAAGTAAAGTAGATCGATTGCTATTTCTAATAGAAATGTAGAACTTCAACTTGGACAGTTAGCTAATGCCATCAATTCTAGAAGTCAAGGAGCTTTGCCTAGTAAAACCGAAGTTAATCCTAAAGAGCATTTGCTTTGTCACTCTTAGAAATGGTAAGGAGTTAAGTAACATAAAAAGTACTATTAAAGAAAATGAGGTCGCCAATGAAAGTGAAAAGAGAAGGAGAATTATGAAGCCGAAAAAGAACTTGAATCACCACCTCCTCCCCGGTGACACCTTATGTCCCCCCCTATTCCTTTTCCACAAAGACTTAAACAAACTAAATTAGATAGTGAATTTGAGAAATTCTTGAAAATGTTTAAGCAATTGCATATTAACGTTCCTTTTATTGATGCTTTAATGCAAATTCCTTCTTATTCTAAGTTTCTTAAGGAAATTATGTCTAAAAAGAAGAAGTTGGAAAAATATGAAACCATTACTTTGAGTGAGGAATGTAGTGCTGTGATTCAGAAAAAGCTTCCCCCTAAACTGAAAGACCCAGGAAGTTTTTCCATTCCTTGCACTATAGGTGATATTAAATTTTCTAAAGCTTTATGTGATTTAGGTGCAAGTGTCTCTCTTATGCCTTTATCTATTTGCAAAAAGTTAGGATTGCATAATATAAAATCTACTCTTTGTATCATTGCAACTTCTTCGATAGATCTATCAAATATCCAATAGGAATACTAGAAAATGTGCTAATTAAAGTTGATAAGTTTATTATTCCTGTTGATTTCATTATTCTTGATATGGATGAGGATATAGAGGTACCCATTATTTTAGGTAGACCCTTCTTGGCTACCGCTGGAGCTATTATAGATGTTAAAAATGGTATTTTAACGTTTGAAATTGGTGGAGAGAAAATTCACTTTAATATATTCAATCCTTCTAAAAACAATTCACAACGTGATCTTGTTTGTCAAGTTGATATAATTGACGACATGACTAAGAAGAAACCTGTAACTGATTTTACTAACGCTCCACTTGAAGTGTGTTTGAGTAAAACAGGTACTCCTAAATTTAAGAAAGCAAAGGTAAGAAAAGTTTTTCCTACAATCAAAGAATGTCTGTCATGGAGAAAAAAAGTTAATGTCAAACATGTCCAAGCTACAGGTAAGCCCCATTTGATTACTAAGACGGCCACTAAAGGAGTGACTAACTCCTTGATTGATCCTGGTTAAATGAGACTTGATGGAAGTCAAGCTATTGACTTGTGGGAGGCAACCCAAGCACTTTATTTATTTATTTTTTTTCCTGCTTGATTTTACACTTATTTCTCTGGTTTTTTTTTATTATTATTTTATTTTGCAGTAGATTTATTAATAAGACGTATCAGACGTCAAGAGTAATCTCGCATGTTGATTATGCATTTATCTTATCTAAGAGGCTATAGCTGATCAAGTCTTGAAATGTCTTGCTATGTTCTATTTTGCTATGTCTTCTTCGTTGCTATGTGTTGTGCTACCGTGTGCCGTCACCATTATCACAAGAATTGACATAGAGTATCTAGCTTGCTCTTCTTTGCGTTGCACGAGAGAAGTCGTCTTACACCCCAGGTTGTGTCTCTCCTTTTCTTATTTTATTTTTTCTACTTTTGTTAGCTGCATTTCTTTTTCAACTCTTTTCCCCTATTCCCCTGGATGGATGTTGAGTAGTACATTGAGGACTATGTTTATAATAAGTGTGGGGGAGAGGCTTGAGCCCTGGACTGGATTGTTGGATTTGATGTATTGCTGTGATGCTAGAATTAATTTGTGTAAAGAAACAGGTCTAGAAAATGAGAAAATCTAATTGGATATGCCATATTTTAGGGGAGGTGCTGCCAAAATTTGTGCAGAAATTTATAATTTTCATGTCTGATATTGATTTGAAGGCAAATTCCGTTAGCTTAATTTGACGAAAAAAAAAAAAACCAGTTTTTGAAAATTGAATTTAAAACAAAAGTTTTTCTAATTTTGTTGCAAGCTAATGGGTTTTTATGTTGACTGATTCGGAGAATAGCATAGTATCATTGTGAAAGTGTTTGGCAAGTGGTAAGAATGGTTATTTATGATTTGATTGTGATTGACTTGGTGAACATCTATAACCATTGTGAGACTTTTGAGCCTTTTAATAGACTAAGACATCTATATTAGTCTCTATTTTTCTCATGAGTGTGTTAGTTCCTGGTGAAGTATAGACTCTTGAATTTGCATTGATTTCTTCGAGACCACATTGAAGCATGAGCATGCATAAAAATGATTAAGGCGTTCATTTTTGTCGAACCACATTTAGCCTAAGCTACCTACATTATCATATCTCTTTTTAAAGCCCCTCTGAGCCTAAAGCCTATTTCTTTTGTTTAAACCACATTACAAGCTTATTTCCTAAACACATGACTTTTACCTAAGCTTTGAGCTAGTGGAGTATATGACATGGTTTGAATGGGGTTGTACGTCATACTTCTATGTGTAGGTGATCCTATTAGTTTTCAATTATGTTCTTGTCAAAAAGAAAATATCAAAATGAAATGAAAAAATATGAAGGAACAAAAGAAATGACAAAATATGAAAAAAAAAAGAAGAAAAAAAAAAAGAAAAGTTTGATATTTGGAATGAAAATGAGTTCGGGGAAGTTTATTATTAGACATATATTGCTAACATTTGAGTAGTTGGAGTTTTGATTATGGGCATTACTTTTGGCCTTATTACAGATTGTGTACTCCACTAGCTCTGAAAGCTTTTGAGCACCAAATCTCAAATACTCCCTACCCTCTCACCTTAGCCTTACATTACAACCCTACTAAAGTCCTTCTGAATTTTGTATGCTCCATGTCTTACTAAGTAGTGGAGGATTGAACGATATGCAAATTTAAAGATGACATATTTCATTTCGAGTCGACATCGTAGGTTTTGAGTGATAATTGTTACACCTCAAACACATGAGTGACTATACACTTATTTTTATTTTCACAACTAAAGTGAGAGTTCACAAAGTTGATTGCTCAATTAGTCAAATCTTGAATATGGTTGTGGTAAGATGTAATGAAAACACTAATACATGAAGTACTATGCCTTTTGAAGAGTTGGTTGGTCTTTGGCTCATTGCTTGTGATGTATAAACAATGTTTTTGAAAAAAAAAATTGTTTCTATAAAAGTTATTTTTGGTCTTTGTGAAAACTTTCAGTTAAGTTATGGCTCCTTATACTAGAATTTGCCTGAAAAGTCAATCAGTTGGAAAGTTAAAATTTATATTGACGAATAGATGCTTCTATTATATAGTCCTAGTTTGCTCGAGGACTAGCAAACCTTAAGTGTGGGGGAGTTGATAAGGCTATATTTTATACATGATTTTTGCCCATTATCATACTTTTTGGTATAAATTATGAGAATTATAATATGTTTTCTTCTCCTATTTTAATGTTATAAGAGTTAAATTACTTGAGTAATAAAGTTGGTTTAAAATATGAAAATGCGCTCAATTAATTACTTGTTTGATTTTACTACTACTTATACATGCTAATTTTAGTTTATTTAAGAAATTATAATAGTAGTATGTTTTTACTATGTAAATATTTTGTTTTGATCACTTTATTAATTTGTTTTGTAGGTTACATTTGCAAAAAAATAAAAAAATAAAAACAAAAGAAAGAAAGGACTTGGCCCAAAAGACCAAATACATATAACTAGCCACGGAAGAAATCACAACATGAATTGAAAAGAAAAAAAAGGCAAAAACCCTTTTTGGGCCCAAAACCAATCATCAACCAAAAAGCCACGTATAACAATTGAAGAGGGGGATTAAAAACCCTTTTTGGATTGGAGACGCCAGGGGGACGAGACGACAGAGAGCCGCACGGGAGAACTGGACGAGAGAAGACGCCAGAGGAAGAAGACGAACATTCATCTGATTCTTCATATGAATCTGAAGTTTCTTTCTCTCTTCTCTTAGTTTATGTTAATTACTATGTTTAATTTCAGATTATCACTTTTAATTACTTTGGTTTATTTAGTTTCAATGTCTAGCTAAATTCCTTTGTTCTAGGGCTAGATGTAGTCTTTTATTTTCTGTCAATGATTTGAATTTGTTGTTTGGATTTGATTATTATAATTGCAATTTGATAATCTTGGTTTGTTTTCATATAATTGATTTGGCCAGTTGATTATATGTTTAAGATATTGGATTATTAGCGGAATTGAAAGTTTAATATTAGTTCGTGGGATTATTAAACGTCAAGTAGTATAATTTTAGGAATAGTTATACACTTGGGGTGGTCTCTTATATGAATTTATTGTTCGTAATGGGTTTATATTAATTGTTATGACCACGGAAGTAGGCGTAAGATTATTATAAATACACGTTTTCTACCTTGGAAGGGGAGATAATATATTATAGGAAATTCGATCATTGCAATATAATAGTTTAAATCCGACAACTAGTTTAATTTCATTGTAGAAGGTAATTGGCGAAATTTAAGTCCTAGAACTATTTTTTATACTTGATTTTATACCACTGTCCGACGTCTTTAGAGTTAGAATTAGTATAGTTCTTATTTTATTAGTCTAGTTTATCACCACTAATCACTATTTCCGGATCGTCTAGATAATATTAGTGTCTCTTAATTTGGTAGTTGATTATACCTCCTTGTGGGAAACGATATCTTGCTTACCCTATATTTACTTTAATTGACCCGTACACTTGCGGTATTTTAAGGTACTTTTAGGACCGACCAACGAACCCTTCCATGCTGGGTGTGTGAAATGATGATCTTGAAGACAACACCTAAAAGTTAAAATACAAAAGGTTGCATTATTAAATTCTAAAATGATGGCTAAAATACTAATGAATAAAAGGGCTTACTCTTATGAACGAATGGAATTACTCGTATGCATAAATGTGGTTACTCTGACGGATGAGGTTAATCTTAACAATAAAATGATGTTACTCTTATAAACAAATGGAGTTACTTTTATAACAAAAGAGGATACTTATCAGTTTACTCTTATGAACGAATGAGGTTATTCATATGAATAAATTAGGTTACTTTTATGAACAATCGGGGTAACCCGGATGATTAAATGGGGTCGTGTATGATTAAATTAGGTTACTCGTATCAACAAATTAGGTTTCTTTTATGATTAAACGGAGTTACTCATATGATTATACGAGGTTACTCCAAAAAAAAAATGGCTTATTCATATAATCTTAATAAGGTTACGCATAACAAAATAAAGGGGGGGGGGGTGTAGGCGTGTTTTTATTTCGCCTACGCGGTGTGAGCGCGTATTTGATTTGACTACCCCATTGTTAAGGTTTTATTGAAAAATGTTTTGAAGTCGCCAACAAGTCTTTAAAGGAAGACTCATAAACCTAATTGGATATTAGGAAATCGTAGGGACAAATTAGAGACTTATCCAATGTAGATTTCCCCGTCCTGACTCCATAGATGGTCAAAATGCACCAAAGATTGAGTTCGGGGGTGATAGTACGAATACGGTCATAATGAACCATATTCACCCATTGTTGGCCTCTACTAAATATCGATTCATGTCAATTTTTATGCAATAGAATAGCCATATAATATTTTCATGCACCCTAAAAATATTTAGTCTAGGTTGGTTCAGAAAACACATAAAATACTATATATTTGGTGATATGTTATTAGGCAATCAAATTATAGGGAACCTAGCAGGTTGTCCAAATTATCTGAATTAGTTAGAACAGTTCTTTAGGTCTTGATTAGCAAAAATAATATGTGGGTGATAAAAATATTAAATCATGCATAGAACAATCAGGCAAGCATATAATAATGTATGAAAATAAATAAAAAGAAGGAAGCATTAGAATATAAAGTAGAACGATTTTATACCAAAGATCTACATTATGAAATAAATGGTTAGTAACTTCAATCGTGAAACCTGAAAGTATGAATGTCTGAAAGATTTGAATGTATGTATGAAAATATGTGTTTGTATGTATGAAAGTATGAGTTTTTGTAGGGAGGTTTTGTAGAGAGGTTAGTAAATATATTCATAGAGTTCGAAGTGTTTAAGTGTGAAAACCCGTCTTTTAATTCGGAAAATCGAAGCTTATTTATAGGGAAAACGAATTTGCGCTTCACACGCCATCTGCGCCAGGCGCAGGATGACGTGTCGCGCGTAAATCCACGTGTCATGCGCAAATCCACGTGTCATGCGCAGATTGGCACGCCTGACGCGGCATGCCCAGTAGAAGGCGTACACGTGGTACGCGCTTTGAAAAAGATAAGAAAGAAAAAGATGCATCTCACATAGAGAAGTGTGCTTGGCGCAGGACTTTGTATGACACATAAGTCTACGTGGCAGTCTTGTGCGCTTGGCACACTGCTGTGTGCTAGGCGCGCGCTTACGTGGCAAGACACGTGCGCTCGACCCACATCTGTGCCCTCAAAGGATTAATTGGGCTTTTCAAAGGATTGGGCTCAAAGTACAATTAAATTATCATGAATAATTAATTGGGCTTTATAACACGACTTTAACACATTTCGAAATAGTTTTGGCTCTTCGGACTGCTCTGCCCTTGGGTCGGACCAATTAAGATCGCGGTATGTTTCATCATCGGATCCTTAAATGGGGAGACACGATTATGTGTCTACAGAAGCCCCCACTTTGACTGAGGTTCAGGAAACCGATAGTCAAAGTATACGGTGTCGGGACGGAGAACGATTCTAAACGCTCTACAGTTTAGAACTGATCTATATACGCCGGTCTCTGCAAAACAAAGTTAGTATGCAGGACAATAACTACAAGCAATTTGATTACCTGCAAGAGAAAGATGTTAGCCGATAGGTGCAAACAACTCACACAAATCACATAATGATGCAAATAATGCAAACACTCACTCTCTAAGGATGCATGAGACGCTATGCAAGGATTAAGGTTATGCAGAGCTAAGGAATATGACACGTCATGCAAGGTCAGGGTTATGCAAAACTAGGATGTATGAAATGCAATGCAAGTTCAGGGTTTTGCAAAGCTAGGAGATCTGGATATGTAGAGAGATAGAACGATCAGATATAGATATAATGATTTTCGAAAATCGTTTTTAGTAAATAATCGGGGTCCGTAAACGAGGTCCGCGGATTACAACTCTTCGGGAGTTTGATTTCATTTGGAGGAACCACCACATATATAGGAAGCCCCCACTTTGGGTGAGCTTGTCTTGAATTAGGCACTATGAGCCTTGATTGAAATGTAGTTGATCTGTCTTGAGCGTTTAAAGTTTTCACTGGGGATTCTTCTTTGGGGAGTTGACACAGGCAAAGTCAGATATCGCCAGAGATCATGGAATTATCGGAGAGTCCTTCAAGGACGAAGAGAGCTTGGATTTGAAAAATAAAAAGTTTAATTTTATGACTCAAATAAATGTAGGTGGGAAAAGGCTTTGACGAGGCTAGGTTCAGACTCGAGTCTATGTTGGGATCTAGAAAGAGTATGCTCCTGAACTCTAGAAAGTCAAATCATGAGACCTTGATTAATTAATTTTTTTTATTGAAGCAGTTGGACCTCGAGATGAGGATTCCTACGTATCCTTGCGGAATCAGACCATTCGTAGTTCTGAATCTGATTGAATAATTTTTTTTGTGCGCTAACTTTTGCCTAGGCCACCCTTTCGGGTTTTCAACCTAGCGGGCTTGGACATTCCTTGGAAAAGGAGTTAGGGTTGATGAAAAATTGAAAGGTTTAAGGCTTTAGGTTTTGATAAAGGTTTAAGGCTGGGCTAGGCTAAGGTTGTGACGGGTTGAAGGATTTGAATAAAGGGGTAGAACTCGTGTGCAAGCCCGCTAGCTTAAATTTTTGTTTCTTTGCCTTTGGCTTTTTCTTTTTGCATTTTTTTTCTTTTTATCCTGTGTGTTTTCTTTTTCTTTTGCAATTGCTTTTGCTTTTTTTTCGCACTTTGAATTTATTTTTTATTTTGCCTGACATTGAATTTTTTATGTAGTGAGGCTTGCACACAAGTTTTTATGGTTTTGGGTATTGGAGGCTTGAAGGCTATTTGTGGAGCTTTGATTTTGAAGGGATTATTTGGCTAATGATGATGGAGGATGATGGTTTAAGGGATTTTTTTATTTTGGTTGCATGGAGATGGATTATGAATGATGGAGGGATGAGGGGAATAACTCCTGATCCAAAGTATGTCCTTTTTTTTCAGATTTTCTTTCTTTAATTAGTCAAGATCATTAGTT
Organism: Beta corolliflora; assembly: GCA_947648045.1. Classification (NCBI taxonomy): domain Eukaryota; kingdom Viridiplantae; phylum Streptophyta; class Magnoliopsida; order Caryophyllales; family Amaranthaceae; genus Beta; species Beta corolliflora. The sequence continues at coordinate 4,250,538 of CANSZD010002982.1, forward strand.
GATTTAAGTTTCATCATTGAATTAGAAGCATATATGATGGAAGGCCAATGAAAATGCGATTATTTTTATTGAATAGAAATAAATAGAACAAGGCTTATTAGAAATAAAGTCCTAAATGACATAGACTCGACAGGAAAGGAAATGAAGGAGTTAGGGGAGGGACTCTCCGACTCAACCTAGAAAACTAGCGTTAAATAACTAAGCCTCCTACACTGTTGAGACGATTCCTAAGGGGTTGCTATTGTTGCTGACTTTTACTGTCGGTGGAATTGGAAGTCTGCCACTATCAACCATGTCCTGTAGAGTATTCCTTAAGGCCCAACACGCAGATGTTGGGTGTCCATTCCCTTAGTGGTACTTGCAATAGGCATTAGGGTTCCACTTCTTGTGCCTATTTTCAGGTGCAGGGTTTGGAGTAGGATCGATAGGCTGTATTACTCCATTTTGATGAAGCCTATTGAAAGCTTTTTCTAAAGTCATGCCTAATGGAGTGAAGGTTCTTTGAGGCTTTTGATAACCTCCCTTTTCAGTAGCTAGGGCGTTGACATCATTACCTTTAGAGCTGGAAGGGTTATTGTTACTCTTCTTGAAAGAGTTGTTGTTGTTGTTGTAACCTTACTTTTTGAGGCTTGGACCTCTTCTTCGATCAGCAGGCCTACCTTACAGAGTTTCGTGAAAGACTCTATGGGTTGGAATTTGATGTGATCCCCATATTTGGGCTGCAAGTTACGGATCACCAGTCGGACTTAATCCTCTTGAGATGGCCTGTTAGTCATTTGTACAGCCTTTTCCCTCCATATGTTAAGGAAGGTGACGAAGTCTTCGTTGGAGTTTTGTTTAGTTAACTCCAACTCACGAAGGCCAATGGGACGTTGAGTATTGTATATATATTGTTTGTGGAACTCTTCTCTGATGTAGTCCCAGTCATTCAGCTTGGTTTTGTTCAGTAATCTGAATCACTTGGATGGATGTGCATCCAAGTTCAAGGGAAAGACATAAGCAAACATGTCCTTACTTATGCCCTTAAGGGCCATAGAGATGGAAAAGGCTCTCAAGTGATCATCTGGCCTTGAATTTTGGGAGGTCACCCAATGCTACCTTTTTAGGGAGCTTTTCCCTCAGTTTAGGATCAATGACATCATGGCCATGAGCCTGACTCTCGAGTGCAGGAATTGACTGGATCAATTGCTTGAGTTTTTCAAACCTCAAATCCGTCTTGGACTTGATTGGAGGTGGTGGTGGTGGTGGAGTGTCACCCTGTTCGTCTTCTTCAGTTAGTTTCTCTCTCAGTGCCTTCATCTCTTTGTCTTGTTCCTCAAGACGAGAGTTCATTAGTTGAAGTTGAGTCATGATGGCACTGAGCTGTTCATTAGTGTCCCCTATTTCAGATGATGATTCTGAAGAGTCGGAGGATTCGTCTGAAAAGGTTAGAACTCATTTGACGAGTCTGGGAGTAGGTCGACCTTGTTGCCTCTCTGTTGGACGTTCCCAAGTTATAATCTCACGACCTGTCCTGAATAGAAATCGGATGGACCTTGTAAATTTTAAGAAATAATGTTTTCGAAATGAGAAATGGAGATGAGAAATGGAAATGGAAATATAGATGAAAATGGGAAATGATTAGAGATGGGTATGATTTTTGACTAGTATGGGCTTGACCATGATGGAGATATGGGCCTAGCTAAATGCACATGCAGACATGGACTGGACTACACTATGCAAGCAGACTGAATGATTGGACTTTACTGAGTACTAGACTTTGAACTTACAATAAGCAGACTAGACTCAAAGCAGGGTTGACAATAAAGGTGGTTAGACTTAAGGGATGAACTTTTATAGTTCGAAGACTTAAATTTTATAGTCCAAAGAGTGACTAGGATTTACATATAATGCAAATTAGACCTAGGAAAATTTTATAGTCCTAAGACTCAACTTTTATAGTCCGAAGACTGACTAGGGTTTACATATAATGCAAACTAGACCTAGAGAAATTTTATAGTCCGAAGACTGACTTTTATAGTCCGAAGATTGACTAGGGTTTACCTATAATGCAAACTAGACCTAGGGAAATTTTATTGTCCTAAGACTGACCTTTATAGTCCGAAGACTGACTTGGGTTTACATATAATGCAAACTAGACCTAGGAAATTTTATAGTCCGAAGACTGACTTTTATAGTCCGAAGACTGACTAGGGTTTACATGTAATGCAAACTAGACCTAGGGAAATTTTATAGTCCTAAGACTGGCCTTTATAGTCCGAAGACTGACTAGGGTTTACATATAATGCAAACTAGACCTAGGAAATTTTATAGTCCGAAGACTGACTTTTATAGTCCGAAGACTGACTAGGGTTTACATATAATGTAAACTAGACCTAGGGAAATTAACTGGGCCTAAATGGACCTAAGATTTGGATTGGACTAGACTTAGACTTAGATTGGAATGGATTAGGAATAGACTTGGACTAGACTTCACATAAAGATGCAAATGAGCCTAGATTTTGATATGAACTAGACTTATATGGGCCTAAGATCGACTCTAATGCTCGTGAATGTATGGACTCAAATTAGACGGGCGTAGGATGAATGCAAAATGGACTCTAATGCATATGGGCCTAAAAATGAATGCCAGTGGATTGGATTGTATTGAATGAATGAAGGTGTTTGGACTCGGCTTGGAATTTTCGAAATTCGTTTTTTGAAAGGAACCCCTTGTTATTATCTTTTGTTAGGAAAAGACGATGGGTTAATTTTGAAAATATTTTTGTAAATGTCGTGTATGATGATGATTAATAAATACTTTTTGAAAAAGGTAGAATAGACATGGGTGTAGGATTGATTTTGAAAAAATTTAAGATTTTGAAATTTGTTGAATATGGTAAGGTAAGATTGATAGGGAAGATTTTTTGAACATAAAGGAGAAGGTAGACATGCATAATGATTCTAACTTTACCATGACCAGCTTTCTAGATGCACTTTTTTTTAGGACAAACTTGACCTTGTATGAAAAGACTGACTCTTTTACTCTTTTGTTTGATTAGGTGAGACCCCTAGAATGACCATGCACTTTACGCGAATGCAGACAGACGAACATAAGACTAAACATAGGATCGACCACCACGACGACTAAATCGACGAAAAGCATGCGATGCACAGACTGCATGCCGCGCAGAATTGTTGCGCGCGGCGCACAGTCGTGCGTCTGGCGCGGGAGTGGTGCGCCAGGCGCAACTTAATGCGCTTGGCGCACTACTCCCCCGACATGTTTTTTGGGATTTAGGTGACGTTTTGGTCAATTAATGATCTTTTGTTTGTTATTTAAACGCAATTTTAAGTACGACGCATAATAATGACAATTCGACAAGTTAATAACAGGCAAAATTGCAATCACAAGCAAATGTCATATAACATGGATGCAAAATTTCCAACCTAAAGTCCAGTTCTATGATTGAAACTATGGTCATGTTTAGGTTAAGGCTAAAAAGGTCCATGACTAAGAGATTGATCCCACGCTTCGTACCCCTGCTTATAGAGGTGGCCACATGTAAGACGCACTCCAGTTCTCAAGTCAGGAACAAGAGAACAATGCCATGGTTGGGTAGGTTTGCTTATAACTAAGTTCCAACGCTATCGCTCAGGAAGCTTTTTGGAAGGACAAAGCGCAAACACCCCGGGGGTGACCTCACACATAGAACATGTGCTAATGAGGCAAGGTAGATTGTCCTTATAGTGGCTAAAAAAAAGCCATGCATATGCAAAACTGTAATGTCATTCTAAAGCATAAAAAGAGTATGAATCGTATTTTTCGAGTTTCACCCACTCATTTTAAATTTTTTTTTTGTTTTTTTAAAATCCTCTTCGGTGAAGTCGCCAAATTATAGGCGTGTTTTTATTTCGCCTATGCGGTGTGAGCGCGTATTTGATTTGACTACCCCATTGTTAAGGTTTTATTGAAAAATATTTTGAAGTCGCCAACAAGTTTTTAATGGAAGACTCATAAACCTAATTGGATATTGAGAAATTGTAGGGACAAATTAGGGACTTATCGAATGTAGATTTCCCTGTCCTGACTCTATAGATGGTCAAAATGAACCAAAGATTGAGTTCGGTGTGAGGGTGCGAACACAGTCATAATGAACCATATTCGCCCATTGCTGGCCTCTACTAAATATCGATTCATGTCAATTTTTATGCAATAGAATAACCATATAATATTTTCATATACCCTAAAAATATTTAGTCTAGGTTGGTTCAGGAAACACATAAAAGACTATTTTTTGGGTGATATGTTATTAGGCAATCAAATTACAGGGAACCTAGCAGGTTGTCCAAATTATCTGAATTAGTTAGAACAGTTCTTTAGGTCTTGATTAGCAAAAATAACATGTGTGATAAAAAATATTAAATCATGCATAGACAATCATATAATATGTATAGAACAATCAGGTAAGCATATAATAATGTATGAATATAAATAAAAAGAAGGAAGGATTAGAATATACAGTAGAACGATTCTATACCAAAGATCTACATTATGAAATAAATGGCTAGTAACTTCAATATAAAAATAGGAATTTATTCAAGGATCCTCAAGATTATACCGTGGCTTGGGTCTGCGAGATTGATAACCTTCGGGAAAAGCAATCGTGAAACTTGAAAGTATGAATGTGTGAAAGATTTGTATGTATGTATGAAAATATGTGTTTGTATGTCTGAAAGTATGAGTTTTTGTAGGGAGGTTTTGTAGAGAGGTTCGTAAATATATTCGTAGAGTTCGAAGTGTTTAAGTGTGAAAAACCGTCTTTTAATTCGGAAAATCGAAGCCTATTTATAGGGAAAACGAATCTGCACTTAACGCGCCATCTGCGCCAAGCGCAGAATGACGTGTCGCGCGCAAATCCACGTGTCAGGCGCAGATTGGCGTGCCTGATGCGGCATGCCCAGTAGAAAGCGTACACGTGGTACGCACTTTGAAAAAGATAAGAAAGAAAAATATGCGTCTCACACAGAGAAGTGCGCTTGGCGCAAGACTCTGTATGACACATAAGTCTACGTGGCAGTCTTGTGCGCTTGGCACACTGTTGTGCGCTAGACGCGCGCTTACGTGGTAGGACACGTGCGCTCGGCCCACATATGTGCGCTCAGCGCAGTTTGGTGCGCTCAGCGCACCGCCTAGCTTTTGACACGTTTTGACAACTTTTTGATAAAAACGCGTTTTAAAGATTTTCTTTTATCTTTTTACTCCGGAAATCTGATTTTACGGGATAAAATCCAATTTTAATTATAAAAAATATCTTTGAAAATATTTCTTATTGAAATAAAACAATTAATTATTAGTAAACAATTAATTGGCCTTTTCAAAGGATTGGGCTCAAAATACAATTAAATTATCATGAATAGTTAATTGGGCTTTAAAACACGACTTTAACACTTTTCGATATAATTTTGGCTTTTCGGACTGCTCTGCCCTTGGGTCGGACCAATTAAGACCGCGGTATGTTTCATCATCGAATCCTTAAATGGGGAGACACGATTATAAACAAATGGGGTTACTTTTACAAGAGAAAAAGGAAACTGATTAATGAGTTTACTCTTATGAACGAATAGAGGTACTCGTATGAATAAATGTGGTTACTCTGACGGATAATGTTGCTAGTAACAAACAAGGAGTTACTCTTATAACCAAATAGGGTTACTCTTACAAACAAATAGGGTTACTTTATAAACAAAAGGGCGAATACTTCTCATTTTACTCTTATGAACGAATGGGGCTACTCGTATGAATAAATGAGATTACTCTTATGAATGAATGGGATTACTCTTATGAGTGAATGAGATTACTCTTATGAACGAACGAGGTTACTCGTATAATTGAAGTTATTCACAGAATATTTTTAAGGTTACGCATAACAATAGAAGGGATTTACTTTTATAAATAAATGGGGTTACTTTTATAAGCAAAAGGAGATACTAATGAGCCTATTCGTATAAACGAACGAAGTTACTCATATGAATAAATGTGGTTACCTATAACGGAATAAAATTAAAGGGGTTACACTTATAAAGAAATGGGGTTACTTTTGTAACAATATGAACAATTAGGTCAACTTCAAATGGACATATATCATAACACACTCAACACTTTTGGAATATTTAAGTTGGACATGAAAATGTGGCTCGATAGCTTTCCAACGCCTTGTCAAAAGCTAAATTCCGATGAAAAACGAGTGAGATCATATGGACTTTTGTAAACGAGCTGACGGAGCTGACGCGCGCACGTCCACATATAAGAATTTGTTAATAGTTTTTTATTCACTATATACCCTGAGTTAAGAATACAGATGGGATTCGAAGTTTTATGCTTTTCACCATTAAGGATCTATAAGTTTCTTTTGCACCGTTTGGAACCTATTCTCTCTTTTCTAGTGAAATCTAACTATTGTGAGTTAAAACAGTTGGCACATGGGTCAAGAAACTAAAAATTATATATTTTATAAAAATTGAATAAATTATTCAATATAATTTAAATCCCCATCAAAAATTTAAAAAGAAACTTCAATTTTTCAGCTTCTTCAACCATTCAATTTTCTAATGGCATGACAAAAATCAGTATCAAATTCCCCCAATGTTCTACAATTACCCTATCTGATTTCTTATCCTTACCTTTATATTCTTCTTCCTCACATTTTCATATTCAACCCCTTCAAAACCCCACCATAGATCCCTCCTGATAAACCACTACCATAAAACCCGAAAATCGTCCCACCCCTGAAAACAACCCGACCCAACTCAAACAACAACACATGAAATTAACAGACCTAGATGATTGCATCTGACCTTGTTTGAGCAACAATGTGTTTGAAGTATGTTACTTTGACAAAAAATGGCAACATTTAAGAGTGAGAGGAATAAAGAAATGAAAAAAAAACTGTTGAGTTGATTTAGAGAAGTGGGAAAGAAAATTAGAGGGGAAACAAGAATAAATGGAATGAGATATTTTTTTGGTGAAGTAAAACTAACGGAGAGTTGACCAGAGCCCGGTTGTTAGCATTGTCGTCGGGATCATAACTAGAATTGAGGCTTCAATCAATGGCTTCATAACAATTCATGAGAATTCACGGTAGGTTGGAGTCGGTGTCAATTTTAATTTATAGTTTCACCTTTAAACCTCTTATATTATCAAAATAAAATGCATTTTTTTTAATTTATTTGGTTGAAGAGAGTGAGCAGAAAGTAGACCATGGAGATCACTAAGAGAATTTCAAGAGTTTATTTTTTATTTTATTTTATCAAATGCAATTTTTTTGGGTTTATTTGGATGAAAAGAGTGAGTAGAAAGTAGACCATGGAGATCACTAAGAGAATTTCAAGAGTTTATTTTTTATTTTATTTTATGGCAGAGTTTGATTTTGCTTTTTAAAGAAATGAGCTTGGTGCAAAAATTGTAAATTACTTTTTTTTCTAATGTTTGTGTGGTTAAAGATGGGTTAACGATGACTTAGGTGACCGGAATTGTGGGATGAGGTCCCAAATGGTAAAAAAAAATTATGGGTCCTAAAAGGTGAAAAATGCAACACTTTAGGTCCTAGTTGTACCCTTAAGTCCTCACACTTTTCAACAGTCAATGTGTACCTCTTAATTTCTTGAAAATACATCATAATACCTTTAGTGATTAAAGGTCGTCAACTCTGTTAGTTATCAACCCTTATTTATCCATTAAACACTAATTAACCTTTAATTAAACTTATTTGACCTATTGACTCTAATTGACCACCATTGAAACACCGCTTCAAGTTCCTTTTCTCTCTCTTCCTCCATAACTCTTTTCCTTTCTCTCTTCACCCAACCCCCTTCTCCATCCTCCATAACTCATTCAACAAGATTCATCCTGGTGTTAAACATGCTATTTGTTGTTAAGAATTTATGTTCAAGAAAAAAACCTCTCTTCCTAATTTTCTCTCCATAAGCTTGCAAATCTCTCTTCCTCTTTGCCAATTTCCAGCGTTCGTCTTCTCTCCTTAATTTTTTTTAATATTAAAAAAATACATTTTTTCACATTGTTATCTAAAAAAGTTATATGGAAATAAATTGCGTGCAATAGGATCGGATTTGAACATATTTCCAAGTTTCAGTACTCTTCTGATTTGTTATTATTTCACCGGTGCTGCCATGTCGCCAGAGTTGTACCGACGCTAGAGAAAGCAATCACTGGGGGTGGTGGCTTGGGAATAATGAAGCAGAGCCACAAAATCAAAGAGTGAGGGAGGAGGGTGTTGGGTTTTTCTTTTGGTTCTTCATCAATGATAATTATAGAATTTTGTATGAGTAGCTAATTTATGAGTTCTACATGAACTTTCTAGAAAATTCTTGAAAAGCTCCGAATGGTGAAATTGCTCTTTGATCTTGAGAAAGACATGCTAGCGAGAGAAACAAGAATGGATTTTCTTTTTAGATCACTAAAAACTTAATACAACACAACATTATTTTAACTAATAAATATAATTATCAATTGCTTAAGAGCTGCTTAAAAATATACAATATTAACGAGAATTATGGAGGAAAAGATAGAAATGGGTCAACATAGACACATAATTGTGTCTCCCCATTTAGTACCCAATAATGAAACATATCATCGTCCTAATTGGTTCGTTCCAAGGAAAGAGCAATCTAAAAGGCTAAGCCCAAAATCATTTTACGAACTTAAAGTCTATTTATTATTCCAACCCCGATTTTAAAGGCCTAATTAATTATTCATGCTAATTAATTGTATTTCTAAAGCCTATTTTTGAAAAGTCCAATTAATTGTATATTCCTGATAATTAATTGTATTTTTTAAATATTAATAATTCCTGATAATTAATTATATTTTAACTAATATTTTAAAAGATTTTATGAAAATCAAAATTTTATTCCTTAAGATAAGTGATTTCCGAATCCAAAAGATAGTATTTAATCAAAGGTAAACGTAATCCTTTAATTTCGGATAACAAACAAAATCCGGTCAAATCTATAGTTGCACGACTCGCAGCTGGATGCGTCAAGCACACATGGATACGCTTGCGCAACAACAAGACAGTCAGCGAGACACAAAAACACAAAAACACCTGCACTGAAGCAGAAGCATGCACTAGGTGCAGGTACGTGGCTTGCGTGGGGCGCACACTCAGTGCGCCAAGCGCACACTCTTTTTATCTCTTACGTGCGATTTTCATAATTCTTTTCCTATAAATTGCTTCGTTTTCTATATGATAATGATATGCTTTCATATGCTCAAACACTTTCCTATGAGCTTTTCCTATGCTCCCAACTACGAAACTCTCAAACATATAATCAAACACTTTCAATTTCCATTAAATCTCCATCCAAGCTTCAAGATTGCTCCTCGAGTGGGTCGTTATTCAAGACACGTGTGACAAAGGTATAATTCCTGAGGTTCAATTCCAATTTATTTCTTGTTATATTAACATACTACTTTTCATGATATAAATCTTAATGATATTCATGCTTCTTGTATATTCTACGTCTCTAATCTTTCTTTTTATATTTCTTTACATTTTATTATTCATATGCGTGCCACACATGTTTATTGCTTTCATCACCATTCACATGCTTATTTTTGCTAATCAAGACCTAAATAGATAGTTGTTCTAATACTTTGGCTATGTTTAGTTCACCTTATTTTTTCTGATCTGATCTGAACTTATTTTTTCTGATCTGATATGATATGAACTTATCTTTTATAAAGCATATTATTACTAATATTATTATTACTTTGTATTTCATTACTAGTATTACTATTACTATCATTTTATTACTATGCACAACTTTTAATAATAACAACAACAACAACAACAACAACAACAACAACAACAACAGCAACAACAGAATAATAATAATAATAATAATAATAATAATAATAATAATAATAATAATAATAATAATAATAATAATAATAATAATAATAATAATAATAATAATAATAATAATAATAATAATAATAGCATAATTATTATTTTTTTTGAAAAAGAACACATAGTATACGAACATACAATTAAAAATAAAAGAACACATATTTTAGGTAAAAAAAACATATTGTTCATGGTAAAACACTAGTGGAAAAAAGCTTAAATGACACAACAAAACTGATCCGGTTGTATGCTAAACCGGATCAGTTTCGTCAGTATTTTTACGCGCAAAAGAATGGGTATATTAACAGATCGATTATGTGTTGAACCGGATCAGTTGACAGAATGGATCCGGTCTTTTTTGTCAACTAATCCAGTCCATTAGCCCGTATCAGTTAATAGGGGTGTGTTTAGCGCTGAGCCCAATCTCCAAGCCCAATGCGTATATAATCAGGCCCTTCATTCTTCTCTCCATCACCCCAAAACACAAAAACCCTAAAAAACTCTAACCCCATATGTGAACCTCATGTCTTCTCTCTCCTCCTCATTCCCCAACCTCCTCTCTTCTCTCTCCTCCTCATTTTGTTCTCTCTATCACCCCAAAAACAAAAACCCTAAAAAACTCTAACCCCATATCTGAACCTCGTGTCTTCTCTCTCCTCCTCATTCCCCAGCCTCCTCTTTTCTCTCTCCTCCTCATTCTGTTCTCTCTACTCCTCTATCCTCTGTCCACCACCAACTATCAACCACCACCTCTCTCCCTCAAACTCGCTCAAACACGACTGCCAACAACCACCGTCTACCACGCCCCTCACCTAGAGGTGTGCAAAGGGTAGGGTCGGACCAGAATTTGGACCGGACCGGACCGAGGATTCCGGTCCGGTCCCCAGACCGCTGAAAATCAGGATTTTGCGTTTCCGGTCCGGTCCAAACGCGGAAAATTCTGGTCCGGACCGGTGGACCGGAATTTCGGTTTTTTTAGTAAAAAAAATAGTTTGAAGTTTAAAAAAAATTTTAAATTTATAAAGTTAGAAAGTTAAAAACCTACTCTTTATTAATTTTAAGATTATTGTTGTTAGAATTATTAAATTTTTTAGAAAGTTAAAAACCTACTCTTTATTAATTTTAAGATTATTGTTGTTAAAATTATTAAATTTTAATGTATTTAATTTATAAATATGTATAAATCTAAATAAAGAAGATTTTTTTTTTAAAAAAAAATGCAGATTCCGGTCCAACATGTCCAAAACCGGACTGCACCAGAAACCGGTCCCGGTCCAAAAAATCAGATTGCGGTCTACTGGTCCAACCGGTTCCGGTCCGGTCCAGTCCGGTCCCGGACCGGTGCACACCCTTACTGGCCTCACCAACGCTAACCACCAGATCTGAACTTCGCCCCTCAATAACAACCACCGTCTATCACGACGTGTCTTCTTTGCGCCATCACCACCGTCTACCACGCCGTGTCATCTTTGCGCCATCACCACCGTTTAAATGAAGGTCACTATCTCCCATCGTTTGTTCGTGCGTGGCACCAACGTCTCCATCTAGGGTTCGAGAAGAGAGGAGTGAAGGTTAACGTCATTGCATCACCACCGTGTGTCCGTGTTTGAGTTCGAGATCTAGCTTTGAGGTTGCAGTCGTTGCGTCACCACCTTGTTTTGGTAATATATTGTTAGTCTTGAAGATCTGACGTTAGGGTTTTTGTTTAATTTCTTTTTTTCATTTTATTTTTTGGAATAAATTTGATGTTAGGGTTTTGTTTTTGTAATTAGGGTTTTGTTTTTTCCCTTTTTTTCGTATTTTGTAATTGATTTGTTCTAGTTTCGTTTTTGTAATTCGTTCGTTCTTTAATTTGTTTTTCATATTTTATTTACTTTAATTTCATTTTTTATTATTTCTTGGTAAATTCTACATGGTGGCCTCCAATTTTTAATTTTTCTATATGGTGGCAGGGCAAAAAAAATATTATACAAAGTGACTCCCAACTTTGACAAATTCTACCTAGTGACCTTATTTCATTAATTGGTGGCTAACCAATTAAACCTAAATCTTTCTTTTTCCTCCCTCATCCCCTCTCTCTCCGTGAACCCCAATTCACGCTCCTGCACTTCCACTCAGACCATCGAACGAATGGCAATGGGTCTACCCACTGCTCACCACCCCAAAATTCGACCCTCCTTCGTTGCCACCCTCCAACTCTGTGTCAACTCCTTCCAGCTCCACCACTCCCCTGCTGTCCATGCTATCCTCCTCCACCTCCTCTCCCATGACTGCATCAGTAATATCAAAGATATAAATTCTAACAGGGAGAAGTGATTCAACCCAATCAAACCACTTGACAGATTACCTCAGGTACAACTTCCTCGGTGAATGTGCAAAACCTTCCTTCACTCTACATTGTGTCTGATCATAGCAACATATCAATCCTCCTTCATAATCTGGCCTTAAAGGTCTGCCATGTTCATTATAGTAACATTGTAGATTTTGCACTTGCACTCATTACAATCCAACCTATCTACCGTACCTCGAGTATCAATATCATGAACATTTAGTATCCATCTCTCATTCTCTCCTCATACCCAGGTGGTATTTCAGCTGCATTACCAACAGGGGCGGATCTTCTTGGGGGCAGGACTGGGCCTGGCCCCCAAAAGGTTTTGGAAAAAATTCTAATAAAGTCTTGCTATTTTAGCCCAATAAAAAAACTTGAAATTAGGAGTACGGTACATGGGCCATGGGAATACTCAACCCACCGTGTATTATGAAGGGGAAAGAGGAAATACTTGGGCCCACAGGTTGTCAATAATGATTGTGATGTTGATGTTGTAAATAGTGAATTGACACATATGTACTTCCTTTAATAAACAATTGTAGGTATACCACTCACATGCACATTACTACTGTACCACTCTAGCACAAAATGAGAGAGAACCCAAAACCCACGTATGAATACCACTTCTTTCATTTTCTTTTCTTTTTTTCCCTTTCTTTGAAGTTTTTTTTTTCTTTCATTTATAAATTAAACCTATTGTTATTTTATCTTCATCTAATTTTTCTTATACATGTTTTTACCTAATGCTATTTAAAACTTTGAACCTTTGACTTTTCTATTTCGTCTTTGTGCCAAGATTTATTACTTATCAGCTATAAAAATTAATTTATAGCTTAGTTTATTTTGATATAGTATATACTTACTCCGTTCTATTTTAAATGAAACGTTTGCTTTTTCACGCAACCCAACATGCTTCTTTAATTGTTAATATCTTTAGTTGTGCACATGTAAAAAATATAAAAATGTTATAATTTGATAGTATGCATCGAGACGAATCTAACAAGATCCCACTTGATTATGTTTTTCTTTATATAATTGCGATAAATTGGAATCAAAATTGATCAATGAATAGTGTCATTTCACCCAATTTTTCATTTAAAACAGAACGGAGGAAGTATATATTTTTGTTTACTTTTGACCTGATAATAAAATTCGTACGTTTTATAGTTGTAGCCTTTCGTATATGTCATTTGAAATTTTTTGGCCCCCAGTAGCAAAAGTTCCAAGATCCGCCACTGATTACCAACCTTTATTGCGTAAGGATCTGGCTCGTGTGTGGATGTTTTACGGGTTTCATATCTGTTGGAACACAAGGTGACACTCAAGAAAGGGGTTTGAATTGAGTGGTTAAAACTAATCGATTTTCGCAAAAACACTCTTATGGCACAGTGCCGTGCACTGTGTTATTCACTCGTAAATTCTCCGATTAATGTTTTTGCTCGAACAAAATTGTATCAAACAATAAAACAATGAAATCAAATAATAAGACACAGGAATTTAACGTGGTTCAATCTCACCTCTGAGATCTACGTCCACACAAACTACTCTTTTATTATTTGAATCGTAAAATACCAAACCCTTGATACAATTCGATTCCCCCACTACTAACTCTAGTAGTGCTCCCCAACACTTAACCCTAAGTGTTGCTACTCTCTATAATATGAAGGATTACATAAAGAATGATTCCTTAAAAGCATGCTTCTTATTCAAGCAAATAGAGGATCGTTACAAGCTTTGTTTAGAGACCTTAACTTACTAGAACTCTGTGTCGTACACTGTGCTCTGGGAGATCGTTTTCAGCTCTCAAAATTTTTATCTCTCCAAATCTGAAAACGTGTTTTGCTATAATTATTTATATCCCTTATATAATTCAATCAACTGAATAAGAATCCTTCTCCAAAATGTATTATCTTTTTGAACAATTTTTATTCCTAAAATAAAGGGATATAATTCTTTTCCTATTCAAAATCCAATTTTATCTTTTATAAAAACTGATTTTTTTCTTTTCCTTATAAGATAAGGATTCCTCCATATCTTATGCCAACTATTAATCAGATTTTAAATCAATTTTTATCCAAAAATCTTTATCAAAATCGTTTTCTTTAAAAAACAGTTTTTCTTTTTATAAAAATTTTTATCCGAAAATCTTTACAATAAATATTTTCCTTTCAAAACTAATTTTCGAAATTAAAAACTCCCCTTTTTATATTCTTTAAATATAGACACATGAAATTAATATAATTACCTATTTTCTTAACTCTAAGAAAATAGTTAACCATCCTAATTTCATATTTCTAATTTAGCACAAAGTTTTAATACGTTAATTACATTGCATAAACATGACTAAGAACATAACTAGACCTAAGCTTCCATATCTTCAAGTTCTTGATCTTTCATGAACATCCAATCTTGATAGCTTTCTTAGATCACTGTTACATACATAAATGTTATAGCATAAAACATTTATCATCATCAAAATAACATTGACTTAGAGTCACAACAATATCCCAATCAAAAAATACTGTTTAAGATTTTCACACACTCCTATGTTTTGGACCCACATAAAATCTGACTTGCTTGTAAAGAGATTTTGGATTGCTGCTAAGCCCTTTATCCTCATAACCTATACGTATATAGTATCTCACAAGAAGCCAGTGGTGGAAATAAGTGTCTTGAAGGGATAGAGAGAGAGAGAGGGGGATGAGAGAGGAGAGAAAAAGAGTTAGGTTTGATTAATTGGTTAGCCACCAATTAATGAAATAAGGTCACTAGGTGGAATTTGTCAAAGTTGGGAGTCACTTTGTATAATATTTTTTTTTGCCCTCCCACCATATAGAAAAATTGAAAGTTGGAGGCTACCATGTAGAATTTCCCTTATTTCTTTTGTAATTATTGTTGGATGGGCTTGCTATTTTGTAAGTTTCATTAATTTCCGGATTGGTATGAGTTGTGACTGGCTTGAGTTGTTGATTTTATCTTGTCCTTAATGTTGAAAGAAAGCTGCGGAATTTGGATGGACTATTTCTTTTATTTCATGACCCTCAAAACTGATCCGGTTATTTGGGGAAGACCGGATCAGTTATGTGATAATTGATCCGGTTTTTCCCAAATTACCGAATCAGTTAACCATATACTGATCCGGTTTGTGATAACTGATCCGGTTTCTGATCGGATCAGTTGATCCCTAAGAGCTGCTCTGGGCCCATCCGATCCGGGCCAAAACCGGATCTGTAACCCTGGTTTTGACCGGATCTTATGGGCTTTTTTCTACTAGTGAAAAGAACATATTATTCATGTCTAAGGTCCGTTTATGATAAGAATTTAGGTAGTATTGAAAAGAACATATAATGATAATAAAAAAATGACATATATTGAAAGAGCATACAAAATCTAGTTAAAGAACGCATTCTAAAAATAAAAGATAGATGTTATTTTTATATTAATGACATGTTTGGATTTAACTAACAACATGTTCTTTGTTATATCAATCAATTGTTCTTTTTTAATTATAAATAAACCTATAAATATATATAATCATATGAGCTTGAACAAAATTGTTAAATATTCTTCTTATATCGTTGTCCTGTTCTATATAAATTTTGTTTTTAAAGATAAGTTGAAATCCATTGTAGGAGTAAATTTGAAGGTGATGCCAACACCATTAGGCTATCTCATGCTACTCATATTTAATATAAACTAGCAACATATACTTTATATTATTCTGTCAAAATTGTTAAAAAAAATAAATATATATACTATTGTCATGCTCTTTACATGTACAACATCAAAAAGAACATCGCATATCAAAATTGTTAAATAGAACAAATATAAAAAAGAACACGTACAAATGCCAAAAGAGCATTCTTCTTCTTGAACACAAATGGCTTGAAATAGTGATATCAATGACGTTTATAATAATTACCAATATTAATAATTATAAGTACAACAATGGCAATAATAATAATCCGATATAAGCATGATCTGAACTTATCTGATTTGATTTGGACTTATTTTTCTGATCTAATATGGTCTGAAATAAGTAAAAATAAGGTGAAATGAGCATAGCCTTAATAAGATAATATAGACAATTGATTTAAGATCCTAGTAATCTTGATTGCATAAGTAACATATCACCAAAAATTAGTCTTTCATGTATTTAATGAACCGACATAGATTAATTTTTAAGAATGCTTAAACATATTATTTAGTTATTTATTTGCATAAAGCTCGAATATGAATCGTATTAAGTAGAGGCCAACAATGGGAGAATGTGATTCCTGATCATATTTGTACCCTCATCCCCGAACTCTATCTTTGGTTCATTGACCAATTATGAAGTACCCATGATGGGGAGATCTACATTGAATAAGTCCCAAAGTTGTCCCCATGATTTCCCAATATCTAATTAGGTTTATGAGTCTTTCTTTAAAGACTTGTTGACAACTTCTTTTTCCAAAATAAATTTCAAAACAAAAACCTTTACGATGATGTAGTCAAATCCGCGCTCATCCCGCGTAGGCAATAAAAACATGCCTATAATTTGGGGACTTCACTGGGGAGGATTCAATTTAATTTTTTATGAGTGGGTGAAACTTGAAAAATGCTAATTCATACTTGTTTATGCCTTTAAAAAATATTTAGCTTGCATCTACTGCACCAAGCCTTCTAATTGTGCGCCCAGCGTGAAGACATGGCAAGTTGCCCCTCCAGTTATGCTGAAGCTTAATGTCGATGCGTCCCTAGTTGCTGTTGGCTGGGTTGGTTTAGGCGTGGTGGGGCGAGACTCAAATGGTGAGGTGGTGTTTGCAGCTACTCGTCGTGTAAAAGCTTTTTGGAGCCCTGAAGTTGCAGAAGCTAAAGCCATTCAGATTGCAGTAAGACTTGGCAAAAGGTTTGGTTTAAATAAGGTGATTCTTGAATCGGATTGCCAAGTGTTGATCAAGCCGTTGTCAAAGAGTGCTCTCTTTCTCTCGGATCTTGACATCATTCTCCATGATATATTAGCTTCTTGTTCCTCTTTTTATTTATTCTCTTGTTTGGTCACATGTTAAACATGATGGAAACTTTGTTGCTCATCATTTAGCAAAGCTAGTTCCTTTTGGTGTTGAATAAATTTGGGAAAACCACTCCTCTTCGGAGGTGGAGCCTTATGTACTCATGGACAAGTTGTCTTTGAATTAATCTAGCTTGCTTTCCCCTAAAAAATCAACATTACAGTTTTGCATATGCATGACTTTTCTTCAAAGCCACTATAAGGTTATTGCCTTGCCTGATTAGTGCATGTTCTATGCTTGAGGCCACCCCCGGGGGGTTTGCACTTTTTCCTTCCAAAAAGCTTCCCGAGAGATAGTGTTGGATCTTAGTCATAAGCAAACCTACCCAACCATGACATTGCTCTCTTGTTCCTGACTTGAATTAGAGTGTGTCTTACACATGGCCATCTTTTTAAGTAAAGATACGAAGCGTGGGATCAATCTACTAGTCATAGACCCTTTTAAGCCTAAACCTAAGCCTGATCATAATATCAGATATAGATCTTAACATTAGGTTGGAACTGCTTGTATTCTATGTTTAACATGCTTTTCCCGTTCCTTTCCCCTCAAATTAGGCTAGAAACATCGAAAAACAACCAATAAACTTTCGAAACGAAAAAAATCGATCCGCGAAGACCTTACACCAAACGCAAACAGCATGTGCCTCGCACATGACCTTGCGTGGTGCGCAAGCTTCTTGCGCTAGACGCAAGTTGCTTGCATAGCACACACGATTTTGCGTGTGGTGCAAGCTACCCCTTGTTTCAGCTGTTCAATTTTCAGTTTATTTGTCGGTTTTCAATTTATCTTTACATTATCATTCGTGATCACTTTTAGGTCATCTTTTCAAACAAAACTCACCTAATCCAAAGATAAAAATTGATCTTTTCCATGCATATTATCTAAGATTGGGTCTATCCTTAAAAGTGTATCTAGATAAGTGGTCATGATAGAGTTTGAGTCGTCATGCATCTCATCCTATCACATCTTATATCCCTTCTATCTAACCGAACTTTTCTAATATATTTATCCTATCATATTCCATCCATTTCAAAATAAATCCTACCCTATTTTATTCAATCATTTTTTAAAAATCTTTATCATCATCCTATTCTTTTTGGAAAAAAAATCATCTTCAAAATCAATCACATAAAGATCTTTTGCAAAATCAATCCATCTTTAATCATCATGATAATCTTTTACAATAAAAGATAAAACAAAGGGGTCCCTTTAAAAAAAATGATTTCAAAAATTCTAAACTCAATCCAATCAACCAAGTCCAAACAACTCGATCCAATCAACCCAATCCAAGTCCATGCATTCATATTAGGCCCACTTACATTAGAGTCCATACTTTCATCTCACGCCCATGAAAGTCTAGCTTATGTCAAAATCCAAGCCCATTTGCATATTTATGTGAACCCTAGTTTATGTTAAACCCATATACTTCTCCCAGTCCTTCCAAACCCTAGCCTATGTGCTACTTTTAGTCAATTCCAAAGTCATGCCCATATAGGCCCAATTCAAATTATAGGTCTAGTTTGCATCTTCATGTAAGCCCTAGTCAATCCCAATTTCAAACCCATGTAGGACCAAGTCCAAAGTCGAAGTCCATAAAGGCAACCTTTGAGTCTAGCGAAGCTAGTCCTTCCTAAGTCCAAAACAGCAACCTTTGACTCTAGTGAAGCTAGTCCTCCCTAAGTCCATGAAGGCAACATTTGAAGTTTAACGAAGCTAGTCCTCCCAAAGTCCATAACGACAATTTTTAAGTCCAGCGAAGCTAATCCTCCTTAAGTCCATAACGGTAACTAACCCTTGAGTCTAGTGAAGCTAGTCCTCCCTAAGTCCATAATTATGGCCACATTTGAGTCTAATGAAGCTAGTCTTCCCTAAGTCCATATAGGCAACCGCTAAGTCTAGCGAAGCTAGTCCTCCCTAAGTACATAATGGCAACCGTTGAGTCTAGCCAAGGTAGTCATCTCTAAGTCCATAACGACAACCCTTGAGTCTAGCGAAGTTAGTCTCCATAAGTCTAGCCTGCTTATTCTAAATGTAAGTTCAAAGTCTAGTCTAGCTTATTGTCTAGCCTGTTTATTCTAAATATAAGTTCAAAGTGTAGTCACCTTTAAGTCCAGCATGCTTATTCTAAATGTAAGTTTTAAGTCTAGTCTTCCTTATTGTTTAGCATGCTGATTCTAAATATAAGTTCAAAGTCTATTCACCCCTAATTCTAGCCTGCTTATTCTAGATGTAAGTTTAAAGTCTAGTCTTGCTTATTGTCTAGTCTGCTTATTCTCTTAGTCTTCCCTATTGCCTAGTCTGATTAGTTTCCCTGTAAGTACAAAGTCTAGTATTCCTTAAGTCCATATAGGCATAATTCTAGAGTCTATCCTGCTTACTGTACACGTAAGTTCAAAGTCTAGTCTTCTTTATTACCACAAAGGCCCAGTCATTGAGTCCATTATACTTGCATAGCCCAGTCTATGTCTGCATATGCATATAGTTAGGCCCATATCTCCATCATGGTCAAGCACATACTATCCCAATACCCATATCATTTTCAAACCATCCGTCTCAAAATCATTTCTCATCTCCAATATAATTTCTAAAAAACATACAAGTGAGGTCCATTCGCTTGCTATTCAGGTGAGGTTGTGAAATTACAATTTGGAAACGCTTAATGGAGAAGAAAAAAGGCCAGCCCACTCTATAGCTCATCAAGCGCACCATCACCATCCCGACTTCACTTTGAGTCATGAGTATACTTTTAAGCGCCTTCACGCAAGAGGTGCGATCACTCATATAGATCCGAACCATGCACCTAAAAAATCCAAAAGGTGCAACCTAAGCTCCTACTATAAATTCCATCAAGGTAATGGGCATCTGACGTGTAATGTTGGATCATAATGAATGCACTGCAAACACTAGTGGAAAAAACCTCATTGGATCCGGTCAAAACAGGCCTTATTGATCCGGTTTTGGGCCGCAACGAACGGACGCACAACTGTTAAGGAAAGTCAACTTATCCGGTTTTGAACCGGATCAGTTGGGAATTAACTGATCCGGTTCTAGCACAAAACCAGATCAGTTAAGTAACTTACCCGTGGTATTAAAAAAAAAGCACTTTTTCACTTGCTTTCCACTTTTCGTACAAATAATACAAAAATAACGAAAATAAAACCGAAAGATTTTCGTACAAAATAACGAAAATAAAATCTACAGATTTTCGTACAAAATAACGAAAATAAAACCTCCAGAATTTTCATACCAATAATACAAATAAATAACAAAAATAAAATTTCAAGATTTTCGTAGCAATAATATAAACAAATAATACAAACAATTTTCGTGCCAATAATACAAAAATGTCACTAAAATAAAAAACGAAAAGATTACACAATCATTAAATTGAGATATAACGAAAAAATCAAACAAAAACAAAAATAAACTCGAACTCCAAATACAACAAATAGACCTCAAAAATTACAATGAAAATAGAAATTCAGAAATTGCACTCTAGATTCAAAAAATAATCAAAACAAAAATAAAATAAAACTACATCTCTGGCTGAAAACTTCGACGGCGACGGATTGATTTCTTATGTTCGAAAAACCTTCCTTGTTCGTTACAGCTCTTGTTAACTGCGAAGTAAAACCCGAGAGCAGGGAGAGTGTTGGATAATCTTGGATCGGGTTGTGTATCCTGGGATTCGAACCCGAAACCAAACCCGAGTTCCGAAGACGAAGAAGGTTGAAGGTTGGCGTTCGCGTGGTGGTTCGTTGGCGGTTGAAAACGAAGGTTGGCGGTTGGCGTTGGCGATGGAGATCGGAAGACGAAGAGGGTGTGAGGAGGGAGGAGATTCGAAGAGGGGATTTAGGGTTTGAGAGGGTGTGAGGAGGGAGAAGGAGATCAGAAGAGGGGATTTAGGGTTTGAAAGGGTGTGAGGAGGGAGGAGGTCCGAAGAGGCAAGAGAGGGGAGTGGGGGAATGAGAGAGAAAATGAGAGAGGGTTTGAGAGTCTTGACTCATGTGAGAACGAAATGGGCCGAGTATAAAAACGATATCAAGCCCAACTGATCCGGTCATGTGAATCGGATCAGTTAACAGAAAACCAGATCAGTTTTCTGTTAACTGATCCGGTTCACTGAAGGACCGGATCCGTTACTCCGCCCATCTTTCCCTCCCATAATTTTGCGGATTTTCGGATCCGGTTTTTATATGTTACTAAGTGACATATAACATTTTTTGCACTAGTGAAAATATGGTCGGTGACGACAAACTTCTAATACCTCTTACAACGAGAGTCAACATCACAAACAACCCCTTGGGTAGTGTATCCCCAATTTAAAAGGTTTAGTCTTTTATTTTACGGTTTTCTAGGTTGAGTAAGAGAGTCCTTACCCTAAGCCATTTATGTCCTTTCCCATAAATTATATGTCACTCTAGGACTTTTAGTTATAATAGCCTTTTCATTTTCATGAATATCATTATATTTTCTTTTCATTTTCATTGGCCTTTCACCATTTTTATGCTTCGAATTCAATGATGAAACCCAAATCAAATTGTCACTAATGATCTATAATGTTGTGGGGAAAATATAATTCTAGGAGAGATAATAGAGAATTATCGGTGAAAAAGCATTAAATATGTATGATTAATTTTATCCTTAGTTTGAATAAACAAAGAAAAAAAATAATTCCAATGAACAAACAAAGTTGGTGGCATGGCTTCTTAGGCAAATCAAGGAAAAAAATGTGGAATTACAAAAAGAAAACAAGAACAATATTTTACGACACCTAAAAAATATTACAAGCACTTTATTATTAGACAGATTAAATATTTTTCAACCTGTAACAATCAATATGAAACTAGTGGAGCAGATAGTATATTTAATAAGTGCGATAATAAGGAGATCAATACTATTATAACTTAAAAACACTAAACATAACATTGAATTTAAGTTAGATGTAAAGGGAATCAAATTTGAGCCGCCTCCTCTCCTCTCCCTCTCCAATTCTCTTTCTAGGATTTCTAATTTTCTTGGCCTCCTAGGCCGAAAATAGTCTAATTTCTTTAGAAATTAGACTATTTCAGACCCTTTTACTTTGTTTTAAGGTTATTATCTTCTTTACAACTTTATTTTGTTTTGTTCTCTCCATCTGTGATAGTTTTTCTCCCATTTTTAGTGGGTTGCTTCTCATCTTTGGATGAGTTTACTTGTTTTCGTGGTGTTAAAAATTTGGAAGATGATCTGGATCCATGAGGATTTAGGTTTTTTAAGCAATTCGTCACTGGAAACAATTATATTACAGAATGAGATTGTGAAGGTTTGCACTTGAAAAGATGCAAAGACATCGAAATACACTGCTCGCGTCAAGCTTAAAACGAGCGAGTTAGAGTTGCACTCGAGTACGCTTAAAATTAATTGATTCCACTGTAAAAATTATTGTGATTTGCTAAATCTATATTTTTCAAATCTAATTCATTATTGTATGTATATTATTAATGATTTTTTTTTCTTCCCGACAAAACAAAATAAACAATACGCGTACTAAATAGGCCATATCTCTATTTCAAATCATGCATCAAGTATTTGTGAAATTATAGAACACAAGTACACAACCCAAAATCCATTCATTCATACATCATACTCCCAAGTTCCAACACTCGAATCTTTTATTGTCTACCTTCCCGGCTTTTCCGCCCCCTTTAATTCACAGTTCCAATCCTCTCTCTCTCGCAATGTTTCATCAATGGCGAGCACTCAACCTCATCAATGGAAGATGACATGTTCATCCAAAACCCTAAAATTTAGGGCTGTTTCCATCGACAGTTCCTTCTTCCATTGCTGCTAACCTCATGCCGAACGACAACGTTCCGAAGTCGGCTGCTCCGTCGCCGATTCTCGATCGTTTTCGAACCCTTCTCAAGGAGAGAGAAGCTGAGTTTAGGGTTTTCGATATCGACGACGTCGTTTCGGTTCCGCCGCCAACAACTGACGAGATTGTGAGATTTTACGAGGATGTTTTGTCGGAATTAACGTTTAATTCGAAGCCGATAATCACTGATCTTACCGTTATTGCTGGAGAGCAGAGAGAACATGCCGAGGGTATTGCTGATGCTATTTGTGCTAGGGTTTTAGAGGTACCGCTATCCATATTCAAATCGGAAGTTTTCTTTAGGGTTTCGGGATTTTGGGGAAAAAGTGTAATTTGTACTGTGTAATTATATTCAGATGAGTTTTCAGTTTAATTTTGCTGTTGATGATTGCTTTTGTACATTGTAATTAAGTTTACTAGTGCATAAGGAATTGGTTTAGTAAGATTTTGGACTTTCTCTCTTTACTCTATTACTTATTTTAGTTGTTATTTTTGTTTGTGGTTTATGTTTTTGTTATGCTATGTACACAATAGAAGGTAGTATAATATGGCGAGTTTCGAGCTTGTGAGCTTTAATTTTGTGGTGTTAAATGGCTGGTTATGCATATCTATGCAGGTTCCAGTAGATCAAAAGTTGCCTGCTTTGTATTTATTGGACAGCATTGTCAAGAATATTGGACGCGAATATGCTAGGCACGTTGCACCTCGTTTGCCGGAGGTGAGCAATGTTTTGGTTCCTGACTTGCTTTTGAGGGAGTACATTCAGTGCTCATATGGGGTTTAAACCCAAAGTTTTGTTTCACCATTAGTACCTGTCTTGGAATATTTGAATTTCGGGTGTTCTTGTGTGTACTTGGGTTTCATAAAAAAGTTAAATTTATGGAAAAACTTCCAGCTGTGTCATGATCATTCATGGTTGACGAGTGTTTTCACTTCTCACTACAATTGGTATCCAATTCCTTCAAATTCATTAGGTAACCATGTAAATTGTGAGAGGTGGATCACTGGAGACTATTGGACCATGACCATGTAATCAATTTTCTATATTTTGGTGTGCTCATAAATATCTCGGTGTGGTAAAAAAGATGCAAACTTTGTGAAAAAGTTTCCCAACTATGAAATGTTCCACACATCCAATGGATGGCTACTTTTAGCTGAGTTCATGTAACATAGAGCTTAGACGTTGAATATCCGCTTGGAGTGTTTCATTAATACATTTTTTTGCTCTTTTAAAGGTGTTTTGTGAAGCTTACAGACAAGTCCCACCAAATTTGTATCCTTCATTGCGCCACCTGTTTGGAACCTGGTCGACTGTCTTCCCATCACCGGTTCTTCGTAAGATTGAGGATGAATTGCAGTTCTCTCCAAGGGTAAACCAACCATCATCTAACATAGCCAGTATGAGGGCTTCTGAATCCCCTCGACCTTCTCATGGCATACATGTCAATCCCAAATACTTGGAAGCAAGACGACAATTTGATAATCCATCAATTAATAATGTAAGTGTTCAAGTTAACATCCATACTTTTTCCCTTTGTTGCCTCGTATCTTCTGCTTTTTGACGGGACAGAGGCCAGGATTGTAAAAATAGGACTCTTAGAGTATACACTGTTTGCTGCACTCAGCTTTCGTTTGAAGAGTTTCTTGAAACCATGGATATTTTCTCCTAGTCTTGGATGCTTTTTCATGAAAGTGGTACTTCTCAACTTATGTTAAATCCCTTTGTTGCTTACCAACCCAGATGACTGGTGATTTGTATCTTGAAAGCCTTAAACTCTGTGGATAGCTAGTTTAGGCTTTTTGGCTCCTTTCTGAGGTCTGAGGAAGAGTTAGGCTACTGTGAAATTGACTGTCTATTCATAACTAACCATTTAGACATATAAAGAAGCATGTATAGAAGAGAAAATAAGTTGAATTAGTTTAAAAAGAAACGCAGTTGAAGGTGTTTTTTAGAAGGAAGTTGTTATCCCCCCCCCCCACAAATGCAGAGTTGGGAGTGCAGATTTCTGTAGGAATAATGTAAAATAGTTGATGAAAACCTGTTTGTTTGGTTCCTTTTTGTCGATTCAAATATGTGGTCCCCTTATTCCCATTCACGTCATCGTTCGCCAATGAGATACGTAAACAGGCTTGTAGTTCTGCTTTGGCAATTGTTTTTCCTTGGTTGCAAACTCAGGTATATTGAACTAGAATATCTGTGTTGAAGTTCATATCTTGTTTTTTCTCCTTTATTTTGACAGCATCTCTGCCAATTATGATCTCCTCAAAGGCTCAAACCCTACACGTAGTGGGTTTTCCTTCTTCTTACTGATACCTTCATTTTCTAATATACTATTGAGCTTTTAGTTTGCCATGATTAAACTTGGTGCATGCATATGTCTTTTTTTGTTTTTTAATTTTAATTATCATAAATTTATATGAAATTTTCTAATTCAATTATTCAAGATAAAGCTCAATTTTACTTAATTTGCTTAGTGCTAATATGTCCTACTTCTTTTCCTTTCTCCCCCTCATCTTCATGTAATTTGCTCTTTTCTTATTAATTGAACCTGTAACTCTATAATCCACAAGCATAACTTGTGTATTATGCCTATGTTATCATCTGGGCAGAGCAGGTTAAGTGGTCCAATATATTTGCCTGCTATATGTCCCGTACTCCCGTTATTAGCCTCTCCCTTATCTTTATTCATTTGTTTCTGCGTCTCCCTGAACTTCTCTGCGATGGCATAGATTTGCTAGGTTTTTCAAACTGAGAAGCATTGTGCAAATGCATATGGTGTGACACTGACAGTTGATTGCTCTATGTCTTTATTCTTTCCATGAGCAGAACATCCAGCTTGGGAGGGGTGCATCTAACTTAGCAACACTGAGTCAGAAGCATTCTATTCCATATGAAGATTATGATTATTATCAAGGAGAAGGCACAAGTTCCCACATTGATGCCCAAAGATTTAATGGTTATGGTGCCCGTACATCTTTTCCACAATCAACAGATAAGCTGCTTCCATCTGTGAGTACTTTGGGCAGACCCTTATCACCATCAGTTGATGAGTTTACAATGTCCAATTCACCTGGAAGGGTATTTGAAAGGGCGTCTCCATCCCGTACAGGATATAGTAATGGACGTAGGAGAGGAAGAGAGGAGGAGTCAGATGACTGGCAGAAAAGACGTCGCTCTGATGATTCCTATCGTGGTTTTGAAAACATTGCAAACTATGGTTTAAGTAATGGTTTTGAACATGACAGGCCAAGAGCTCTGATTGATGCTTATGGCCATGATGATGGGCAAAGGTCATTGAATAAGAAACCTCTTGGTATGGGTCGCTTGATTGCTAATGGTGCAGGAAGTAAAATTGCTGATAGCTCATGGCAAGATACCGAGGAAGAAGAATTTGATTGGGAAGATATGAGCCCGACATTAGCTGATGGGAAGATCAGCAATGTCACTGCATCTACTCTGCCTTCCAGAGGTTTTAGAGCTATACCTGGTGTTGGTTCTGTTGGCTCCAGACCTTCTGATTCCAGTTTCAGGAGGAATTGGGAAATATCTAGGCTAGAGGATTCGCAAAAAGCTGCTGAAGATGTATGTTCCTGCAATCTGATTATCATCTACCCTCTTTAGCTTCTATTTGTTTTTAAGAGTGCCATGATTTCACATGATTAGAGATTGTTATAGCCTCTTAGTGCCATTTTTTTTCTTCGTTGTTTTGGTAACTTATTTTACTTAGAACTCGGTCAATATTTTACTTTGGTTTCTCTCTCTCTCGCCTTCTTTTTTTTATTTTTTTTATCTATGTCTCTTCTGTTAGGCATATGTATTCTCACAGCAGTAGTATTATTGTGTTTTGTCAATATGATGCCTCTATCTAGTTCATACTTTTTTTTCCAATGTCAATTCGTGTTACACCTGACTACCTGAATTTTCCTACTCTAGTGGTAGAGATCCTTGATCACAAATGGCGATGAAGATCTCCTTTATTGGTTTTATATTTAATCATCTATATATTTTACTTATTCTTTTCAGATAATTATACTAGAAGCAGAATATTCTGATTAGATTCCTATTATTCTGCAGGTTGGTCATCTATTATCCAACAGGCCTCTTTCAAGGAACGAGATGAATCACTCTCAGGGAGCTTGGAAGTTGTCTGGCAGTCTTTCTGCGCCTGTAGCTGTGGCTGGAAGAGAATACACTTCTCAGTTGACATTACCTGCAAATGGAGTGCCTCCATTGTCATTTGATGGAAAGCCTTCTTCTACAGATCATTTTGCTGGAGTTCCAATGCAGCTTGGCAGGGGCTCTAATGTTACGACTAGAGTAGGTTCTACAGGTTTAAATTCTTTTGAAGAGAGACCTCCCTCACCTGCAGTCTCATGGCCCTCTACAAGTTCGCATAATGTGGTGCCACCTGCATATCTGCAGCAAAACCCGCCTAGAGCGTCCTTTGATTTTACAAATAGAAGTTACAGTATCCTCCATCAAGGGAATCAACAATTTGTCACCGATGACAAAAGAAATTCAATTTCTGGAAAGCTGCAACACAGGCCGCAATTTAACTTCACCCCATTGCATCATCTGTCACAGCAACCTGTGTCATTACAGCAGCAATTGCGTCTGCCTCAAGAATCTCGGCAGAATGCTGTATCTAGTATTTCACCTTTGCCACCTCAAACAATGCTGCCATCTAGTCTTGGATATACTCCATTAGGTCATGGGCTTGCAGCTAGTAATGCTGTGCGTAATCCGGTACCAGGTTCACATCCTTCTGTACCCTTCCAAAATGTGTCCAATGGTTCTTTGCAGTTCCAAGCACCTATGGCACCACTCCCTTTAGTCCCTCGTCCCTATCCTCAGTTTCTACCTCTTCCACAGAGTTCTGGTCCCCTTACTAATCAACCACCGACAGCTGCTATTTCTGGTTTACTTAGTTCCCTTGTTGCTCAAGGTTTATTCCCATCGAATCAAACCCCTGTACAGGTAAGTAAGCTGTAATCCTATGTTACATCTAGTTTGGCTTTTGTAGCCTCTTGATCTATCTATTTCTTAGAATTTGCGGTTAATGATTAAATATAGTATCAGCGAAAGGTTTCTGATTTTACCTTTTGATCTTGGCCCCTATTGATTTTTCTTTTATGATGCTATTCCAATTTAGGATTCTCTTGGAGTAGAGTTTAACCCCGACCTTCTTAAGGTGCGTCATGAGTCAGCCATAAAGGCTTTGTATGAGGATCTACCCAGGCAGTGCACCACATGTGGCCTTCGGTTTAAGACCCAAGAAGAACACAGTAAGCACATGGATTGGCATGTGACCAAGAATCGAATTTCAAAGAACCGTAAGCACAACCCTTCTCGTAAGTGGTTTGTCAGTGTGAGTATGTGGCTCAGTGGTGCAGAAGCATTGGGGACTGATTCAGCTCCTGGATTTTTGCCAACTGAGAGTGCTGATGAAAAGAAGGATGATGAAGAAATGGCAGTTCCAGCAGATGAGGATCAAAATGTATGTGCTTTATGTGGGGAACCTTTTGAAGATTTTTACAGTGATGAAACTGAAGAATGGATGTATAGAGGAACTGTGTACTTGAATGCACCTTCCGGGTCAACTCTAGGTATGGACAGATCGCAGTGGGGCCCTATTGTGCATGCAAAATGTAGGTCTGATTCTAGTGCTACTCCAACCTGAAGAACAAGCATCTTGCTTTACGGTAAGTGTCTTAAATACTTGTTATCATGTGAATTTAGTGTTGTGGGCATTTGTCTCTTTGTAATCATCGTTACTATTGAATGTTCTGGATCAATGATTCCCGGTTCGCAGTACGGTGCTCCGACCGGCGACCCGGACGTTCCCAATCGCGGGACGAACGCGTTCCAGATCGCCAGGGGTCGCGAACCAGTTTGTGCATCCAAGCGAACCCTTTTGGCCGGAGAGATTAAAGGCTAAGTCGAGAATTTAGGGCAAAATTTCAAAACCTAGATCTGAAATTAACCATATACTAAGCAATTGTTGAGCATAAAAATTGGGGGCTTTTGTTTGTATGAGTGTTTCGAGTGTTTACTCATGCTTAATTTGCATTTTCTTTCGGTTTGAATTTGTTGGATGTTATTTCAATGGAGGGGCAGTGGAACACAGCAGGGGAGAGGGATGAAGATGGAAAAGACGGAGTGACTACTGAAGGCAACCCAAATTAATTTCTGGTTCATGGGTCCACTTCCCAAAAAAAAATGTAAAACTGAAGTTTTGGGCTTTTGCCAATTGCACTGTAGATGTAAGCGTGGGACCCTATTCCTCTTTATTTTTAATATTGGACATTGACCTCGAAAGCTCACATTTAGAAGATTCAAATGTGATTGTTAGACTGAAGTTGGAAGGAAGATGTGGCAAATTTGTCAATGGGAAGGAAGAGGGTGTTTGGTACTTAGCTTAGGGCAGTTTTTTTTTCTTTTTAATTTCATTAAGTTGAGTTTGAATTAGGTTGAAAGGAAGAGGAAGATACTATTTTTGACTTCGTTGTTTAGTGCAGTATTTTAGTTTGTATTTTGTAATTTGATGAAGTTATGAAATACAAACATATGCTTGAAATATGTTAATTTATGATATTCTCATTTTGCCAAATTAATTTCATTTAAAAAAATTATGATAAAAAATGTACCCATCGTACCCGATACACTACCCATCGTACCCAATACACCCATAGGTAGCATACCCCGTACCCGTTCCCGTTCCCTGAATCGAACCGAATTCTGTACCGGGTATCATTGTTCTGGATGCATTTGCATGAGATGGGAAGGTACTTTTGTATAGGCTACTTCTTTCACATTTATCTCTATTGAGTACGTGGGAACGCATATACCTGTGAAGCATGATATAAAGCTTTGAGCCTTGGACCATGGTAGAGCTATCTTTTATGCACTGATCTGTGTAGGCTGGTTGCGTTGAGTTACGCCAAGTTGCAGGGAAGACATGTCAATAGTGCCCTTGACCAACTTTCCCTAGTGTAACCACAATTTAGTCATCAAGCTTATTCCGAAGCTGTCGAAGTAGTTAAGCTAATCTACAACTAGTATTTTACGACAGTTTCAGCCTAGTTTGAGTAGATAAATTCTTATGCATCAAGTTGTTCATATGTTTTAATATTCTAGGTTTGTTTTGTTTTGTTTTAATACACATCATTGTATTGTGTACAGGGACTTTCAAGAGGCTAACAATGGGAACAAGTGAGGAGTTCATTATCAACCTAGATGTTTGTTTTTCCTGTAACATTAATCTGAGTTTTATCTTCTTAGTGGTAGGATCTTATATTTTTATCTTCCCCCCTTTCCCCTCTCATTTCAAGATTTTCTTACTTTGGCGCTCTAGCGGTGACATCATGCCAGAATTATGTAAATACAGTGGAGATATACCATCCTTAGTCCTTTGCAGTTACAGCAAAATGCTTCGGTGCAACAATTTCATCTATGGCGTACTTTTCAGCATTGATGAATGAAAATTATGTGGAGAGACGTCTGGAATTTTGGTTTATCAACTCCCCCTCCCCCAAGAAAAAGGAAAACAAATTGAAAAAAAAATCCGTTTTCTTGTTCTCTACATATATTTTCTTCATTTACTTCGACTGCACTATCAAAATGAGTCTGACGCTGACGGCAGGGAAGGTTTTCAGCAATCGATCTTCGTAGCAGATTTCATGAGTTGATGTCTTCTTAGCAGGGAATGACAAAATGCAGATTAGTGATAGTGGCAGAGTGCCAAATTATATAGGGATGCAATTTCACAATATATTAACTTGTATTTACTGTGTTTTATGATTAACCTTCATGGAAGCATTTTATTTGTCTATGTTAACGGAACTCTGGAGATTGCATTTCACTCGATAAATATTTTTATTTTCCATTATTATTTTTGAGTTGATATATTTTCCCTCTAATTTGGCACGTACAGTTTTCCTCTCATTATGGTAAGGTCTCTTGACTCATAGAAGTCAATATTGCCAATAATGTTATTGTGCGCTTGGGCATATGAAGCACCATGTAGCCA
Organism: Beta corolliflora; assembly: GCA_947648045.1. NCBI lineage: Eukaryota > Viridiplantae > Streptophyta > Magnoliopsida > Caryophyllales > Amaranthaceae > Beta > Beta corolliflora. Next base: position 4,281,719 of record CANSZD010002982.1, read on the forward strand.
CGACTCCAGTGTGTATGTACTCGTGCTATGACAGTGAGGTCTGCGGACTAGCTTGCGCACTATTGTACAATCAGTAAGTCTCTAAAGAGACCGTCTCATGTTAAGACTAACGTGAGACGTGATGATTCACACGCGTTTGAATGGTTTAGCAGTGCAATTTAACTACACTATAAAATATGTTAACTAATTGCAAAAAATGTGCAACTATTTTAGAGAATGACATTTAATGAAATTATGTTTACTGATAAATTGAAACTCATAACTATTAACCATTAAACAATAATTATCAACAACCCAAGACTATAACATCAACCAAACTACTATAATCAAAGCCCAAAACAATAACTTTTTATCTAAAACCTATACAACTAACAATCCAAAACAATAATTTTTTAACTAACAATCCATAACAATAACTATTAACCCGAAAATCATAATAAATAACAAGCAAACAATAACGAATGGTTTTACTAGCATAACTAATAGGTCTAAGCGCTTAACTAATTTCACTGTTAGCATGACATCAATTGATCTCACGTTAACACTAACGTGAGACTGTTTGGTTCAAAATCTTTATAATTTCTTACTCTCTAACAATTAATTAGTCATAGGTATGTTCCTCTGTTTTATTCCAAAACTTTAGTTATACAAATATTTCCTCGGTTTCCTTTCAGTGTTCAAACTTTGCATTTAGTACCTTTACATACAGTAGTTTGACCATTATTGGTGATTAATACATAAGGAAAATCATGTATAGTACTCATGTGAAATCTTATTAAATTCATTTTAATATACATATTATACTATTGATTCTTAGCTTGCAATTATTTGTTCTACAATCTTAGATTGTTTTTGCTTAGTTTCTATATAAATTATAATAATTATATATTTCTATCTCATTATATTATTTTTTGATAAGTATAGAGCTATATAGAACATTGATGCAGACGACTTTACCAACTAAACTGTGATCGTTATAGTCCCATATGGCATACCCCTCCTATTTCTTAATTTGCTGTACATTAACTTTGTTCAGTTTTCGCACATTTCATTTAAAATCTTTTAGTTAGAGGCTATCTAGTACAGAGATGGGAAAATTCAGGTCCTAGCCATTTCCAAGAGCTTCTTAACGTGGAAATGACTGGAGGTTCTTGAAATAAGCTTCAGGTTCCAGCTGTTTCCGTGCTTCGTTCATAGCTTAGAGGATGATGGTACTAATAACTACATATTACAATGGTATTGTAAATAGAATTAACTTTAAAAGATGGAGGAAGTACGTTTGGATAAGGAACTCCATTAACTTATGATTTTCATTATTATTATTTTTTTGATAAGGAAAACAAAACTTAGACCGGACCCCTTAGTCAGGGGGCCAGCCTAAAACATCCCTACGGATGATTAGGGAAAAATCCAAACAATAAGGAGGAAACCAATACTAGAGGGAAGGGTAGTCATGGGCCTTCCTTGCCTTAAAGTCCGCCGCACGATTTGCCTCCCGAAAGCAGTGGAAGAACCGACACTCTTGGAACTTTGAAGCATCAATACCTGCATCAGAAATAATATTAGCAATTTTCCACGGAATACGCCAAGCATTCTTCATAGCGTTAATGACTCCTAAGTTGTCTCCTTCTATAATGAGGTGGGAAATGTTAAGAGAAGCAGCACCCTTAGCCCTTCTCTCAGAGCCCAGGCTTCAGCTTGGATTATAGACACTTCCGACCCAAGAGAGTTAGCATCAGCGAGCAGAACCTCACCTTCGCAATTTCTAATAACAAAACCTAGCGAGACATTATCATTAGTAAGTTTATAGCCATCAAAGTTTAGTTTAAATAAATTATGGTGAGGGGGGGACCAAATAAGATTAGCACCAGAACGGCTAGTAACCACACTTTTACTGGACAGGACCTGGGCAGAAGGGGGGTCCAAAAAATCAGCCCCCTACTTTGGACCAAGAATTAAAAAATTTTTGAATTTGAAAGCTAGCTCGGCGGCAAGAAATACTATCATCATTAAAAATGATTCGGTTTCTAAAGAACCGAATGAACCACCAAACAACAGAGATAGAAACCACCTCAGCTGAGGACTTAGTAAGACAAAGATTAAGCCAATGTAAAAAATTAAGATGATTTGAAAAAATTATCCCTTCTGGAAGAAGGGGCCAATCCCCCCCATTGTGGAGACAAGAAAAGATATCTAGCGAGAAAGGGAATTGAAAACAAAGATGGATAATAGACTCCTGAGCATTATTACAAAAAACACACTGTTGGGGAAGAAAAATCTTACATTTTTAATTTCAAGTCTATCCTTAGAAAGAAGGCCATCATGACAAGCTTTCCACAGGAAGTTTTTAATTTTCGGCGAAATATTTAACTTCCAGATCCAATCAAAATTCACTTTAGAAACAGAAGGGTTGAGCAGACCTTGGGCTAATTTATAACCTGACTTAACATAATATTCCCCATCCGCAGTCAAACCCCACTTAGGAGAGTCTACATGAGGATTAGAAGGAAGGAAATAATTCGAAATAGAAAGCGCTATATCAGGAGGGACAAGAGAGGCTAGCTTAGCAATATCCCAACCCCCATCGACAGAAATAACCTCAGAAACCAACATTTGTTCAGTAGATGGAGGAGGCTGAAGAACACTTTTGATTGGATATTGATAATTGATAAACCCAGTTATCATTCCAAAAACTAATACTCCGACCATTACCCATCTGCCATCTAAGCCCTTTAATGAATAGAGGGCGCATACTCATCAACCTTTTCCATTGCCAAGAAGCAACAGAAGACACCTTATGAGACATAACAGAGTGATTCTTACTATATTTTTTATTGACCAATTTAACCCAAAGATTACTAGGATTTTTAATAATTTTCCAGAGAAGCTTCATTTGAAGAGCTACATTATTCATATCCGCTTTACGAATGCCAAGGCCCCCAAATTGTTTGGGCAGACACACTTTATCCCATCCAATAAGGTTAGCAGATTTGTTAGCTATATCTTTATTCCAAAAAATATTCCTACATTTTGTCCAATGAAGAAGGAGTTTTAGAGGGCAAATAAAAGCTTTGCATTTGAAAGTTAGCTTTCGTGGCAAGATTGGATTGGATTAAGACCGCCCTACCTGATTGAGATAGAGAATTAGCTTTCCATTTTGGAAGTTGGTTAGACACTTTATCAACCACCTTACAAAAAGTTTCTTTAGTAACTCTAGAATCTATGATTGGGCAACCCAAATACTCACCAAATCAGCCGATTCTGACATCCCCAAAATAGAAGAAAAATTAGCTTTGGCATTATCTGAGACATTAGGAGAGCACTGAAAGGCAGATTTATGGAAATTAACTAATTGCCCTGACATAGAGCAATATTTATCCACACAATTTGCTTTATAACAGAACAACTCTGGTATGTGGCTTTGGCAAATATCATAGTATCATCTGCAAAGGTAAGGGATTCTCATACCAGATTTGTCAATCGAAACACCAATTAATTTGTCTCTTTGAGAGCTGGAAAAAGAAATTTGTATAGCCAACAATTCTACACAAAGAATAAACAAGTAGGGGGACAAAGGATCCCCTTAGCGGATCCCTCTTGATGGGTAGAACATGTCCCCCGGAATACCATTAACTAGAACAAAAAAAGCGGGAAACGAGATACAAGCTTGAATCCAATTTATCCATTTAGGACAAAAACCCAGCTTTTCCAAAGTGACTAAAATATAATTCCATTCTAATCGATCATAAGCTTTCTCCATATCTAATTTAATTGCAATCCAACCTTCACTACCTGTTTTTTTACTAAAGGAATGAAAGATTTCGTGAGCTATAAGAATGTTATCTTGAATTAATCTTTCAAGAACAAAGGCTCCCTGAAGCGGGTGGATAATTTTACCCAATACAATTTTGAGACGATTTGTGATAATTTTAGAAATTATCTAATAGATAGTAGAACATAAACTAATAGGGCGAAAATGGTTAGCACTAGAAGGATTATCAATTTTCGGGATGAAAGCCAGGAAGGTATGGTTAATTTCCTTAAGTAAAAATCCCGAATGAAAAAAAGGTTTAACTGCTCTGGTAACTGAATTACCGACTAACGTCCAATATTTTTGAAAGAAAAAAGGAGGGAATCCATCAGGCCCAGGCGATTTATCTGACGCTAAATCAAAGGTCGCAAATTTAATTTCCTCATCATTCACCTCTCTAGTAAATAATACATTATCTTCCTCTGAAACTATTGGGGATAATAAAGAGAAATCAAGCTCCTTGTCGAAATAACAATTAGCATTAGAAATGAAACGTTTATGAAATTCTCTCGTAATTTCTTTGGAGATATGGATGGGAGAGGTGATAGTTTGGTTTGTATCAGTAATAAATTCCTTAATTTGATTTCGACTGCGACGAATTGAAGCATGAGTGTGGTAGTACTTAGTGTTTGCATCCCCTAGTTTTAAGTAGTCAGTTTTGCTTTTTTTTTCCAATATTCACTACTATAAGAAAGCAATTTCTCCCTTTTTTTAGAAAACGATCTTGGCTTATGTACATATGTGAACCATAGAAACGATTACACCATGTTTTTTTTGACTAATGTATCATAGTCTTTACGCATACAACACATTTTCTCAAAATGAAAAGGGGGAGCCTTTAATTTAGGAACTAAAGCAAGATCCAAAGAAACTTGGCAATGGTCTGATGATGTGAAGGGATGATGTTTTAATCTTACTTAGGGAAACAGGTCTAGCCATGAAGAACTAGCCACCCCCTTGTCCAACCTTTCAAGTATATTATTTAAAAACCATCTTTTTTCTTTCTCCATGTATACCTTAGACCCAAATAAGGGAGCTCAATGCTGGGAGTTAGACTAAAAAAATTATTCATAACTTCAGATCTAGCATGAGAAAAGGGGGCACCCCCTAGTTTATCTAAAGAACAACTAATTTCATTAAAATCCCCAAGAATAATACAAGGAGATGTCAAGCTATTAACATATAAAATTAATTCCTCCCAGAAGTCATATTTTTGTTCTTGCCTTGCTAGAGCGTAAATAAAAAGAGCAATAAAAGAATCACTGGAATCAAGAAGAGTAATATAACAAGAAATAAAATGAGAAGACTTATGAATTACATTCAAATTAAAGGGCTTTTGAATACAATTCTTCCATAATAACCAAATCCCCCCCGAAAGGCCTAAAGTAGGAATATAATCAAAGTTGTGAAAACCACATTGATTAGCTATGATCATGAAAGGAGGAGTCCTTACTTTAACTTCACAAAGCATCATCACTTGAACCCGATTGCTAGCACAAAAATCTTTGATTTCAAAAATCACATTTTTCTTACCTACACCTCTCACATTTCAAAAGCACATGATCATATTTATTTATCACCAAAAACAGTCGAACCATTTTGCTTACAGGGGGGCTGCACAAGCTAATTCCTCTTCCTCTTCAGAGCAGAGGAGGCATCATCATCCTCAGGGTCTTCCATCCTTCTCTTAGCAGAGCCAGACTGGGAGGTGAGATCAACAGGGAGAGCAGGATCCATCCCCAAGTTCTCAATTTGCCTTACAATTGAGTTGTCAGAATGGAGAGAGTGAAAAGAGTTCTCAGCATATGAGTTAAAATCACCCAATAAATCATCATCAGGGTCATCAACAAGAAAAATATCTTGTATCTTGTTTCTCTTCATTAACTTATGATTTTCATTATTTCTCTTCACCAAAAAATAAATAATTTTCATTATTTCTAGTATCTTGTTTTAGAGGGGATTGGGGTGCACGCATACTGCACATGATTTACTATCGGGGAAAATAAATTGCACATAAATATGTTGACTTTTCTATTCCTTTCGCTTATAAAGGAATAAAAGGATGACTCTAGTTTGTGTTCGTGTTTACATACTACATAGTAATATTATTACTGAAATGCCACTGAACCCCAAGTTTCGGGTCCCGTTTCTTTTTCTTTTTCAAGATCTGATGTGTTAAAAGGGGATTGAACCATGACGATTCTGAATTGTTATTAATAATTTGGACTATTTATAAAAAAATCTCCAAGTAAGAGGTATTCCCATAATCACCTATAAGGAGGCTATAACCAAAAAAAAATTAAATTAAACCATCTATATGACTATATGTGATAATAATCTACTCAAAGCCACTTAATTAATAATTTTGATTTAAAAACTCTAAAATTTTATTTGCAACAATATTATCATAATGTCATACTACCTCCGTTTCACAATACATGCACCATTTGCTTTTTCACGTATTCCAAGACACTTCTTTGAACATTATTATCTCTAATTGCGTATAAGTAAAAATTATGAAAATTTGATATTTGGTATCCTCGCATTCAAACGAATTTAACAAGATTTCACTTGACTATATTTTTTCTTACACAATGGTGAGAGAAAGATTGTTAAAGTTGGTTAATGAATAGTCTCCAAATGAGAAATGGTGCATAGATTGTGAAACAGAGGTAATACTATACTACCAACTGAAGGCTATATATCCTTTGGATTAAGTGAATATTATTGTACTAGGTAATAAACTAAGCTATGATTGTTAGAGTCCCATACCCCTCCTTTTTCTTAACTTTTTTTTTTGACATCAGCAACATCCACTAGTGGAAAAAACGCTAAATGTCACAAGAAAACCGCTGCGGTTCTTAAGAATACCGCAGCGGTAAATTGTCGTAGAATTTGGGGGGAAAAGGGGGAACATAAACCGCTGCGGTCTATAGAAAACCGCAACGGTTAAAAGAAACTGCTGCGGTTTTCAGTTAACCGTTGCGGTTTTCTGAACCGCAGCGGTTTATTTTGGTTTTTTTTTCCCTAAGTCCCGCGTGAAATTGGTCGAGTTGATTACAATTTTTGTGCGAACACTCACCTGCACTCCCTCCTTCCTTAGGTTCGAAGTTTGAACTCCCTCCTTCCTTCTCAATTTCCTCCACGCTTCATCGACGCACCACCGCCGCACCTCCACCGCCGCACCTCCACCGCCGCACGTCCACCGCCGCACCTCCACACTTCATCAACAACAAACCCTAGAAGCTCCCTCCTTTCTTTTCATCAACAACAGCAATTCCAGGCGTCCTCCTCTGCGACTGCACTGTGCGTCCTCCACCGCCGCACCTCCACCGTGCCCTTAACACCTACATTCCTCCTCTTCTTAGGTACCTAAAATTTCTCAACTTTATTGAATCTCATATTTGAAGCTTTAAGTTTTATAATTAATTGTAGTTTTATGAATAATTGTCAGTGAAATTAGGTTGTATTATAGTTAAAGGTTGTAAATTTGATTGATTTGAGTTTATTTGATTTTATTTAAAGTAGTTAGTTTGATTTTTAGGTTACAAAACTAGGGCTTTGTTGTGGTTGTTGTTGTAGTTGTAGTGGTTGTAGTGGTTGTAGTTGTTGTTGTAGTTGTAGTTGTTGTAGTTGTTGTTGTTGTTGTAGTAGTAGTAGTACTTACTAACTAGTTAGGTTTGAACTAACAAAGTATAACGTTGAATATGATTATTGGTTTAGCTATTTAATTAGTTTAGTTTAGCTTAGTTTGGTTTAGTGTTGTTTAATTTGCTAATTTATACTAATCTTAACTTTATACTTTGTTGTTGATTATTGAAGCTAGCTAGTGACGGAGTGTTGAGCTCGATTTCTCTATTGACAACCTTTACATTGGTATGTTATCACTCATATTTAACTTTCTTTCATAGTAAATTGGTTTATATGTGCAAATGTGTATATATTTATCGTTGAATTGAGATTAGATGTAAAATGTTTTGTTGTTTTTAAAAACCTATATTTGCATCATCATATCATATGCCTAGATACCCGTTCGAGACTTACTCATTAGGAGTAAGTCTTGAATAGTCCCCGGTTTGGGACCGTTCTTAGATGTTTAATCTCACTTAGGTGGTGAATGTATGTCTTTAGTTCGATTCTAGAGGAAAATCTTAGCTCGTCGTTTCCCTACTTTTGTTCTCTGGGTACATATGTAGATATAAATAAATATATATCTACATCGTGTACTTGGAGAACTGTAGGGAAATGCTGCCGGATTTTCCGTAGATTCGAACTGAAGGCAATACATTTACTAGTGAGATTAGACATCTAAGGATGGGTTAGGTTGGAGTGATAAGGACCCTTGGAAAGCATGCCTAATTTCATTAAATATATATCGTGTATAAACTCTAATAATGTAGTGAAATTCGTCATTGACATTGGGTCCTTGTTGCTTGTGTTTAATTAGAGCTAGGTTTGGTTGAAATGAATCGTGCATGGATGTATGGTAGTCGTGACACGTGTGAATTCGTGGATGGGGTCTTTGAATTTTGTGATGCTGCATTAAGTCATCAGGCTGCAAAGGGAACCGAGGGGTTTTATTGTCCTTGTGTTGATTGTGGTAATGTGAGCATCGTTAGTAGCATTGAGTCGCTTAGGGAGCATATCTTTCGTCGCGGGTTTAGACCGGACTACTATGTATGGGTTTGGCACGGTGAGGAGGGTATGTATGATGGTCGAAATGCCATTGTTAACGATGTGCATGAAGAAGGTGAGTTTGATGTCATTGAGAATGACAACATCGAGGATGAGTATGAGGATATTCAAGTAGAAGATGATGATGATGAAGGGGATCATATCGAGGAGATGATGGCGGGGGTAGATCATTGTGGCAAACGGCCTCGTATTTTTGAGTGCATGGACGAGGCATCTCGAAAACCGTTGTATCCCGATTGTACGAGGTACACCAAGCTGACGGCCGTGATAACACTCTTTAATATCAAGACGAAAGCCGGTATAAGTGACTCTTGTTTCACTTCCTTGTTGCAAGCATTTGGTGATATGTTGCTTGGGACGACCATGAACTACCCAAGTCGAACTACTATGCTAAGAAACTGATGTGTCCCTTCGGGTTAGAGTACCAGAGGATACATGCTTGTCCAAACGATTGTGTGCTATATCGAAATGAATATGAAAATATGGATGAGTGTCCTCGATGTGGGAAGTCGCGTTACAGGCGCGCAGGGGTTGGTGATAAGAAAGGTCCCGCAAAGAAAGGTGATGTGGTATCTTTCGATTATACCACGATTCAAGCGCATGTTTTCAATCAAAAAAGATGCTAAGAACTTGAGGTGGCATGCGAACGAAGGAAAAAGGATGGTTTTCTCAAACATCCGGTGATTGATCTCTCCCGAGTGGAAAGGTATCAACCATTGTCATAAGACCTTCGGTGCGAGGACGAAATTTGAGGCTTGGCCTATGCACGGATGGAATGAACCCATTTGGCAATCTTAGTTCTCAACATAGTACGTGGCCGGTTCTTCTAGTTATATACAACTTGCCTCCTTGGTTGTGCATGAAACGCAAATACATCATGTTGTCGATTCTTATTTCAGGGCCGAAACACTGGAAACGACATAGATGTCTACCTCCGACCACTTGTTGATGATTTGAGAAAAATGTGGGATGAAGGAGATTACGTGTATGACGCACATGCCGATGAGGTATTCACATTGCGTGCCATGCTTTTATTCACTCTTAATGACTATCCTGCTTATGGGAACTTATCCGGGTACAAGAACAAAGGGAAGAAAGCATACCCGATTTGCCTGGACGACACAGCATCTAAATACATTACTACTTGTCACAAAGATGTTTATATGCGCACCCGAAGGTTCCTTCGACGCGACCATCCTTATCGTAATAAGAAGAAGGCATTCGATGGAACAAGTTGAGGAAGGGGTTGCTCGTAGACCATTGGCTGGTATTGAGGTTTATGATCAAGTCAAGGGTATTGAAACGATATTCGGCAAAGGAGCGAGTGTTGGTGATAAGGGACTTTGGAAAAAGGAGTCTATTATGTGGGAACTTCCATATTGGAGAGATCTAGAGGTTAGACATTGTCTCGACGTCATGCACATAGAGAAAAATGTATGTGACGCCATTCTGGGGACACTTATGAATATTCCACATAAGACAAAGGATAGCAAAGGGGTGCGACTGTATCTGGAAAGTGAGGGGCTTCGACCAGAACTATGGGCTCAAAAGAGGGACACTAAGAAAAGAAAGAAAGAAGAGAAAGTGTCTGGAAAAGGAAAAGGAAAGGGAAAAGAAAAGGAACAGGAAGAAGGGTCGCCTGCAGGAATTGAAAGAAAAGGAAAGAAAACGGTGAAGGATGATGATAGGAACTATTTACCTCCGGCTTGCTACACTCTATCTAGAGGCGAGAAGCGTCTTTTTTGCGAGTGTTTGTACAACATTAAGGTTCCATCAGGGTACTCATCGGACATGAAAAGATTTGTTACCTTAGACGGTGAGTTGAAATTATCGAGCATGAAGTCTCATGATCGTCATGTAATGATGCAAGTATTCTTACCGATTGCAATTCGAGGGATATTACCGAAACATGTGAGACATACCATAACAGAGCTGTGTTCTTTTTTCAATACTATATGTAGCAAAACGTTACAACCCTCGAAGCTTGATGCTCTGCAGGCTAGCGTGATACAGACTTTGTGCAAGTTTGAGATGTACTTCCCACCTGCTTTCTTCGACATTATGGTCCATTTGGTTGTACATCTAGTTCGAGAAATTAAGCTATGTGGTCCGGTGTTTTTGAGGTGGTGCTATCCCTTTGAGAGACATATGGGCTCTTTGAAAGATAAAGTAAGGAATCCAGTATGCAACCGTAAGGAAGTATAATTCGGGGATTGTGAGTGAAGAGGTCGGTAATTTTGTGGTCGAGTTCTTAACTAATGTTGATCCTATTGGACTTCCTACATCTCGACACGAGGGCAGACTCGCGGGTAAAGGTACACTTGGCTCCAAAATGATAGTACCTCCTGTTGAAAGGCGCATACAAGCACACTTATTTGTATTGCAGCATATGGTACAGGTGCATCCGTACTTGGATGAGCATTTGGAGGAGTTGCGTGACCAGAATCCAGGTAAAGGGACTAGAGCATTGATGCAGTTGCATAATAAGACGTTTATTGATTGGTTCCATAACCGAATAATGCGTGAAGTAGATTCCAATGTTTCTGAAATTCTGAAGTGGCTAGCATTTGGTCCTCGAGAAGTTGTGCACTCCTATGAGGGTTATGATGTTAACGGATATACGTATTGGACAGATCGTCAAGATCAAAAGTCGAGATCTCTCCAGAATAGTGGTGTTTCAGTAGAGGCATCATCTACACAGTATGCAAGTGCCAAAGACAAGTCTCCTATTGATGCTAGATTGTTATACTATGGACGAGTTCAAGATATATGGGAGCTTGACTACTCTGGTTTCACGGTCTGCTTATTTCGATGCAAGTGGGTTGAGTATAACCGGCGTTACATAAGAAAAGATGACCCTTGTGGATTTACTCTTGTAGACATGGGTCGGTTGCGTGATAGTGAAGAGCCATTCGTGCTTGCATCACAAGTTAAGCAAGTATTCTACGTAACTGACCCTTCTGATAACAAGTGGTCAATTGTTGTTCCGGGAAAAAGAAGTATACTCGGAGTTGGTGATGTTGAGGATGAGGAGGAGTATGATGCATTTGAAGACACCCCGCCTTTCACCATTCCGAACTCTGATGTCACTGATGCGGAGTTAGCGACAAGTTACATGCGTGCAGATCACGGGGAAGGGATAATGGTTGATACTTCAAATGAAGGTGGCAAAAGTAAACAATAGGCTCGACTTATTTGGTTCCAATTCCGTCTTTCGGCTTTGCAATGTCATTTTACTTTATTTTTCACTTTTAGCCGCATGTAGTGTCATGTATAGTTCTTATTACTGTATATATATGTATTTCAATCAACTAAACTCGCTTCACATGTATTGAAACCCAATTTGGGTAAGTGAATGTCATTTCGGGCCAATTTCGGCTTTTCAACCTCAATTAACTTAATTTCTCGCTTTTAGCCGCATGTTAGGTCATGTATAGTTCTTATTAGTATATATATATGTATTACAATCAACTAAACTCGCTTCACATGTATTGAAACTCATTTTGGGTAAGTCAATGTCATTTCGGGCCAATTTCGGCTTTTCAACCTACATTAACTTAATTTCTCGCTTTTAGCCGCATGTTAGGTCATGTATAGTTCTTATTAGTATATATATATGTATTACAATCAACTAAACTCGCTTCATATGTATAGAAACCCATTTTGGGTAAGTGAATGTCATTTCGGGCCAATTTCGGCTTTTCAACCTCAATTAACTTAATTTCTCGCTTTTAGCCGCATGTTAGGTCATGTATAGTTCTTATTAGTATATATATATGTATTACAATCAACTAAACTCGCTTCACATGTATTGAAACTCATTTTGGGTAAGTCAATGTCATTTCGGGCCAATTTCGGCTTTTCAACCTACATTAACTTAATTTCTCGCTTTTAGCCGCATGTTAGGTCATGTATAGTTCTTATTAGTATATATATATATATATATATATATATATTAAAATCAACTAAACTCGCTTCACATGTATTGAAACTCATTTTGGGTAAGTCAATGTCATTTCGGGCCAATTTCGGCTTTTCAACCTACATTAACTTAATTTCTCGCTTTTAGCCGCATGTTAGGTCATGTATAGTTCTTATTAGTATATATATATATGTATTACAATCAACTAAACTCGCTTCACATGTATTGAAACCCATTTTGGGTAAGTGAATGTAATTTCGGGCCTATTAGAGTCACTTAAAGTCGGGTCACATGATTTGAAAACCGAATTGGGTAGATGAATATCGTTTAGGGTGTAATTATGGATTGTTTTTTATTGGGGGGGGAGGGGATTGTGCAAGGGGTGTCTTTGCAAGCGGGGTGGACAGCAGTGAAGGGGGCGATGAAGGGGGCCGTGGAAGGGGTGGGACGATTCTGTGGGGTCGTGCGGTTCGGGGAGGAGTGTGCGGGGGGGGGGAGTGTGCGGGGCGGGGAAGGAGTGTGCAGGGCGGTGAAGGGGGGCTGTGCGGTTCGGGGGCGGAGTGTGCGGGCGGGGGAGTGTGCGGGGCGGGGGAAGGAAGCGGTGTGCGGGCAGGGGCAGTGAAGGGGGCATGTGGGGGGCGGTGAAGGGGGCATTCGGGGGCGGTGAAGGAGGCCAATGAAGGGGGGGTAGGGGGGGGTGCAGGGGGGAGTGTGCGGTGAGGGGGGGGTCGTGCAAGGGGGTGAAGGGGCGGGCAGGGGGCCGGTGAAAGGGGGGCGTGGGGCGGTGAAGGGGGGTGTGCGGGGGCAGTGAAGGGGGCCAGTGAAGGAGTTGGGTCGGCAGGGGGGCAAAGTGGGGGGGTTTGTGGGGGGCAAGTGAAGGGGGCCAGTGAAGGGGGCTGTGAAGGGGGCAGGTGGAGGGGGAGGGAGTGTCTTTGTTCCAATGGGGGGGAATGTGCAGCGAGGGTTTCTAATCATATGTTTGTTTCTTGTTTCGCGTTTCTAATATCGTTTTTTAAAATTTCAGGAGTTTCAAACATGGTCCGAGATGATGTGATTGTGGAGGAAGAAACCGATGATGATTATGATAAGTCATTGGATGATGATGATGAGTATGATGCGAAGAAGGAGAACGATAAAGGTGACCCGGAAGACATAGCGCATGATGAGGAGACGCGCTTGCGTGAAAGGGAACTTCACTTGGCTGAAATAAATGAGGACCTAGCCGATAAGGCTCCCCCCATTGACAACAATGCTAGGGAAGATTATCCTTGTACTTCATCCGTCATTGTGCCAAAAAAAAATGCGGGGAAAGAGGTTCTTAGTACCAAAACTCCAAGTAAAGTTGCAACAAAGAAGCGGAAAGGAAGGGGTGCGACCAAGGGATTGAATTATAACACCCCTATGACCCTCGAGTATGATGATATGGGTCAACCTTGTGGTCAATGGCGTAAAAAGTATGGGCAGCATTTAGGGTTATGTGTGCGCAAACTGAGCATTTTGGTGGGGTGGAAAGATGTGCCCAATGCAATGAAGAAATCATTATGGGAAAACACTTGTGTAAGTTTATTTTTTAACTGAATTACTTTTATTTTATGCATTTAGGGCCATGTTAGGTCATATATAGTCCCAATAGGTACATATATAACTATAAGATCAATTAAACTCCACGTATAAGCTTTGAAACACATTTTGGGTAAATGAAGGCCATTTCGGGTCGGTTTTGGCCTTTACACTCCAATTCACTTAGTTTTTTGCATTTAGCCGCATGTTAGGTCATATATAGTCCCAATAGGTACATATATAACTATAAGAGTCAATTAAACTCCACTTATATGCTTTGAAACACATTTTGGGTAAATGAAGGCCATTTCGAGCCCGTTTTGGCCTTTACACTCCAATTCACTTAGTTTTTTGCATTTAGCCGCATGTTAGGTCATATATAGTCCCAATAGGTACATATATAACTATAAGAGTCAATTAAACTCCACTTATATGCTTTGAAACACATTTTGGGTAAATGAAGGCCATTTCGGGCCGGTTTTGGCCTTTACACTCCAATTCACTTAGTTTTTTTGCATTTAGCCGCATGTTAGGTCATATATAGTCCCAATAGGTACATATATAACTATAAGAGTCAATTAAACTCCACTTATATGCTTTGAAACACATTTTGTGTAACTTTTTGTTTGTTTCTTGTTTTTATAGAATACGTTCCATATTACTCATAATGAGGAAAAAAAGGCGGCGTTTCTATCCGCGGTGGCCGAAAGATTTAGAGCTTTCAAAAGCAAACTAGTGAGTGGGTGGATCACGAAACGGAGAAAGAGGACTATAAAGAGGAGGAAAATTCAAAAATCAAAGCAAAATGAGGGTGAGACGGACAAGGAGGCCGAAAAAGAAACAGAAAAGGAAGGGGGAGAGCAGGAAGATACATTTCAACCAGATTCTTTGCCTCATCAGATTTGGGGACATATAAAACCAGAAGATTGGGAGGCATTTGTTGCCCAAAATACTACGCCGGAGATGGTGGTAAGTATTGCACTTTAAACTATATATATTCGACTTTGCATGTTCACTTTCAATACAATTACATGTGTTTTCTAATTGCCCATGTGAATTTATAGGCTAAGCGTGAGAAACATTCACTCAGTGCAAGACAGAGGAAGCACTACCATCATATGTGTTCCCATACTTATGCGAGCGCGAGAAAGTTGTGGATTGACGAGAAATTTTACCCTTCTACCGATACAACCACAACGCCGTCTTCTAGCTCTAAGGCCGCGCTCCCCCCTGCACACTGCCCCCACCCCCCTGCACACTGCACACTGCCCCCACCCCTGCTCCGCCCCGCACAGTGCTGCCCCACCCCCTGCCGCTGCCGCTTATGATGTTGAATTTTTTTTTAAAACTTACCGTTGTTAATTTCTCTATAGATGGGGCTCAAGCAAAAAGAGGTTAGCGGCGAGTTCACTCCCCAAGGCAACAAAGATGCCCTTTATGAGACTTTGGGAAAGGACCATAGTGGACGTTTGAGGGGTTTAGGTGGTATTCGTCTAGGTGTGACAAAAGCGTATTCTAAAGATTACCCCGTGGGTACAAAATCACGCTCTCAACCACATGATATGGAAGCTATGACACAAGCTATTCGGGAGAAGCTTACCGATGAAATTACGGAGAAAGTCACGGAGAAAGTGACGGAGAAAGTCACGGAGAAACTCACGGAGAGTTTCAACGCGGTCCTCTCACAGTTTGGTTTACCGGCGATACATCAACCTAAACTGGATCGTCTTTTGGAGGACAAAGCTAGCCATCCTAACACACAAAAATCCCCACCATCTATACTTGAGTTAGAGGTAACTATTATCCTTATAATTTTTAAAACTAAGTAACATGTTATATTCAGTAATTGTATGTTCGTAACCTCAATTTCATTTACTTTTTGAAGGAAGAAACGTCTTGCCAGCTTTTACTAGATGTAAAAGATGAGGGTTTGATTGTGGTGGCTGTAGGAAATGCACAACCACGAAGTGAACGAGCAATAGTCCATCATGAGCCTGTGGACAATGAGCACTTGACGGTTAGTGTAGTCACCATTACTCCTGGTTATGAAGACTTTGCTCTTCCGCTGCCTAAACCGTCAATTGATATAAATGTCTTGACCGACGCTCGTGGTGGTTATGTGTTGTGGCCATCGGCATGGGTGAGGTTTTCAGACGAGGTAAATTGAAGCAACTTAAATCCATATTCATAATGATTTGTTTCATACCTACCTACTAACTAAGTTAAATGTTTTTACCGTTGAATTGTTAGGTTTTGGAGAGAATAAACAAGCCCAAGGAAAGCAAGGCGGTCTCACCTCCTCTAGAGAAGGCCAAGAAGGGTTCAGAGAAGAAGGGTTCAAGCGGGCTAAAGAAGACCATTTCGGGCAAAGGAATGCAAGATTCAAGTCACCAAGAAAAACCAACTACATATACTTGGATCGAGAAAGCAAAGATCGAGTGTCTCACTAAGGCATGCATATGGCTACATGCAAATGCGCGTGATATGTTGGATGATGCACCTCTCGAGGTGAATTTGAGTACCACGCAATTCAACTACTTTGAGGATACATCGACATGGGTGTCTAAGGGTGATTTGAATGAGTTCCTTTGCGGAGAGATGCTGAATGTTTCCTTGATTCAAGTCTTCATGAGGTAAAACATTTGTACTTTTGAAGTAAATAAAAATGATTTGCAATATACAATAATATATTTATGTTACGAAGTTGGTTGTGCTTTAAAGATTACTCCAAGATGATTGTGGACGCAAGAGCATACAAGAGCAATTTGGGTGGTTATGTCCAAATTTCACCCGAGCCGACAATTGTTTGCAAAACACAAATAAGGTGAAGGAGTATATTTGGCTATGTATCAAAACATCTCTACGTGCACAACATAAGTTCATACTTGCCCCTTGTTTTGAAGAGTATAGTTCTTAACCTTGTATCTATTTTTACCACTTTGATTATCATTATATATACAATAGAAGTACTCACATGATTGCTTCCTAACTTTTTTGGCATTTTAGTCTTCATTGGTCGCTCGTTGTGATTTGTCCTTCAAACAACACAGTATATCATTTTGATTCTATAGCTCAAGATCCACCACGACACTTATTCCTCAAATCATGCATAAATCGGTATATTTGTTATTTAAAATGCTAATAAGCATTACACTTTTTACTAATTCCATTCTTTGGCCACTTCTCACATGAAATTAACTTAACTACAGTTCTTTGAAGAAATTTAAGAGCACGGGAAAAATACCTGAATGGAAAGCAATGAAGGTAATACATATTAGTTAAGCTACGTATTTCTTTCTTTTAGCAAAAAACAACCATGTATATTAATTAATGATTTTTTATGTAATTCTATGATTAGTGTGCTCAGCAACCAGGGGGAACCGAGTGTGGCTACTATATGTTGAGGTTCATGTTCGATATAGCCTCAAGTTGCAAGGAAGTCGGGGATATTGAGAAGGTATATATATATATATATACATATAAAACTAATATACGTAGCTTAATTTAAAGTCGATTTTGGCCTCTTAAGCTCAATTCACTTAGTTTTGTTTTCTTTCCGCCTTTAGCCGCATGTTAAGTAATATATAGTTCCAATAGGTACATATATAACTATAAGAGTCAATTAAAGTTCACTCATATGCTTTGAAACCCATTTTGGGTAAATGAAGGTCATTTCGGGCCGAATTTGGAATTCGAAGCTCATTTCACTTAGTTTCCCGCATTTAGCCACATGTTAGGTCATATATAGTTCAAATAGGTACATATATAACTATAAGAGTCAATTAAAGTTCACTCATATGCTTTGAAACCCATTTTGGGTAAATGAAGGCCGTTTCGGGCCGATTTTAGCCTTCGAAGCTCATTTCACTTAGTTTCCCGCATTTAGCCACATGTTAGGTCATATATAGTTCCAATAGGTACATATATAACTATAAGAGTCAATTATAGTTCACTCATATGCTTTGAAACCCATTTTGGGTAAATGAAGGCCGTTTCGGGCCGATTTTAGCCTTCGAAGCTCATTTCACTTAGTTTCCGGCATTTAGCCACATGTTAGGTCATATATAGTTCCAATAGGTACATATATAACTATAAGAGTCAATTAAAGTTCACTCATATGCTTTGAAACCCATTTTGGGTAAATGAAGGCCATTTCGGGCCGATTTTAGAATTCGAAACTCATTTCACTTAGTTTCCCGCATTTTGCCACATGTTAGGTCATATATAGTTCCAATAGGTACATATATAACTATAAGAGTCAATTAAAGTTCACTCATATGCTTTGAAACCCATTTTGGGTAAATGAAGGCCGTTTCGGGCCGATTTTAGCCTTCGAAGCTCATTTCACTTAGTTTCCCGCATTTAGCCACATGTTAGGTCATATATAGTTCCAATAGGTACATATAAAACTATAAGAGTCAATTATAGTTCACTCATATGCTTTGAAACCCATTTTGGGTAAATGAAGGCCGTTTCGGGCCGATTTTAGCCTTCGAAGCTCATTTCACTTAGTTTCCGGCATTTAGCCACATGTTAGGTCATATATAGTTCCAATAGGTACATATATAACTATAAGAGTCAATTAAAGTTCACTCATATGCTTTGAAACCCATTTTGGGTAAATGAAGGCCATTTCGGGCCGATTTTAGAATTCGAAACTCATTTCACTTAGTTTCCCGCATTTTACCACATGTTAGGTCATATATAGTTCCAACAGGTACATATATAACTATAAGAGTCAATTAAAGTTCACTCATATGCTTTGAAACCCATTTTGGGTAAATGAAGGCCGTTTCGAGCCGATTTTAGCCTTCGAAGCTCATTTCACTTAGTTTCCCGCATTTAGCCACATGTTAGGTCATATATAGTTCCAATAGGTACATATATAAATATAAGAGTCAATTATAGTTCACTCATATGCTTTGAAACCGATTTTGGGTAAATGAAGGCCGTTTCGGGCCGATTTTGGCCTTCGAAGCTCATTTCACTTAGTTTCCCGCATTTAGCCACGTGTTAGGTCATATATAGTTCCAATAGGTACATATATAACTATAAGAGTCAATTAATGTTCACTTATATGCTTTGAAACCCATTTTGGATAAATGAAGGCCGTTTCGGGCCGATTTTAGCCTTCGAAGCTCACTTCACTTAGTTTCCCGCATTTAGCCACATGTTAGGTCATATATTGTTCCAATAGGTACATATATAACTATAAGAGTCAATTAAAGTTCACTCATATGTTTTGAAACCCATTTTGGGTAAATGAAGGCCATTTCGGGCCGATTTTGGAATTCGAAGCTCATTTCACTTTGTTTCCCGCATTTAGCCACGCACATGTTAGGTCATATATAGTTCCAATAGGTACATATATAACTATAAGAGTCAATTATCTAAGGTCTTAGTCAAACTAAAACTGAACTTATGTGTGTTTCCTTATGTTTAAGGTATTCAACCAAAGGGAGAGTTCTTTCACCACAACCGAGATAAACGAGGTTCGGAATTTGCTAGCACACTACCTTACCGAAGTTTGCATGTGAAGATGATGCCGCGACTTTGAGTTTATTTGTTCTTATTGTTCTACTTGCTAGTTATTTAGGTACAATAATATAATTGATGTTTATTTTGGATTTTAGTACTTAGTACAACTTCATTTGTAGTACATTCTCCAAATTTTATATTTATATATATATATATATTAATTTGACTTGTATACGACGCACTTGTGGGATTTGTGTCAACTATAGCAAGTTAGATATAATAAAATATTATATATATACAAATATAATATATATATATATATTATATAACATTAACTGATGCGGTTTACTAAGAAAACCGCATCAGTTAATGTTCCAATGCATACAAAGAGGTTGGCGGCAAAGAACAAACCGCTGCGGTTCCAAGGCAAAACCGCAGGGGTTTTTCCCATTAACCGCTGCAGTTTTGCCTTGGAACCGCAACGGTTTGTGCTTTGCCGCTGCGGTTCACAACCGCAGTAGTTTTTTTATGAAAACTGCTGCTAGTCCAACCGTTGCGGGCCAAAACCACAGCGGCAAGCCCGGTTTTGACCGCAGCGGTTGGACTTTATTCCACTAGTGATCTATCTAAACTAACAATAACTATTACAAAGAGCATCTGTATTGATTAGCTAGATCATGAGCCGCCTTGACCTGTTGACGAGGAACCTTATAAATAGAGCAGTAAGATAACGATCCACCAAGGTCAATGATATACCTAATTATCCACTGTAGATTAATATTAAAAGTGCTAGGATTTTGTAAGCTATGGATGACTTGGACATAATATGTGATAAGTTTTAATGAAGTAATCCCTCTTTGAAAAGCCCATTGTATGCAGTTAAGACAAGCTATAGTTTCAGCTTGAAAAGCTGAATTAGCCATGAAGGAAATTCCTCCCTTATCATCATCAAAAGGATTATCAGACATCACTTTCCAACCTGCACCTGCATGAAGGGTATCCTTCGTCCAAGATCCATCTACTTCAATAGTAGTGAAGTTATGGGCACTATCAGTCCTACCAAGATGGATTGATGGGTAGACCACAGCTATATCACCACCACTACTTTCAGGAGGATGAAGAAAACTTAGTTGTTTTGCCTGAAGCTCTAAAAACCATTGATGTTGAGCGAAGGCATTTGAAATGGTGATACGAAGTTGCAACTCAGAGACAATATCATTCCGAAAAATGTGGTTATTCCTAGCAAGCCAAATACCCCATAAGGTTGCTATAAAAAGCGCAATTTTAGAACTACCGGTGACATCCTCACTAGCAAAGAGTAGGATATAGGATGAGATCCATTCTTTCATGGAAATGGAATCATCTATGTTTGAGTTGATAGCTAAAGAGCTAGAACTCCAAATTCTTTAGATTACAGGGCAAGAACTGAACATATGAATATCATGCTCATCATCATTAGAGCAGAACACACACGCAAAGTCAGACACTATGCCCTTGGTAGCCAGATTAATTTTATGATCCAAGATATTATAGCTAAGTTTCCAAAGAAACAATCTCCACTTTGGCTGAACATTAAGATGCCAAATCTTCTTATAGAAGTTGGAAGGATCCAGGGCCATATTCAGATTGGAACCAAAAGAGCTCAACAGAAAGGAATATGCACTTTTGGAAGTAATCTTACCAGTGGAATGATGTTGCCAAATTCTAACATCATCTGTAGGAACCTGAGGCAGCTCCATCCCTAATACAGCCTGAGCATCTTTAAAACAAAACATTTGACGAACCAGGGGGACATTCCAATGAGGATTAGGAAGATTTTCAATTAGATCACACACACGAGCAGTAGAAACTTGATCTAAAGTCAAGGAAGAATTTGCCTCAGGAATTTTGTTAAACAACCAAGCCTGCCTCAAAGTCTTAATGTTAATACCATTACCCACCTTCCATCCACAACCTTTCAGCATATACGTTTCAGCAGAAGCAAGCCCTTTAGAACCCCACGAAGAAGATATTCTTTTAACTCCCAAGCAATTACTAGCTAGTACAGAAGGCTGAATGGAAGTTAAAACTTTACTAATAAGTGAATTTGGAAGGTGAAACAGAGAATAAGCTTTTTTCATTAAGAAAGTTTTGTTCATCGCAGCAATAAATCTGATTCCTAAACTTCCTAAACCTTTAGGAAGTTGAATTGTGGAGCGTTTTTTCTAGTGGATACCTTTAGCACTCGACCCCGTCCACCAGAATTTAGTAATCATGGAATCAATAGAATTGGAAATAGAAGTTGGAAGCTCATAGCAGGCAATAATATGAGAAACCATGGAAACTAAAATAGTGTTTATAAAGACCAATCTAGAAGTTTGGGAAAGCTTAAGAGTTGACCAACTAAGAATCCTATCTGCAATCTTATCAAGCAGAAAGGAAAATGACTCTTTTTTGGAATTGTGCAAATCAATGGGAGCACCAAGATGAGAATCAAACCTTGCAACTTCCTTGTAATTAAAGCACTGAAAATCTGGTCATGAACATCAGGATCGATATTAGGAGAAAATTTGATTGAAGACTTTGAGCAGTTCACAACTTGACCTGAAATTTGGCTAAAACGGTTAATAATATTTCTAATATTGTAAGCAGAATATCTTGTAGCTTGAAAAAATACCATCACATCGTCAGCAAAAAACAAGTGTGAAATAGAAGGACATTTGGGGGAAAGCTTGATGCCTTTAAAAGACCCAATGTCTTCACCCAAGCTTAGCATACGAGAGAACACATCCATGCCAATAATAAACAGATAGGGTGATAAGGGATCACCTTGTCGAAGCCCTCTCTCTAGACCAAACTCTTCAGAAATAGAACCATTTAGAAGAACTTTGTAAGACACGGTAGAAATGCATTGACGAATTAACAAAATCCAAGAGGATGGAAAACCATAGGACTGAAGAACACAAAGAAAAAATTCCAGCTTAACTTGTCATAAGCCTTAGAAAGGTCCATCTTCAGGGCAGCCAAAACACCAACACCTTTATGCCTTGTAGAAATCTTATGACTTAATTCATGGCAAAGTAATATATTATCACTCATTTGTCGACCCTTGACGAAGACATGTTGATAGTCAGTAACAAGTTGGGGTAAGAAAAGACGTAATCTCTTAATGATGCACTTAGTAACACACTTATAGATAGTATTACATAATCCAATAGGTCGAAGATGGTTAGGATTTTGAGGAGAAGAAACTTTAGGTATCATGACTAGTATCGACTGGTTCCAAGATCTTAAAAGTTTGCCCGATTCAAAGAAATTTTGAATGGCCTTGACAGTATCCATCCCAATAATATCCCAGTGAATCTTAAAAAACTCTGAAGTAATTCCATCTGGGCCCGGAGATGAACCAGAGCTCATTGCAAAAAAATGAGATTTAATTTCCACCGAAGTAGGAATAGAAAGCAAAGAATCACACTGTTGAGTAGTTAGACAAGGGAGATGTAATTCATTAAGAGCATTAAGAATAACACCATCATAAGATTGGGAACCTTGAGAACTGTAAATATTTTTGAGAAAATCAACCACAAGCACCATCATTTCACTAGGATGTTCAGTCCAGCTTCCATATTCATATTGTAAAGCTACAATGGAATTTTGTTTGACCCATATTTTGACTCTCGAGAAGCAAAGCTTAGCATTTGTCCCTTCAACTAGAAGCCATTTATCCTTCATCCTTTGTTTCCAGTACTCAAAAGCTAAATTTGCCTCACTTAGCAAGTCATCAGACAAGTTAAAATAGTTAACAGCTTGAGATAAATTGTTAACATGACTCAGACTATCCAAGGACGAAGAGATGGAGTTCCAGTCAATCCCTCTAAACTTGTTATGATCCAAACACCATTTCTGAAGCTCATTGCGGCATTTTGACAATTTAGAAGTAAGAACAAAACTTGGATTGCCACAGTTAGAAGAATACAACCAAGCAAGTATTTTTGATGATAGACACTACATCCTTATGCATTAAACACCAATTTTCAAGTTGATAAGGACGTTTGGGTAAAGAAATATTATCTTTGTGAGAGAATATGATGGCAGCATGATCCGAACTAGAAAGAGGTTGGTTTATGATTATGCTTTGGGGAAACAGATTCAACCAAGCTTCAGAAATGTAACCTCGATCTAATCTTTCTAAAATTGTATGTGGGGGAAGTCTTTTGTTAGTCCAAGTAAAACGAGGTCCTAAAAAAGGTAGATCAATAACCTTAGATTCAATTTTCCATTCGACAAAATCTTGCCAACCCTTAATAGAAGAAGAGCCACCTAATTTGTCAACATGATTATCTAATTGATAAAAGTCTCCAATAATAAAAAAAAGCTTCAAGATTAGCAGAAATTTGGGTGAGTAATCTCCAAACTGCTAGCCTATTTTTTAAGACAGGAGCCCCATAGACAAAGATGATGTTCCATTCCTTACTAGAAACATCAACAACCTTACACACAATAATATTTTTAGACATATAAGTACAAGAAATACTTCAATTAGACCAACTAACAACAAGAAGGCCACCCCTAGAGCCCACTACATCAACACCAACCACAAGAGAGGGGGGAGAACTATAGTTACAATTACTAGCCGCATCCAGAAAAGCCATTTTTGTTTCACTTAAAAACAAGAAAAGAGGGATGATTAGTAGAAGTAAGCCAGTTGATATAGGGAATTTTCAGGGTATTAGGCTCATTTAAACCCCGACAATTCCAGGCAATTAGTTTCATGGGTGTATGGTTGGCTGTTCAGGGCCAACCAACTCACCCGGAAGGTTTAGAGACAACACCAAATAACACTTTGCATCCAAATCCATGAATGCAGTTGTAGCAGAAGTTTCCATAGAGTCAGCAGTATCCAACAAATCAGTTTTAGTGCGCTTGTTAATACTTTCGACAGAGTGATTATCCAGGAGCTCTCTTTTACCCATCTTCTTAACCAGAAGATCTTCAGAAGGTTCAACACCCCAGTCAACTGCCATTTCCAAGTCTGTTATTTCCTTCGGATACAACTTTAACTGACCCTTAGCAATAGCCCATAAATTAAATCCACCCTTAGCTTATAAAGATTGCAGTTTCAAACGACGTTTCTTCCTAAACCAGTCAGTGAACACAAAATCCGGAAGAGGAGATTGATCCATTGAACGAGATCTATGTAACTGGTAATTCCTAGGGCGTTTAACACCCCAGCGAACATGGCATGCTTCAATAACAGGTACCCTATCATTACAAGCCAAATCAGGAGAATTTGGAGGCCCATGCTCAGAACCTGGAGTTAATTGAGCCCAAAAATTCACCCTTGCATCTGGAATTAACAAAGGAGGTAATCCAGAAGAAGTAGGCATAGGATGAACCCTAGAGTCAAAATCAGAACAATATAAAAGCCTTCGAAGCCCTATTCATAACATTTGAATATTCCCCAATTTTAAAAATTAGGGTTAGCAGTTGAGAAATGAGAAATGATGCATAATATTGAAGTGTTGGGTGATATTAGCTGGTTTATCCCCTGAATCAAGGGTATGAGTATCTGTTGCACGCGAAATATCTCCCTGAGCAGGGAGGTGTGGACGATAAAACTCCGCATAAGGATCATCATCAAAACCAAAGCGAAATCCTGGAGAAGTGGCAAAACCACTATTGCATGAAGAAACCCTTACCTCAGGTTGAAGTGGTAAAGGACCATCATAAGACTCCACTTGATCTATATACCAACATGAGTAAGAACACGATATATATCCAGTCTTGATTAAGCAGACCCAAAGGAAGACCCACTATTCGAACCCATAAATCATAATCGACCCATATCAAAGTTGATATGTTGAGGCACTATAGTCCAGTGGCCTCGACGAAATGTGATAATGCGACCATCAATTATGGCCGTATGATGAAGAATAAGCCCATCAACATCACGGTGATTATCACACTCAAAGATGTAATAATTACCCGTTTTATGCACATTGATATTCCCTCTTCGGGACCAGGAACTGCTAATGATACCATTAACTAGATGTGGGGAAGGAGGATTTGGACCAAAGGATACCCCAAGAACCGAGGTGTTCCAGCGAATGTTAGCTATGTGATTAAAGTCAGGAGCATTAAAGAGTACCCCCATACGAAAATTTTGAGAGTTATTGTGAAAATTTAGCTAGGAGAAGTAAAAAGAAAGAAAACAGAAGAATAACAGACATGCAAGAAGAATAAAGAAGAAGAGGCAACGAGGAACTTACAAACTGAAGCTTACAGCTTACTTGAGATGAATTAAATAGCCTAAGCATCAGAGAAACAAATACCTTCCTTAGAGTAAATTTCCTTGCATGCATGCCAAGTGGACACAGCTGCTAAGACTCCCTGATTATAGGTAGTATTCGTAGGCCAAAAGAGCAAGAAGCAAGGATTCCTATTGGCTGGAGAAATCAAACCCTTTTGTAAAGTGAAAAGATGTTTGCATGCTACTGTAAAATGACTCTAAACCTGAACTAGAGTGGAGTTGAGAAAGGTTCTTCTACTGCTAGGCACAATTCCCAAGAAGAAAACGAAAAGGTTTCCTTGATATTGAGAACAAGAAAACTCACTGCTGGGTGAGAGAAGCTCTAGACTCTAGAGATATTCTAGAGAGAGAAAGTTAATACAATCCCCTATCGGTATTTTTCTTAACTTGTTGAACATTAACTTTGTTCATTTTCCGTACATCGCATTTTGACTACTTATTTCTCTATATTACTTATAATACAAGTACAAATGTTAACATGTATAATGTTAAGAAATTGATTTCAACAAAGTACATTAAACTATCAAATTCTATAATTGAGCTAATAGATAATTAGCTAAAGATATTAACAGTCGAAATTATAAATGGCAAACATGGCAAGCTGCAATGGAACAAGAACTATTATTAGTGGTTAAAGTTTACGATTACTAAGGCGAACATTAGCACAATTATTAGTTGGTTAGGAATTATATTTTACATTGAATTTACGTTTAATTGGAGCTTATCACTGTTGACTGTCCATGATATTCAATAGCAAATTTCCTTTTCAATTAAGAGAAACCACATATGGTCCACACGAAAAAAAAAAGCGGACTAATTGGAAGCTTAGAAATGTTATCGCTAGAGCTCTGATCAATCTCTTACCTTCTATTTCCATGTTCCAAGGTCCAGGTCCAGGGTTCAAGGTTTAGGGTCCATGTCCAGTGTAAAAATAACTAACTTAGAACCATTGATGGTTCTTGGCCCATGCTATTGGGGTGATGGAACAGGACCCCCAAAACATAGGGACCCCGAAATATTTTTTTTTTAATTGTTTGAAGGAAAGACAAAGGAAAAACATTTGGATCGGTGGTAAAATTATAAAGGAAGGAATAAGGAGAACATACGTCCAACTCTTGGCAACCACAACATTCATTAAAATTTTGGCTGCATAGTCCATATTAAGTAGTACTATATATATATATACCCTCCTCCCAAGGCCGTTTTGAAGATTTTGGGGCCCCTGTTCTAACATGAAAATTAGGCCTCAAATTTATAAAAGATAAAGATGGAGTGTTGGGGTATTAAGGATGGAAAGTTGAAAATTTAAAGATTGACCATTGAGAAATATATTAAGGGTGAAAAACAAGGTGATTTCCTCAAATTTGAAGTAATTTTTTAAAAATAATATATATTTTAAGGCCCTTATAATTTTAGGGGCCTGTGCTGTTGGGCTCCTTGCACACCCTCATCTACCTCTCTGCCTCCTCTCTATTAGTTTCTCCAAAGCAAAACCTTAGCTTTCTCTTGCATTTTTCTCATCTCCAAACGAAATGCCAAATAACCTTAACTTGACAAACAAAGAAATCTCCACTATTATTCTCACCATTTTTCTCATCTCTACTGTACTGCTGGCTCGTCCATGTGAACCACCAAATAGTCCGGCATCGGCGAAGAAAGCAGATAATCATCAAGATGGTATGCTTGTTGTTCTAAGAGGTGGTACTGCTGCGAAGATCGTGGTGCCGTCTTCCTTCATCATGCTAATTTTTCTGGTTTATAAGCTATGGATACCAATCATATGATTCATATCATGTTGCAGCTGCAACACTACTGCCGGTATGCTTTTAGAGTTTTAGTACAACTTTTTTCTAGACATAAATATCTTTAGTTTTTATCTTATATTAAGATGTTTTAGTTAGAGGCTATATAGTACAGAGATGGGAAAATTCAGGTCCTAGCCATTTCCAAGAGCTTCTTAACATGGAAATGACCGGGGATCTTCAGGTAAACTTCGGAGTCCCAATTTGTTTCCGTGCTTCATAGGTTGGAGGATGATGGTACTAAATAGTAATAGCTACATGTTACAATTTTATCTTAATACTTGGCTTATGTGAATAATATACTATGTATTTTGAAGAAATTTTTATACTAAGTTTTTTTAATTAGTTGTTTCGGTTGTGAAACGGGTGACCGCTTTGTGTTGGATGCCAAGGCCGCGATGGAAAGCCTCGCGTGGCCGTCATGGAAACCCTGTAAGATAACAAACGTAAACTACCCCAGGAAGGTGCCGAGGAAACCCGCTCCGACGCTAGCATACTTGGTACTACCCATACAACTAGCCCCCCCAAGCGTCTATGGCGTTAATTAATGCCATGGAGGTTTTTCGGATGCGATGAGGATGTATTCGTCAATACGCACTTGGCGTGTCATCTGATTGTCGTTCTTCAATATATGACATGTTATATGGCCGATAAGAACCTTTGGTATGTCATATGACCATTTGATGATTTTGGCATGTTATGTGTCATCTGACTGTCGTTCTTCAATTTATAAGATGTTATGTGGCCGTTAGATACCTTGGTCTGTCATGTGCCCAATTTCTTTTGATCTCAGCCGTATACATGGCCGCTACCAATCTTTAGTTTTTATTATTATTATTTGGAAAAATTGAGGATATGGGGCTCAACTATTGGCCGTTCTCTTTAATAGGTTCGAACTATCAATTATCCTGCGTAGGTTCTAATTTTGGGGGGTTGTGACTTTGGTTGGGCCTAGATGACTTATAACCTACTAAACTGGTAAACTTATTTTTTTCCCTTTTTTATTATTTTTAAATTCTTCACCATCTCTCCCCTAACACAGTAAGACTACCTAACTCTCTACACTCCCTCATTCTCTCTCCTGCTCCCACGCTGCCAACCGAACCCACTTGGCCCAATCCCGACCCTCTCTTTCCACGGCCCTAAACTCAACTCTCTTTCCATGGCCCTAATCTCCACTCTCTTTCCATGGTTGTCGATTTGATCCCCTAGTCCTGCTCCTGCAATTTACGCATTCTTTTTTTCCGCCTCAATTTACAGTTTTTACGCCGAAGATTGATTGCAATCCAGCGCCAATTGATGCTCTCTTGCCACAAATTGTAGGTTTTCCGGCATTCTCGCCGAAGATTGATGGAATTTCACTGAAGATTTACAGATTTTCCATTCCAAATGACGCTTTCTAGCCGATTAGAGATTGTTCGTCGGAGCAGGAGAATCAGACTTAGGAGAGAGAAAGAGAAAAACTGTGAGTAGGAGTCGTTAGAGCGAATTCAGCACTCTCGTTGAAGATTTCGATCAAATTCCCCAATTTCAATTTCAATTTCAATTTTACTTTTATACGGGAGAAAATACCCAGTTGAGAATAAGGATTCAGGGTGTGTAATCCTGGAAAACCCATATCTTGGATTTTCAAATTTACCTTCTTTTTCTTGGAATTTTCAGGTATTCGGGATTGCTGCTATATTTTTTTAGTTTCTGGGTATTTTTGGAATGTTTGTAAGTGTTTCTGTTGTTTTAAAGGTTGATAATTTTGATTTTTTTTTAGCAATTTTTCAATAACATGAAGTGATTGCATCTTGATATTGATTATGTATTGGTTGACTGAGTTGCAATGTATGTATCAGGAAATTTCATGTTGAATTTTTAAGGAAGATGTGGCAAGTATAGGAATTGTAATTTTGTTCAATTTTCTCCTGTTTGTGATGGTTTTTTTTAATTAAAGCTGAATTTAAGAACAAAAATCAGTTGGGAAGTTGACTTTGGTCATAATGGGAGCTTTTCCATAGGAGGAGATTGAAGTTGCAGTAATAGTGGTAGAGGGTGGCAGTTATGGATGAAGCAGAGCTGTAGAGGAGAAAAGATGAGTTGTGACAGTTAGGCAACCTGCATGACCCAACCTGAAGAATTGGCCACCCATATGTTCTTGAATTCGCTGAGGTAGATCCGGATGAATTTAGGGCAGCCATGGTTTGGGAAAAGTAAAACACGAAAAGGAAGGAGGAAAGAAGAGAATGAAGCTGAAGGTAAAAACTTTAGCATTTAGGGTGGGTTTTCAAGTCATGTGCTCATTTAATGAGTCACGTGACTTCATTAAGCTACAACAGCAGGTTACATAACCTGGAAGGTCCACGCATAAATAAGTGGTGTCATAGTTGAGCCCCCCACTGGAATATTAAAAGTTTGTACCTATTAAAGAGAACGGCCAATAGTTGAGCCCCATAGCGTCAATTTTTCCTTATTATTTTGATTTGACATTTTTGTCATCATCGTCTGCATTTTTGTACTTGAGTAAGTATAATTTTTGTCAAATGTGGCACCATATTTTTTCTAATTATTATTATTTATTGAGTCCTTTCTTACTATTTGGACACATGTCACCCATTTAACGGAGTGATGGAGGAGCTCTCAACCCAACCATCAGATCAACTGTACTACTTTCCTTCTTTCCTTCTGAATTTTTAGAAAGTTTGTTGATATCTTCCCAAAAGTAAGGAAGCTTTCTTGATCTTCTCACCTTATTTTTGGGTTTAAACATATTATTCTTTGACTTTCTATAATATAAATATTGGAGCGTGTACATTTTGCATGCATCTTTGCGTACCCTTCCTCGTTTGGCCGGGATGAGTTTTCGCATTTTGTTCCTTGATTCTGCTAACCATTATTATCATCATCATTTTTTTTGTTGGCCGATATGACTCTTCAACTTTTCGTTGTTAATCTTCATGCCATTTTTTCTTCTTTGTGCAGGAGTTAACTTGCTTGACTTTGACATTTTGGGTGTCACCAAAGATTGGGAAGCAATGATTAAATCCAGATGTTCCGGAAGAAGGTTATGTGACTATTGCCACTTCCAGATGCTCCGGAAGAAGGTTATGTGTACGATTTTCATCAAGCCAAATTTAGCGTAATGATCGACGCACGTATTCTTTGACCTCACCATGGCCGCTATGGGCCTAACGGCCTCTATCCAGCACTGAATGACCTTGAGTTATTGTTGTTAACTTCTCGTCGCATCCATCATTATATCCATGTCCGTCATGGTAGTGGCCACGAACAGAGTTGGGTTCATACCCATATAACTTCTCATTGCATTCATCATTATATCCATGTTTGACATGGTAGTGGTCGCGAACAGAGTTGGGTTCCACTAGTGTAAAAAAGCCCATCCGATGCGGTCAAAATCGGGCTTACTGATCCGGTTTTGGTCCGCATCGGATGGGCTCGCAGCAGATCCAAAATATTTACTGATCCGGTTTTGGACCGGATCAGTAAATTATTTACTGATCCAGTTTTGGGTGAAAACCGAATCAGTTAACTAGATTATCTGATCCGGTTTTTAGTGAAAACCGGATCAGATAACCCCTCCAAAAACCAAAAAATTTTTTTTTTTTTTTGCATTTTTTCATTATTAATCAATACAAAATCAATAATATATATATAAACTCATTTTATTAAGCATATTATGCCCAATTGAAGCATAAATAATTAAATACATAAAAATATTAACATACACAACTATGACATTATTATTTTATACTTCAATGGCTCCTCCTATTAGATTTAACAGTCATTCGTTATCATAGGCTTCTTCAAGCTTGCAATACATGCAGTTATAATCTTGCGGATGGAAAATCGACATGGGAGCATATGTCATAGCATCTGCAAGGAGAAACAGAAGCTAAAACAGTCTGTCAATTTGACACACACATACCCCACTTTTGCAAAATCTTTAGGACTACTACCCTCCTAGTAAGAGATGACGAGAGAAAGCAGTTTGCTTTGAACGTCAAAATAAAAGGATAGTAAGTGAGGATAGTAACTTAAATGATGCTGATAAATAGTTTAGCAACATTTATTTTGCAAGCCTGGCAGTCCAAATTCTGATAGCAGAACGGTAAAACGAAATAAACTGGAAATTTGTTTACCTAAACTTGTAAACGTTGAGACAATGACAACTCCAGACAGATATGTGGTTATCTACCATAGATAGAGGACAAAACTTAAATGATGCTGATAAATAGTTTAGCAAGTAAACAAATTCGTCATTGTGATGAGGCAACAAAGCAAAACAAGTATGAAAAGAAGATTACTAGTAATTCATCACTATAAATTAGTACGTTTGTTTTACTTGAATTGTTTTCCCATGTGAGTGGGATCAAATAAACTGTTCAACTCTTTTACTTAAAGAACTAGGTTATTATGTAAAGTTGTCAAGAGTTGTATCCATAAATAACCCATCATATATTCATGCGTTATACAAGAAAGTTACCTGGGGTCATGGATTACCAATCACGCAGGAACATTTCCATTGCCTTCAGCTTTTACACCAGAATTTACAGGAGTACTTATATTTTCAGAATTATCATTATCCAGAGTCTTGTCGAAGCGGACTTGACCTCGATCACATCTCGCATTTACTTTAGGGACCTCGTTTAGTAAGCGTGCTCGCTTCTTCCTCGATCGAAGTAGGTCTCTCCTTTTCCGATAGTCATATAATGTGAAAATACATCAAGGTTAAGGATAATTACCTCAACATAGTAATAATAAGTGCTAAGGTCAGTCAAAACTTGCTATAATATAGCACCTACTAAAGATAGAAGTGCATGCACATGGACACATATATGAAATATCTTTGAGAAGCTTCTCAAGTAAATTATCTTTATTCATCCTGATATGAATTTAATAATTTACTAAATGTGTGCATATATCTTGAAAGGTTTATAGAAAAAAGGATTCTTTCAAAGTACACTTTTTTTTTTTGAAAACAAAGGGATGTATTTTTATTGCTTGAAAGTTAACATCAAAATCAATGTACAGAAAACCAGAAGAAGAAAAGAAGCATAACCACAAACTCAGAACTAATACTTAGATACACAAGAAAAATGCATCAAACATGCCAAGAGGGAAGGGAACTGAATAAAAATAGATAAAAAAAACATAAAGAACAGGAAAAGCAAAAGAACTAGGCCCAATTAATCTATTAACAAGAACACAATTTTTCCTTATATCCTTCCCCGGCCAAGTGTTGAGGCCAATGATCAAAGCCATGTCGTAGGAGATGGCAGGGCCACAGATGAGTAGATGACACCTCAACAATGTTGTGTTCAAACAACAAAATGTAGATGTTTTCATGTTCCAGTACAGCAGTCAACAAAACACACATCTCAGCTACAGCCAATATGATACACCAGAGTCTATTCTTGGCTTTCTAGACCATACAAATTCCTTTTGGCACTTCTATCACAGTACATTCAGTATTAGTAATAGAATTACTCACATGTTTTGTAATATCTTCATGGAGTTCTTTTGCTTTCTTC
Source organism: Beta corolliflora (assembly GCA_947648045.1). NCBI lineage: Eukaryota > Viridiplantae > Streptophyta > Magnoliopsida > Caryophyllales > Amaranthaceae > Beta > Beta corolliflora. The sequence continues at coordinate 4,314,813 of CANSZD010002982.1, forward strand.
TCAAGCTCTACCTGTGTGGAGTAAAATATTCTTAAATCTTAAATCAAGAATCAGACAAAATATCTTCATTGTATCAAACAAATTCATCGTAAAACTTCGTTGCGAAGGAAGAGTACGTTAGCATGCAGATATCTTAATATATTATAGTTGCATATATGTCGAAATAGAAAGAAGATCCAAACATTATTTAATTTCATACATTAACAACTTAATTTCTTATCAAAGAATAAGTGCAAAACATCGTGTTCTTTTTCTATCCATATATCTGCACAAGCAATTTGTTATAATATCTAAAAAAGTCCTAGTACCAAAAAGGCTAGATACCAAAATATATTGGAGACACCTACAAAAAGGCTAGATATCTAAATGTGAAATAAGAGAGTGTGGTGGGACTGCACCAAAAGAAGCTACAATAAATCAATAATGCCCCCACAAACTTGTGCTTTGAGCAATTAAAATTCTAGCAATTCTCCTGAGAAAAAAATTAAACTTCACGAAAATTGATTTGACAGCTCAATAACTCTATGGTACCAAACTTACCTTGATTCTTTCGTATTCCCTAACTACACAACATCTAGCATCTTGTGTCTCTTTCATTGTTTCCTTTAGTTCTTCAATTTTCCGCATTCTAGACCTGTCACCACGAAAAATTTTGGACGAAGCAACTTCTAGTTTCTCAACTCGTGACTCCAAGGAAGATAACTCAGATACAAGAGTTTGGACGGTCAACAAAGCATTTGAGCGATCAGTAAATGCATTGTCAACAGCGAGCATCATCCCTAGATAGTCATGGAGCTTATCCTGAAACATATAAAAACCAATTAATTAACTCAGGAACTACCGAAATTATAATTTAAGAAGACAAGAAGAATCCAATTTACTAGAACGTGAACCAGATACCTGCAAAGGGAATTTAAACCGTTTGAAACGCCATCTATATCATATAAAATCCATAATGAGCTGGCAAACCAACAATCAGTAGTCCTATATAGTATATGCCTATATGGTACCCTTTATAAGCTAAGGTGCTAGAATTGGAACAGAAATGACCCAGCACTCTAGGTAACTATGTAAGTTGAAATAACATCAGATTATTCATTCAAAAGGGGAGAGTTGAAAACAGACATTAGCACACCAATCAACACATGTAAACAGGTAGCCTACTGAGAATCCATTGGATTATAACCCGCAAGTCTACAATTTTACTTCTTAAAGATACTTTTGTTTAGAAAACTAAATATTGAAGTACTTTTTGACTGTCTAACTAAACTGCAACTGGCCTATTCACTATCTTATCATCTCATGCAGTTTCGTTGGCTTCAAATTACTAGGCCCCTTCACAAGAACAACATTGCAACCCGAATATCTTACCCATACTATGTTACGCAATGGGATTTCAGTCTGTCAATTCAGATTCCACAGACATCCCCGTTAACATACCAAGGAATCCCAGGCTAAATAGGATCATTACCAAAGAAAAGCAGGTTCTATATACTCTAGCACATTACCTATAGAATCAAGCATGTTTATCTACAAAATTAAGGAAAGACAAATGATGATCATGATGAAGTGCTTGGCTCCAACTAAAAAAGAGCCTCAAACTTGAGCATTTAAACGTCTAATACAGCAGAACTTTGCTCCCCATACCCCAGCTCCCCGGAAAAAAGAAAATAAAAGATAAAGTAGTCAAGGCCTTCCCTTCATATACACTAACCAAGTAGCTATAATAAATACTTCACCAGCTACAATTCCTAATTGCACAGCATAACCAGAGGACCAAAATGACTTCTGCTCGATACGACAACTCCAAACACGCGAAAACTACAACTCTAACACAAATATAACTCTCTTATAACTAATCCAATCAACAATTCGTAAATCAACTAACCGAATCCAAGCGAAAGAACACACTCTAGAAACCCTAAAATCTATCATCAGCAACAATTTAGCAACCAAAACAACAACTAAACTAAACTAAATCGAAATAAAATGAAATCAAAGCAACACCGAAAAAAGTACCTGAGAATGAGCAGAATCGCCATTACTAACATGACCATAAACATTATCATGAGAATCACTCTCATTACCATCCTCTTCAACAGAATAATTAATAAACATTACTCTAGTATAATGGCTATATCCTGCTTTAGAATTTCACTCTCCCAAAATGTTTCAGTAATAACAGTATTCATTTGATCTTAAACAATCAAATGTTCAACCATAACCAGCTCAAAAATGCCATATCTTTCTACACTTCGAATATGGACTGTGTCACATAATATTTGCAAAATCACCTTCTTTTTCTATAATGTATCTTCAAAAATCACAAATCAGAGCTCCAATTTTGTTCTTACACATCAATTCTACATCATATATCAGATTAGAAATTCATCATAAACATTATTCAATCGGCGGAATTAAGTTGCAGTTTTTGTATTCAAAACTCATTTGATTCTCGATTAACGAACATAATGAAACATGAAAACCACATTTTCTTCAAAAAATAAAAATTTAAAAGAAAAGTAGGGAAATTTAGGGCTTACGAGAATTCCTGAAAGGCGTAAACGAGAGGGTCGATTTTGGGGATGACAACAGAAAGCCTCTCAAAGAGTACTGAAGCGACTATCTTATCACTGTTGGGGACGACAAATTCTTGCTCTTCTTCTTCTGTTTCCGGCGTCGGCGACGACGTTCGTTGTCCTTAGATTTTTTAGGGTTTGTCTTCAAATCGCCATTTGCAACGCCGCCGTTTTGAGAAACTGCATAAGCAGCGACACCGCTGTTCATCACCTCCACCGTCATCTCCGCTGTAGTCGACTGTTTCGTCGCTTCGATTTCGCACTCTGATAAAGGTTCAGTAGAGGATGGAGGGGAGTGAGGGGAATAGATGGAGGATTTTATCACATTGGGCAAGAGAGAACTGGGCCGTTCTAAGAGAGCAAGCATGCCGTTCCATTTGGGCAGTTCTAAGGGAGCAAGCAGGCAGAAATGAACGAAAAATCTGATCCGGTCTTATGAACCGGATCATATTTAAGAAAACCGGAGCGGTTTCTAAAATCTGATCCGGTTCACTAAAGGACCGGATCAGATTTTCTGCATAGCTTTCCCTCCCATTTTTTTAATGATTTTCGGATGCGGTTTTTGCAAAATCGAATCTGTTACTGAGTGACAGATAAGGTTTTTTCCACTTGTGTTCATACCCATACAACTATATCATCGCATCCATCATCATATCCATGTCCTCCATGGTACTGGGCGCGAGGAGATCAGTTGGGTTCATACCCATACAACTAGCCCTCCAAGCATCTATGGTGACAATTGACACCATAGAGGATCTTTGGATTGGATGGGAACGGATGCCATGACTTATCCCAGCCCTGTCATATGGCCGCTAAGGAACTTGGTTTATTGAACCATGACTTGTCCCAGGCTTGTCATATGGCCGCTAAGGAACTTGGTTTATTGAACCATTTTTTGTTCCAGGCCTGTCATATGGTCGCGAAGAAGTTGGTTTTTTACACCATTTTATTTTGTTCTAGGCCTGTCATATGGCCGCGAAGGAACTTAGGTTTTTTGAACCATTTTATTTTGTTCCAGGCCTGTCATATGGCCGCGAAGGAACTTGATTTTTGAACCATTTTTTGTTCGAGGCCTGTCATATGGCCGCGACATAAATTTTTTTTTAAAACCATTTATTGTTCCTGGCCTGTCATATGGCCGCTAAGAACTTGGTTATTTGAATCATTTATTGTTCCTAGCCTATCATATGGCCGCTAAAGAACTTGGTTTTTTAAACCATTTATTGTTCCTAGGCCTGTCATGTGGCCGCTAAGGAACTTCATTCATTTTATATTTTGTATATAAATGTATGCATATGCTTATATGACCTTTTATTTTTTCTTCCCTTGTGCAGCTTGGAGGCTCCGCCTTCAAGGTGATAGAGACGTACCGTTATTACCAAGCTAACGCTTATCACCTTCAGCGTTTTTTGCGCCACTCAAGAGAAGAGAATGAAAAGCATAAAGTGGAGATCATAGAGAGGCTTGCTAAGGAGTTGGAAGATTTACGTCATGTTTCTCAGCAACTTGCGGATGATAAGGCGAAGATATAGGCCATTCATGTGGAGTTGGCGGTGAAAGTATTGTTGTGGCCTGTAAGTGAGCATGTGATCACGAACCTGGATCCCCGCACCATTGTCTATACCGACATTGTCTTGGAGACGTCGTGAGATCTTTGGCGGTCATCTCCCAACTTTTCATGTACATCTTTTGGAGATTTTTTGTAGCTTGAACAAACTTTATTTTGCATAATTTTTAAATTCGGCCCAGTTGGCATTTGTAACCAAATATTGCTCTTGTCTTTGGCGTTTACCTTTTGAACACTTAAAACGTCACTTGCATCTTGTGGCCGACATTGGAGCTATATGGTAATTTGTCATGCATGACTTAACCTTTTATATGGTCTTGGTCTTTATATGGCAAACATGAACTTAGTCCATCTATAAAGCATTTCTTACTTTAGACAAGTCATTTGGCCGATATAAACAGTAGTATAATTTACGACTATTATTATGGTCCTAGCCTGTCATATGGCCGAAATGAACCTTAGTTTATTTTTAAACCATAATTTGATCTTGGCCTGTCATATGGCCGAGATGGACCAAGGTTTATTTGTTTTTAACATACTTTGGTCCTGGCCCATCATATGGCCGGGATGGACCTTAGTTTATTATAATCCATTATTTACTCCTAGCCTGTCATATGGCCGAGATAAAATTTAACCTTTTTACGGTCATGGTCTGTCATGTGGCCGAGATAGTTTTTGGTTCATTATAAACCATGTTTGGATCCTGGCCTATCATATGGTCGAGATGGACCTTGGTTTATTTTTTAACCATATTTTGATCCTAGCCTGTCATACGGCCGAGATGGATCTTGGTTCATTATAAACCCTATTTTGATCTAGGCCTGTCATATGGCCGAGATGGATCTTGGTTTATTTTTGAACAATATTTTGATCATGGCCTGTCATATGGCCGAGATGAATCTTGGTTCATTTTTGAACCATATATTGATCTAGGCCTGTCATATGGTCGAAAATGGATCTTGGTTCATTATAAACCATGTTTTGATCCTGGCCTGTCATATGGCCGAGATGGATCATGGTTCATTAAAAACCATGTTTTGATTCTGGCCTGTCATGTGGCCGAGATGGACCTTGTTTTATTTTTGAACCATATTTTGATCCTGGCCTGTCATATGGCCGAGATAAATTTTGACCTTCTTACGGTCATGGCCTGTCATGTGGCCAAAAGGGATCTTGGTTTACTTTTGAACCATAGTTTGATCCTGGCCTGTCATATGGCCAAGATGGATCTTGGTTCATTATAAACCATGTTTTCATCCTAGCCTATCATATGGCCGAGATGGATCTTGGTTCATTATAAACCATGTTTTGATCCTAGCCTGTCGTATGGCCGATATAAATTTTGACATTTTTACTGTCATGGCCTGTCATGTGGCCGAAATAGATTTTGACTCTATTATGGTCATGGCCTGTCATGTGGCCGATATAAATTTTGACCTTTTTACGGTTATGACCTGTCATATGGCCGAGATAGATTTTGACTCTATTATGGTCATGGCCTGTCATGTGGCCGATATAAAGTTTTATTAACCTTATGATCATAACGATCATTCATGATCTGACCTTGTTGATCGTGTTCGTAATTATATTTCGTAATTTGCATACTTGACATGATAGTTTTTCGTAAGCTTAAGTCATTTTATATGCATCATGGATACGAACTATTTGCAAGGAATGACTTCGAACTTGATAACATAGTATATACCTTGGAATGAGAAATGAAAACTCTAGGATGATAACATCACAACTCTTGTTTGTTGGGGAGTTAGTCATCTGGCTGCCAAGCCTCTTCATCATATCCTTGCTTGTTTGGTAAGACGAACTATGTCTACTATGGGAGTGTGGCAGTATCATCGTCCTGGATGTTCCATCATTTATCCTTATCGTCTGGGATAAGTGATAAATTTGAGGTATGTTACCCTCTAGTATAATTATGTTCTTGAACTTTGTACTCAAGTCTCCCTCATTATTAAGAATCTACTTCCTGAACTTTGACTGATATCGTTCTAGTCCGTTTTGGTTTCCATGACCGTTCTCACAAGTGGTACCCCTCCTTCTAGCGCCAAGGTTTTTCAGTTGTGAAACGGGTGACCGCTTTGTGTTGGATGCCGGGGCCGCGATGGAAAGCCTCGCGTGGCCGTCATGGAAACCCTGTAAGACAACAAACGTAAACTACCCCTTGGGGGTGCCGAGGAAACCCCCTCCGATGCTCAAGTCAGTATTATGTCCGTGAAGGATTTAGAGAGAGAAAGTAGAGAGATAGAGAGAGAATATTGGTGTTCCGAATGTACCTGCAGAATAGTACCAAATGGCTATTTATAGATGTACTATTCCTCTGACAGGGTGCATAATCCTTGTACACGTGTATGGCTATGATGTGCCTGACATGAGGAAAGATTCCTCTATTTTGTCTTATTAGATGGCCGCCAATAGTGTTGTCGGACAACTTCATGGAATTGACTTCAAGCGTTGTTATGGCTGCCTCTTGATCGGGTCCTGGTATGATGCTCGCGGACATGCTAATGCGTCCGCTAGCATACTTGGTATTACCCATACATTAGTACCTTCATTTAAATCAACAGATAGCTGCACCACATTGTCAATGACATGCACACGTGATGGACAAGCTGAGATGGTCAAGGTGACGATTACTTGCGGCTAGATCACCAGGTTTCGTTCTTCGGCAGCAAAGGGTTTGATGCATTTTCTGTATGTGCTCATGATCTCTGGTTATTTAGTGCTGTGATTGTTGTATGTTATTGTCCTTAAATTAATGAATTTCAATTGCCATATATATTAAATAATGTTTTCTTTTCCCTACTTGTTATATATATTGAACAAGTTAACAATGTAGTTGAATTTGAAATTCAATTGAATATTAGTTTAAGGAGAATGATTTCCTCTTCTTACGTATGTGTGAAAAACTCTGATAAAAAATTAAATTGACAATATAACTTGACTGACATAATCAGAAGAAAAAAATAAAAACTTGAATTTCATATTAATAATTATACAAATAATATTTTGATACCTAAATAATGTTGATTATTATTCAATAATAATCTCTATTATATAAATCAAACTCTTCAACATTATTAATATTCAATGATTGAACCTGATACACAAATTCTTACTCTTTATTTGAGCACAAGCATTCTTCTGCTTTATATTTCCTTCTCTCAATACTATATTTGAATAATGATGACCAAATAACTTAAAAGAACCAACGAAACAATTTTTTTTGTAAGTAAATCAGTATATAGAAACCAAAAACCAACACCAATATACTCTCTCCGGTCTTTATTAGTTTACCTGTATTCCTTTTTGGGATGTCCCTTATTAGTTTACCCATTTCTTTTGTTTCTATTTTTGAAATGGGACCAATAACTTTCCATCATATACATAACTTTAATATAAAATACTAGTTTCTCTTTATTTCTATGTCCCACAATATTATTTCTCCTAAAAATCTGTGCAAAAGAAACGGGTAAACTAATAGAGACCGAAGGGAGTAGATCCTAGATTTAAGTCAGAGACTTAGCTTAGCTAGGAAAAACTACCCCAGTAAGCCATGAAGCTTATTCATTACAAACTTTCCACCCAAACTCTATCTACAACACTACATTTTTGCGGAATACAATATAAAACTTTGTGTTTCGCTATGTATTTTATAACAACGAAACATTGATTTAAGAAAAATATATTAAAAATAATTATAAATGTTTGTTCGAATCAAAATTTTTGTAACACTGATGAATAACTAATTGAGAAAAAAAACATTAATGTGATATGCACGCATAGCGTGTAAAAAATACTAGTTGATATTAAGTGAACCTACACCGGGTTATACACTACACTAACGAGATTATTGTCGGGGTTGGGCCTAACACATATATATGGCCTGTTAGGGTCAAATACTTTCCATAATGATATATTGATATAGAGAAGTTGGTAGTTGTTAACTCGTTATGTAAGAGAAAAGAACACAGATTGTTGTATACTTGTATCCCTAGACTAAGAAAGGGACGAGTAAATCAATGATAGCACATTGCATACTTAGGAGTTAGGAGATATGTGTGCATCGGTATGTGGATGCGGCGGTTAAGGCCATGTGCGGGGTGAGCGACTACGAAGACCCCTAAAATATAAGGCCCCAAATTTATTAGTTGTCTGTCCAAAAAAAAAAGCTAAATCTAATTAAAGGTTATTCCTTTCCAATTTATCGAGTGTAATGTTGGATACAGATTCAAAGAGGTTAATTTCTATCGGGTGTTTTACTTCGTCTATTCTTATTCTCCAAAAAACCCAATCAAAGACTCTTCTGTATCTTCCTATCCATCAAAACATTTCACTCCTTATAATTTAGTTTAGCATAGGGTTCCTAAATTGTATAAGACGATCCTGTTCTCCAAATAGCCAGACTCAATTAAAGTTATCTCAGATTGAAAGGACTCAGCTGGTATTACATGGACTCGGGTCCATGTACCTCTTACATGGACCTCCCCTTTCCCTCCCATACAAGTACTATATAAATACCAAAAAGCACCATAAAACCCAAAAAAACACTCAAAATCTCTCTCATCCATTTTTCTCTCTCCTCAAATCCCCCAAAATCTCTCTCATCTATTTTTCTCTCTCCATAAATACCCCAAAACCTCCCTAAAAACCATAAAAACAGCTCAAATTTTTCAAAAAATATAGCAAAATACACCAAAATCAAAATAGACAATAAGATTGATATCACAAATCTTCACATTCGCAAGCACAAATTCAACATTTGATCATGAAAAACACACAAACAAGAACAAAAAAGAAATAAAAGGTAATTTGAAGTATCAAATAGCAAATTCATGAATATTTTCAACAAAAATTATTGCATTTGTATTTTTACTAAAAAATTTACTTGAATATTGTAGTTCTCGCATTCTTACTAACAAAATTCGAAGTATAGCCTTGAATTTTTGCAAGTTACAACAAATGTGTTTGATTGACTTGAATATTTACAAAAGTAGTTGAAAAATGAAGCAAATGTTCAATTTCATCTATTCAATTGTATAAGAAAATATTCAACTTAACAAACTAAATATTCATTTTGTATATGGAAATATTCAATTGTATTTGTTAAGTTTAAAATGCAAAAATTCAACTTAATAAACAAAATATTTACGTTGTATATGAAAATGTTCAACTGTGTATGTTCACCTTGAATTATGGAAAATACTTAGACAATGAAGCAAATGTTCAACTGACAACAATAAATATTCAACTTAAGACAGTAAATTTGCTAAGTTGTTTGCTTGAATTTACCAACAAATTTGCTTGAATTTTGTAGATGCAAAGAAAAATCTCCCGAAAAACATTAAAAATTCAATTGAAGGAGATAGTTTGAGATGGAAAAGAAAGCAAAAACTCAAATTTAATTGTATATGGAAATGTTTATTTGCTTCTATTCGATTGTATATAGAAATATTCAACTTCAATTACAAAATATTCACTTTGTATATGCAAATGTTTAGTTGTATTTCTTCAGCTTAAAAATGCAAATATTCACTTGCATAACTGTTATTTCACTAGGAACAATACAAGAGGGGGGGGGGTGAATTGTATGTGTAGAAATAAACGTAACTTTTTGCGGAATTTTAAACTTAAACAAAGAAACAAGCTAAAGGAATACAAGGGATTTTTACGAGGAAAGACTTCTTGGGCCCAACAAGAAGAAACAACCTCGACCACTAGGGATTTTAAACTCAACTCTTTCACTAATTAGGCCAAAGAACTTTGTTACAACCTAAGTCTAGTTCCTTTTAATAGTTAGTTCCTTTAACTTATTATGTCAGCGTCAGTTCGTCTGTTCCTTACAAAGGAACAAACGCTCATTCTCATTCTAAATTGCCACATTTCCTTACCATTCTTACTCGTTCCTTTACATTGAACTAGAAATGAAAAGCCTCGCTTTAGTCTTCTTGCTCCAATGCTGCTCCAGTACCAAATCTTGAAATATCTTCACTTAGTCTTCAAAAAGCCCAACTTGATTTCTTCCTTGACTTAGTATTCTCTTTGTTCCTTTCATTGATACCTTGAAATTCATTCACTTAAACAACTTGTTAGTCCAATACTTAGTTTGCATCTTTCTTTCTTTGTCATCATCAAAACAAGGGTTCAATAATTTCCCCCTTTTTGATGATGACAACAAAGTTATAAACTAAGGAAAACAACAAATAACATAAGATAATGAAAAGGATATAATAATAATTTATATATTTTAATGGAGGCAGATTTATTCATGTTTTTTCAATTTTTTCAACTTAGTTTGTTCCTGTTATCTTTTCCCCCTTTGTCATCGTCAAAAAGATCAAACTCTTGGTGATTTTAGTAATACTGATATTTACAAGACATGGAGACCATTAACAAGCACCAAAAAAATAGTTAAGTTAGGAATTTCAAAGGGTAGACTTGCTCAAACATCAATCACATAATACTAGCCATTCCAAGTAAGAAATTATGCACTCAAATCACAAACGAAGATAAATATAGCAAAAGTCATTTATATTCATAGTACTTGTTCCATTAGAGTACAAAAGATAAAAAGGAGAAAAGAAAAGAAACAAAAGCTAAGAGTTCATGTTCCTTTAAGAGAAACAAGAACTAGACATTAGGAATGGAAGGAGAGTTGTGTTCCTCTACGACTTCTTCCTCAACCACTTCTTCCAACTTCTTCATCACCTCTCCATGGTGTTCATCAAGTTCTTTGCTTCAAAGTGTTAATGGCTTGGACCATCATCATCATGTTCTTTTGTTGTTCAATCACAGTATCACTAAGGACTTTCATTAAACCCATCATCTTATCTGTTTTAGCATCTAAAGTCCAGTGAAGGTGATTGTAAAACTTAATCATATGTTGAGCAGGGAGACACACTTCATTGACCCAACCAAATTCATCCGAAGGAATTTGTTCCTTTCCCTTAGAACCAGAGGCAGTGGATGATTTAGGTGGAGGAACTGGGGTGTTTTGTTGTGATGGACCTGGTGTTCCTTTGAGAGAAATAGAAGGTGAGGTGGTGGTGTAAATGGAAGGAAGGTCAGTAGATGTAGAGGAGAAAGGATTTGGTTCTTTCATCTCAACCTTCAACTGTTCAACACTGGAAGGAACAGAGAAGGATGAGGGAGAGATGGAAGAGATGGTGGTGAGGGTTACTGGTATTTTTGGTAAGGATGGAGGAGTAGGTTCCTTAGGAGAGTTGTGATCTTGTTCCTCTGTATCAGATAGGACTAAAGGAGAGTCCTTATTTGAAGGAACAGATGCAGTTTTAGCAGTTTTAGCAGTTTTTAACCTAGTGCTATGTCTAACTCTTTTAGGAACAGGAGGGGAAGGCTTTTTGGCAACAATTTTGCACCTCTTGGGTTTATGTTCCTTTGGTTCTGTAGGGGCAGGAACTTGTTCCTCCAGTATTAGTTCCACTGGTTCCTCTTCCAATGCCTTACGCAGTTTTCTTTTATGAGAGGAACTAGTAGCAATCCTCCCTTGAGTCAATACTCCATTTTGGACAGAGAGGTCCAAGCCATACAAAGTCTTTTCATTTAGAATATTACCTTGTTTTATACCCAAGGTAGGCCAACCAGTAGTCTTTACTTTAAAGTGAGAAAGAAGAGAGGTGATTAAAGCACCATAGCCAACTACACAGTGATTCTCAATGCAGTGAGTGAGATGTTGGATGAAGAGAGAAGGAAAGTTAATTTGGATGTGGTGGTAAAGGCAAAACATATAGCACATATCCAAGAGACCAACCTCATTCCTCTTTTCAGTTCGAGGAATGAGTGATCTCCAAACAAGATTAAACAAAATTTTGTGAACAGGAGAGATAAGATTGTGATTAATTTTGGTTTGGCCAGCAGTTACCCCAAAGGATTCAACAATATCGTCTTGGGAGAAATCGGGAAAGGCGACAATTTCTTTCCTCTTAAAATATAGATCAGTTCCTTTGCAAGGAACTTCCCATATTTTTGCTTAAGTTTCTTGGGAAAATTTAATTTTCTTCCCCCTAACTTCAGTAGTACATACTCCATCAGTGTTGATGAAGTTTGCACAAAACTCATTCATAGCTAAAGGAACTAAGGCATTATTATATGCGTTTTCAAATAGGTATTCCATACCTTGTTCCTTTAGTATATCGGTTTATTCATTGAATCTTACTTTCTTGGCCCACTCCAAATCAACAAAGAATCGTAAAACATACCTTGAATCACTTCGCTCCACTCTTTTCTTGGAGGAAGAAGCAGCAGTTCCTTTGGAAGGAACAGGTGTAGCTTCTTCTTCCCCCTCAAATAATTCTGGGGTTTTGTTCCTCATCATCTTCCCCAATCAGTTTTCTTCTTCTCACACTTCTCCTTGGTGACTCTAATTTTTGCTCTTCTACCGCCATTGTTGTTTCTTGACAATTTTCGGCATCTAGTGTTTTGGATGGAGAAGAGGGGTTTTCCATTTGTGAGGTTTTGGGAGTTTTTGCTTTTGGAAAAGGTGAATTGAGAGAGGTTTTTGCCATTTGGTGAAAAGAAATTGTGGTTTTATGTGGTGCGAAGAGGTGTGAAGGAGATGAACAATGGTGAAGTTGAAGCGTTTAAGGAACACGGTTTTGGAAGGGAAGAAGGAATAAGAAAGAAGATGCATGTAACTGTAAATGAAGAGTTACACGCGTAAAAATTAAAAAGATAAAAACAAAAATAAAAGATAAAAGAAAAGATAAAAAGGAATTCAAGACTTGATTAAATATGATTCCTATATTTTTGGGATTTTTCATTTTTATATACTTTTTAATTTTTGGAAAGAAAATAAAATCTAAGAAACTTGTGCTATAGGAACAACTTATGCTAAATATCAACATTCTTCATATCATGCATGTTTCTATAACTTAGGAACAATAAGGGGAGTATTATGTGACATTTGTGAGTAGCTTTATTCCTTTAAATCCATGTTTATGTTTTGAACATTTTAACTTGCAATGGTCTTAGGCAATTAATCACAGTCACTTAATATCACATAGAGTAAGACAAATCAATTCAGACATGTGGGATTGGAATAGGAACAATTACTTAAGTTTTATTAAATCTAACTCAAGCCTTAATTTTTCATATCTATCTCTTTGTAGAGGCTTGGTTAGTATATCAGCAATCTGATTTTCAGTTTGACAAAACTCAAGTTTAATCAAACCTTTTTCCACATTTTCTTTTAGAAAGTGATGTCTGATATGTATATGCTTAACTCTTGAATGATGCACTGGATCTTTTGAAATACTAATGGCACTTTTATTATCACAATAAATAGGAACACAATTAAAGATTATTCCATAGTCACAAAGTTATTATTTTATCCAAAGCATTTGAGAGCAACATGCAGCATCAACAACATATATTCTGCTTCAGCAGTGGATAAAGCAACTGTGTTTTGTTTCTTGGTGCTCTAAGAAACTAAACTATGACTAAGAAATTGAACCATGCCTGAGGTGCTTTTCCTAATTACAAGATCTCCAGCATAGTCAGCATCAGCATATCCTCTTAACTCTAATGTATCACTTCTTGGATAGAAAAGTCCAAGATCATCTGTTCCTTTAAGATATCTAAGAATTCTCTTCACATCAGTTAGATGAGACTCCTTGGGATTTGCTTGAAATCTAGCACACAAACCAACACTAAAAGCTATATTCCGACGACTAGCAATTAGATATAAAAGTGAGCCAATCATGCCTCTATATTTTGTTTGATCAACACTTGTTCCTATGGAATCTTCATCTAATCTAGTTGAAGTTCCCATCGGAGTGTAATTTATCTTTGAATTTTCGAGGCCATATTTCTTTAACAGTTCCTTTATGTATTTTAGTTGGTGAATGATTATTCCCTTTTCTGTTTGCTTAATTTGTAACTCAAGAAAGAAATTTAACTCACCCATCATACTCATCTCTAATTCATTACTCATAAGGTTTGAGAATTCTTTGCATAATGATTCATTTGTCGCTCAAAAAAATAATATCATCAACATATATTTGAACAAGAAGTATATCAGTTCCTTTCGATTTTAGAAACAAAGTTTTATCTACTTTTCCTCTTTTAAAGTTGTTTTCTAAAAGGAACTTAGATAATCTCTCATACCATGACCTAGGTGCTTGCTTTAGCCCATAAAGAGCCGTATCAAGCTTGTAGACATGATTTCGGAGATCATTGCTTTCAAATCCAGGGGGTTGTTCAACATATCTTCATTTAAATAGCCATTAAGAAACGTACACTTGACATCCATTTGATACAGTTTAAATCCCATATATGCAGCAAATGCAATTAGAATTCTAATGGCTTCAAGTCTAGCAACAAGAGCAAAGGTTACTTCATAGTCAATTCCTTCTTGTTGATTATAAACTTTTACTACATGTCTAGCTTTGTTCCTTACAGTTGTTCCATACTCATCTAGTTTGTTTCTAAACACCCATTTTAAGCCAATCACTTTTTGTTGTTTAGAAGAGGGAACTAGATGCCATACCTTGTTTCTTTCGAACTCATTTAATTCAGCTTGCATAGCAATGATCCAATCAGAATCAGTTAGGGCTTCTTCATGATTTCTTGGTTCTATCATTGATAAGAACGCAAGAAATGCACAAAAAATCCTTAACCGAGATCTAGTTTGTGTACCTTTGGATATGTCACTTATTATGAATTCCACTGGATGTGATTTTTGATGTCTCCAAGGTTTTGGTTGAAAGTCCCTTATAGGAACCGATTGTTCCTCTTGAGTTTCATGAGAGGTTGAGGAGCCTTGTTCATCTGTTCCTCTTTAAGCAATTGTTGAATCAGTTCCTTCAACATTTTCGTTCTTAGTAGGGACAGGAACAACTCCATCATCTTGAGGAACAGGAACATCATTGTTATAAATGTTTTCATCTACTTCGTTCCTTTCCTCTTTTATTTCTTCTTCCTCAATTGAATCTTCATCTTTCTCATTTGGTCGAACCAAGCCTATCTCAAAGTCATCAACCTGTTTGCTTGGATTGAAATTGTCATATTCATCAAATATTATATGAACACTTTCTTTAACGCACATTGTTCTTTTATTATAAACTCTATAAGCCTTACTATGTGATGAATATCCTAAGAATATTACTTCATCACTCCTTGCATCAAATTTTCCAAGATTATCTTTCCCATTATTATGAACAAAACATTTGCAACCAAATGTTCTGAAATGAGTAATATTGGGTTTCTTTCCAAAATAAAGCTCATAAAGAGTTTTGTTAATAATAGGTCTCATCATGGCA
This sequence comes from Beta corolliflora, assembly GCA_947648045.1. NCBI lineage: Eukaryota > Viridiplantae > Streptophyta > Magnoliopsida > Caryophyllales > Amaranthaceae > Beta > Beta corolliflora. The sequence goes on from CANSZD010002982.1 coordinate 4,330,253, forward strand.
CGATTTATTATGTGACAAGCAGTATTAACAGTCTCAGCGCAAAAGTTCCTTGGAAGTTTACTAGCAATTAGCATGGTCCCAACCATTTCCTCCAAAGTTCTATTTTTCCTTTCTACAACCCTTTTTGTTGTGGTGTCCTAGGTGTAGAAAATTTATGATCTAGGCCATAGTCTCTACTTAAGTCATCAAATTTATAATTTTCAAATTCTTTGCCATGATCGGATCTAATATGCATCAATTTGTGACCACTCAAATTTTGAACTCTTTTAGCAAAGACAAGGAACTCATCATAAGTCTCATCCTTACTAGAGAGAAAAATAACCCAAGTGTACCTAGAGTAGTCATCAACAATAACTAACACATACCTCTTTCCACTTCTACTTTGAATTCTCATAGGGCCACACAAATCCATATGAATTAATTCTAAAGGTTTTGTGGTGCTCATAACAGTTTTAGATTTGAAAGAGGGTCTAATATGCTTTCCTTTGGCACATGCATCACAAACTTGATCAATATGAAATTTTATAGATGGTAATCCCAAAACAATATCTTTTGATCAAAGTTTGTCAAGTAATGAAAAGGTAGCATGTCCTAGACGCTTATGCCATAAGAGTGGATCATCTTCAATAACACTAAGGCATGTCAAGTTGTTTTTAGGAACAAGATCAAGATCCACAATATATGTGTTCCCCTTCCTTGTTCCTTCCAAGATGATATTCTTAGAGTTAATGTTAACGATCAAGCATTTTTCACTATTAAATTTAACAACATTTCCCTTGTCACTGAATTGGGAAATACTTAAAAGATTGTGCTTTAAACCTTCAACTAGAAACACATTATCAATGGAATGTGTTGGTGACTTACCAACCTTACCCATGACAACTATGTTACCTTTCTGATTGTCACCAAAAGTCACATTTCCACCTTCATACGTTGAGAGTGAGAGAAACTTAGATTTGTCTCCTGTCATATGCTTAGAACAACCACTATCAAGATACCAAATGTTGTTCCCCCTCACTCCAAACTGCAAAAATCAACTAGTTGTTAGTTGTAGGAACCCCTTGTTTCGTGGGTTCCTGTTCTTGACTAGCATTTGATTTAGCAACCCATTTCATGTTGCTCAACTTTACATTTTTGTCAATTATTCCAGTTCTTAGTTGACATTGATTTATGTAATGACCTATCTTTCCACTATACATGCAAATTTTATCACTAGGTAGGTCAACATATTTCTTAGGCTTGTTTCTCTTCTTGTAGTTTTCAAAACCAAGACCTTCTTTTCTTTTAGTCTGTGGTCTCTCAATCCACTTAGGAAAAACCATCACTTTGCCTCTGTTCCTTGCAACAACAAGTTCCTTCTTGAGATTACAGATCTGTTCCTTTAAAACAATTTTCTCTTTATTCAAATTTTCGATTTCAGATCTATAACCTTTCAAGGGAGTTGATCTAATATCAAAGGAACTTAGAACAGGGACAAATTCCTTTAAGTGTAAAATTTCTAAATTGATTAGATAATTTTCATTCTTCACACTCTCATATAATTCCTTGATTTTTAAATTCTTATCAAATAAATCAAAGAACCTACTTTTAACATCCGTTCTCATTTTCTTAAGCCATTCTATATGTTCTTTACAAACTTTAACAGCTTGTTCAGTTTGTTCACGTTTTCACGTTCATCTCTACATTCAAGAATTGCATCATAAAGAAGATCATAAATTTCAGGCCTAGTTTTTCCATCTAAGTCTGATTCAAGTCCATGTTGGCTTACCTCAACATTTTCTTCATCTTCTTTTTCAGTGTTTGCCATGAGGCAAAGATTTGCAGTTTCTTCAGTTTGTTGTTACTCTTCCTCTTCAGTCTCTGAATCTCCCCAAGCTGCTATCATAGCCTTTCGAACATTCGCTTTAGAGAAAGGTATTTTTGATTCCTTGTTTATTTCAGCGAAGCGTTCCTTGTTCCTTTCTTTGGTCTTGTCATTTTCCCAAAGTGGACATTCCTTGATGAAATGATCTGTACTACCACATTTATGACAAGCAACTTTGTTAGAAAACTTTTTAGTTTTACCTTTGAAGTTCCCATTCTTCATGTTCCTATACATCTTTCGAAATTTTCGGACCATGAGTGTTGCTTCCTCTTCTTCTGAGTCAGAGTCATCTTCATCATCTGCTTTGAGGGCAATGGACTTTGACTTAGAGCTTTCACCATACTCAGTATCAAGATGGAGCTCATGAGTCATAAGTGATCCAACAAGCTGTTCCAAGTTGAACTTAGTGAAGTCTTTTGTTTCTTATAAAGTAGTGACCTTAGCCATCCATCTATCCTTAGGAAGACTCCTAAGAACTTTTCAAACCTGTTCCTCTGATGAAATAAACTTACCAAGAGAAGCTAACTCATTAATAATGTTAATAAAACGAGTAAACATCTCTTGTATACTTTCCTTAGCCTTCATGGAGAACAGTTCATATTGATTCATTAGTAAATCAATTTTAGATCTCTTGACTTCATTAGTTCCTTCATGGGTTACTTCTAGTCAATCCCATATTTGCTTTGCGAATTTGCATCCCATGATTCTATTGTGTTCATGGGGTCTAAGTACACAATGCAAAAGTTAACAGCCATAGCATTAACTTCCATTTTTTCGAAATCAGCTTTGTCATATTCAGAGAAGGGTTTAGGAATTACCTCATTCTTGTCATTAGTAGTTGTGACCTCAAAATCACCAACTTCAATGACTCTCCATACCTGGTTGTTTTCGGCCTTGATGAATATCTTCATTTTGTTCTTCCAGTAGGAATAGAACTTCCCATTGAACATATGAGGTCTTTGCGTAGAATAACCTTCCTCAAGTTTCTCGGTGGTATTCATTGTTCCTTGGATCTTTTTCTCAATAGGGTTTCCTATCTTTCGTGAGTTCTAGCTCTGATACCAATTGTTATTTCACAAGGAATAATACAAGAGGGGGGTGAATTGTATGTGTAGAAATTAACGTAACTTTTTGCGGAATTTTAAACTTAAACAAAGAAACAAGCTAAAGGAACACAAGGGATTTTTACGAGGAAAAACTTCTTGGGCCCAACAAGAAGAAACAACCTCGACCACTAGGGATTTTAAACTCAACTCTTTCACTAATTAGGCCAAACAACTTTGTTACAACCTAATTCTACTCATGAGCCTCACCTTGAGTTCCTAAACTCAAGTTCCCGAACAACTTGTTCCCTTAACAGCCTATTCCTCTCAACTTCACTTGAAGTTTTCTCACTTTAACTCGCTTCACTTAAATTTTTCTCTCTTACAGAACTTCACTCAAAGTCCCCTTACCCCAAACACCAAAATACAATTGATCAAATAAACTTAGTGGAATTAGAGTAAGAAGGCAAGGAACAAATGGCTTTTATGAGAGAATGAAGGCACTGACACTTTACTTAGTTAAACTCACTAATTCACTTGGTCAGACACAAATTGGAACTTAATTAGACACTAGTATTTATAGTGGTAATAACTTAGAACGTGGGATTAAAACATGTGTTTGTTGTGAAACCATTATCCCATGATGTTCCTTACTCGGAGGAACACGTTCCTCTTTAAACACATGATCTCCATAATCACTGTTAAACGTGAGAGATAAACATGTTACTGCTCCCTTAATTTTAGCAACCACTTAAAGCAGTAATTCGAAAATCTGATTTAATTAACAAAAATTTTAATTAATTAAACCAAAATAAAATCCTTTTACCAAAAATATTATCTTCAAAATATTTTCCATAAAAACCGAAAAGGATATTTATTATCTTTATAAAAATAAAATATTTTCCTTAAAAAGATTAAACTTAAAATCAGATTTTACCTTAAATAAAACGGTTACCTAGAATCTAGGCATAAAATATCAAACGACATATTTAACCGTTGTACTGCTTCATCCTAAGTCTAGTTCCTTTTAATAGTTAGTTCCTTTAACTTATTATGTCAGCGCCAGTTCGTCTGTTCCTTACAAAGGAACAACCGCTCATTCTCATTCTAAATTGCCACAATTCCTTACCATTCTTACTCGTTCCTTTACATTGGAACTAGAAACGAAAAGCCTCGCTTTAGTCTTCTTGCTCCAATGTTGCTCCAGTACCAAATCTTGAAACATCTTCACTTAGTCTTCAAAAATCCCAACTTGATTTCTTCCTTGACTTAGTATTCTCTTTGTTCCTTTCATTGATACCTTGAAATTCATTCACTTAAACAACTTGTTAGTCCAATACTTAGTTTGCATCTTTGTTCCTTTGTCATCATCAAAACTAGGGTTCAGCAACAACTTTAATTTACTTGCTCAACAAATATTCGACTTAACAAACAAAATATTCACTTTGACATGTAAATGTTCAGTTGTATCTGTTCAACTTAAAAATGCGAAGTTCCAATGTTCATGTAGTAATACATGATTGACAAATGTTCAATTTTATAAACTACGTAATCAAATATTCATTTATTGACACAAAAATATTGAAACTGAAAAACAAATGTTCAAATGCAAAAGTTCCAATGTTCATGTAGTAAAAAATAATTCACAAACGTTCACATTTATAAACCAAATATTTAAATGTTAACATCAAACGTTCACACGTAAAAAAAAAAAGTGCAAACGCTTCATCTATAACATCAAATGTTCAACTTGAATTGTAAAATATTCACTTTCTTTCTAGAAATGTTCAACAATATAGACCATCGAATGTTCAGCTGAGTTGCTCTACCAAAAAATCAAAGAGGAAAATTACTCATCTAATTTTCAATCGTGAAGATAGAGTTGCTCAAACTTGTTGATATCAAACACATATTATACCAAATATTCACAAAACCCTATCATTTATCTTTCATCACCAAATCTCAATTCTCCCTCCCAAATCGATCGTTTTATCTCTATTAGGCTTTATCAACCTCGCCACTGCCGGAGCCAGGGACGTCGATTCCTCCACCGCTTACAATGCAACTGTCTACACGGTCTTCGCAACCGCCATTGCATGCAAAGGCAAGCCAAGGCGTCACTCGAGAAGAAGGCGAGGAAGTAGATACAACTTCATTCTAAGCGTTACGGTGGATGTAGTGGTGGTGCGGGTGAGGGGGTGGTGAGAGAGGATGGAGGTGGTGGTGGTTGGGGACTTGGGGAGGAAGATGTTTGCGTAGTTGGTGCGGAAGTGTGTCAAGTTGGAGTTGGTGGAGGTGGTGATGGTTGAACATTTTCATATACAAAGTGAATATTTAGAAGGTTCCATGTAAGAGGTACATGGACTCGGGTCCATGTAATAATTTGCGGAAAGGACAATGCTTATAACTTGAGATGAGTGACTTTGCCCAAAGCCCAAATGTCTAATAAACAGATTGTGAACTGGGCTGGATCACATTTTCTAGGAACTGGCCTTCCTCACGCCTTTCCTCTTTCCACCATAGTTCGAAAATGCGGTTTCGATAACGGTCGCGGAAACGGTATCGGTTTCGCTAGAACGGAACGGATGCGTTTATCGCGGACCGCATCGCAGTTGTCGAGGCCGAATTCGGTTTTCTAGTGTTATTAGATGTTTTTTGATAAATTTTTTTGGTTCCCTATATTATTAAGATAGTATAACAATAAATTGTAACTTTTTAAAAATTTATTCTAATATTTACTACTTATATGAAGATTACCATACTATGTCAAATACATATAATTCTAGCAATACTAAGGCTATGGTAAATACTAGGAAACTAAAACAAAAAAAGAGCAATAGATAGAGGAAGGGGTAATGGCTCATACTTGGTGGTGGAACATGAATATGTGTGGCAGCAACAATCTGGCGTGGCAGCAAGAAATGGTATGGTTGTGTGGCAGCAAGGTGTGGTGGCGTGGCAGCAAGAAATGGGGTGGTGGTAGTAAGAGAGAGAAAAAGATGGTATGAGAGAGAGACAAAATTAGTAAACTATAGGAGTTTGCCTCAAAGTCCTGATAATTATGGTGGGAAGAGTAATGTTGGCGCCATTTCACCTACAAATTGTGGCATACCCAATAATTATGGCGGGAAGAATAATTGCGGCATTTAGAATGAGAAAAGTCGGGCGCCATCCAATTCCTAAAATTTAATGGCTGTTTAAAAGTTCTTTGATTTAATAAATTTTAATTTGTTTTATGAATTTGGTTCTAGGAATATTGTGGCCTAATATTTTTTGAAAATATGGTTATATGAATTACTATGTATGAGTAACTAATTAAATAACATAGCTAGAATTGCTAATATAATGTGTGAAAAATTAGATGAACGATACTTCTTAAAATATGCGATAAAAGTTTAAAAATTATTACAAGTTTGTCTACCAACGATACTTCTAAAAATATTCACTTAAACTTAATACCAAAAAGAGTGGCGTGGAGGATCTTGTTGGGCATGTTCATCATTGTAATTCCTTCCATAATCGCCGAAAACATATGAACCCGCACCATTAGTCCATGATGGATCGTTATGACCCAAACTAGTACTTGTACCACTATAATAAGTGGGCTGATGATAGGGCACACCCCCATAGTTAAGGGTGCCATGGTTGTAGATTGTAGTACCATGACTCTCTTCATTTTGAGGGTTCGAGTATGGTATTTCTGAATAAGATTGTATATTAGGTTCTCCGTAACCATACTCTTGGGGATTTGCCTATGATGATCCAAAGACGGTTATCGAATATCTATTCCATGATCCTTCACTATCTAATGGTTCAATTGAAGGCTCTCGTTATTCCCTTGTACGTCTTTGAAACGTTTGACCATAACTTCTAGGTTGTGAAAAGTTTTGTGGTTGGTGTAAGGGTTGGAACTGCTCACTTGACCGTCTAGATGAATAAGATGAGCCATGTGCATTTCCGTCTCCCACATTACCATCATCATCATCATCACTTGGTGGAGTTAAAGCGGATGCACCATCTTCAGTACTTTGTTTGGTGTTGGACTCCAACTGAGTACCAATTTCAGTAGTATCATCATCTAGACGACCATCATTACCATCCTCATCATCTAACCAATTGAGATCATCTCCATCAAATACCGGAGCTTCAAGTGTCTCAACTTTAACTTCATGTTGTACCGAAGGTAGATAATCATGTTGAGCCATTTGTACTTCAATCTATTTCTAGTTTTAGTGTGAACAAGGCTCCACATGCTCCAGTTTCGTTCACAATTTGATGATGAAGTAGTTTGATTCAAAACTCTAACAACGATTCGCCGAAGTTCTGGGGGCACTTTCACCATAAGTCATCCACCACATGGCTGCATTGTTTACCAAATGTTAAGATAATATGTTTCTTTTTAGTGTTTCACTAACTTGTTTAGATATGAATGCATTAAAGAATACATACCGAGATCCATGTAATTTATTGCCTTTTGAGCTGAGGTTGAGCAAAAACTTTCCATCTTATCACGATACATGTAGATCTATAATTTTTCAAATGTTAATATATATGTGTTAGCAATAGTAACTTAAGTATATTGATCCATACTTACTTGTTGGAGTGCCATCACTTCAGATTCAAGGTCTCGTTCTAGTCTCGAGATCACATTTTTCAACCCCTTATAATGCTCTTCATCACTTTCGATGTTATCAACATTATTTCCACACATAAATTGGGGATTGAGGTAAACCCTTGTAAATGGAAAATAATGCATCACAATTCACTATTAGTTGGAGATTGTTAATAGTTTAAAATTAACCAGCAACAAAGGTATTATTATGTATTATTACATGCCGCATGTAGATCCGTGTGAAGCTGAAAGTTCCATCTCTTATCTATCATCTTCCACCAATTCCTATAATATGGACAATCTCTTTTGATGGCTAACTTGCATCGTTCCATAGCCTCATATATGAATCCCATTGTTGGTTGTACGTCTCCATTAACAAGTCTCAACACTTTGACAATAGGCTCTTGTAACTTTAGGATTTCATCTGCTTTCTCCCAAAAACTAGCTACTGAAGTTGAACGATTTTTAGATAAGAGTTCACAAACTTCAGTAGCTAATGGGTCTGTCATTTGTCTATATCTTGTTGAAGCCACTGAGTAGAGTCAAACATATTTTGTAAGGCAGTCTTATGCCTTACAACACTCTCCAGCATGATGAATTGTGTAGTAAACCGTGTGATACCAAGTCGAATAAGATCTTTCTTATCCGTGAATTTCTTCATGTAGCTAATTGCCCATTTATAGTGGTAGATGAATTGAGAGACCTTTCTAACTTTCTCTATAACAGGTCTCACAGAGTTTTTCTTCCCTATATCTTCCAAAAGTAGATCTAAACAATGAGCTGCACAAGTCGTCCAATATATATGCGGGAAAGTATCCATTATTTTTTTCCCGGCGGCCTTTACAACAGCTTCATTGTCCGTTACTATTTGGAAAACTTTGTCTTATCCTACCTCTTCGACCACCTTCTTCCTGAGTTTAAAGTAGTAGTCTGAGTCCCTACACAACACATCTATTGCATTGATAGATTTATGGAAGACAGTGCCACAAACCGAGTATATAAGGAAGTTAATAATGTGCATATTAGTTGGACCTGACCAACCATCACACATTATGGTTACACCCCTTTCATTCCAAATCGGCTCAAATGATTTGATGTAGTCCTTCATTTAACTACATCCCTCCGGAAGATAAACCTTACATTGAATAATATTTATATTATTAATCTTATATAAATTCAGTTACGATAAATGAAATGAATACTTTCATATCAAAAAGTATAGGGATATTATCTCAGATAACTCTGGCATATAGCCCTTTTTTCCCAAATAACCCCCACATTGTCACCCCTATCGCGGATAACCCTAAATTTGTAGTTTGTCATTAAACATGACTGGATTACACTTGCTTTGACTTTGGATGGGTTTGGCACCATTTAAGAAGGTGGTTGATGGCTATTCAAAAGGATGTTCATTTGTTTTGATGCACAATTCAAGGGTTTTATGCCATCAACCACCTTCTTCAAATTCAATGCCATCAACCACCTTCTTAAATGGCGGCAAACTCATCCAAAATCTAACCAAGTTAACGCCGTTTGTAATTTCGTCATGTTTAATGACAAATTACAAATTTAGAGTTATCTACGATAGAGGTGACAATGTGGAGGTTATTTGGGAAAAGGGGCTATGTGTCTGGGTTATCTGAGATAATATCCCAAAAGTATAAAACCTCAGCAATATCATATGCCGAAGGAGCTCGGGTGTTTGGATTTTGTCTTATAGTCTCCATAAGTGGATTAGTATATGAAGACTCAATTGCTCGAAATGGAAGATTAGTATCAATCATCCAATTCCCAAAGGCTTTTATTATTGATTGCTTTGCCTTCTTGAGAATATTAGTACTAATCCTTGTCTGTTTTTTCTTTTGACAATCCTTTTCCAATTCTACCTCACATGCTCTTAATCTTGCGGCTGGTGTTGATGCCGGTTCAAAGCCCACATTTCTTCCCCTTGTAGCGCCAAAATCTCGTACCGATGCAGATCGATACATTGGGGGTTGCATACTACTACTCCCATCTCCATATATTTCACTCCTACTACGATTAAATTCTACTTGGTGATAATCAAACTCATGTTGAGTTCTACTTTATCGTATAGCATATTGCAATTCAAGATCTTCATCATCATCATCATCATCACCATGATGCATTGATTTTGTAATTTCTTCTTCTAACTCCCTCTCCATCCGTTGTTTTTCTTTCTTTTTATCCTTGTTACCCATTAACAATGCCATCATATATCTTTTTACCTCCGCCGAAACATGGTCACACGAAGAAACATCATCTTTTTTGTGAGCCAAGTGTTGCTTTAACCTTGTTATGCCCCCATTGATTGTTTTTCCACAAAAATTGCAACTTATTTTACGTTTATTACCATCAATTGCTTGGCCAAATCTCCATCCAACATCATCATCTCGTGGTGCAATTTAGTCGAAGTTCTGGAGAATGATAAGTTTCACGTGATATGAAATATTTCCGCCTTTATTTATTATAATTAAATTATATTATGATAGTTACTTAAGACAATAAATCCATAATTATACAAGTTATTTATAACATTATCCCATAAATAATTAATGTTTAACATTATCGCATAACTAATAGTTTTGTTTATTGGTATAATTTTTTATTTAGTTTTTAAGAATGTAGATTTAATATATAGAACTAAAAATAAACTTATTAGTACTAATTAATTTTAAAAATTAAATAGACTAATTAAATTATTTGATTCAATATATAATTTAATATTAGCATATGAGCCTAAAAATATAAACATAGTACTAATATCATTAGTATGGGTCTTTTGAGTCAATTAATAACTTATGCATTGATGATTCTTCTACTATATATTTATTAAAATATAATTAAAAGTTAAGTAGCATGAGGTCCACTAATTATTAAACTAAGGCCCAAATCATCCTACTTAGTATTTATTCTCTTTTAAGCATGTCACTGATACTAATAAAGATTGTGAGCAAGGCCCAAATAATATTTAATCTCTTTAAGCATAAAAAAAACTAATACTAATATTTAATCTTCAAATTACAAAATACAACCCAAACAATCCAAATTAATATTTAAACAAGGCCCAAATCTTATTAATAAAAATTACTAAAATAAAAAAGCCCAAAGTCCCAAACAAGCCAAAAGTACAAGTAGTATAGGCGACATATACTTTTTGCTTTATGTAAAAAAATAAAAAAAAATAAAAAAATTACAACTCATTCTCACCCATTAATTCTCACGCACGCTGCTTTACTGATTTAATTTTCTCTCAAACACTCACTCACGCGTCTCTCTATCTCCTCTACTCCTCTTTCTCTCTCTTTGCAATTCCTCCATTAAAGCTTAATAAAGCTTACAAATTTTTTACAACGACAAATTTTCTGAAGTCTTACCTTATGGATGTCGAATTTTCACTCTTCACGCTATTGGAACTCCACGTCTCCATCTCAGGGCTCCATCCTCAAGATTTTCAAAATTCGCCTCTTCTTTAATTATTTCTCAAATTTGGTAAGTAGTTCTTTTTTTGTGTAGTTTGTTTTGCTTGAACTTGCTATGCTTGTGGGTCAATTTATCATGCATTTCTTTTGTCGTCTTCTTCTCTCTACCTCTGCTTTTTTGCTAGTGGTCTATGGTAGGGAGTGGGGAGTGGGGAGTGGGGACTTGGGGAGGGAATCTATGCAAACTGCAAAGTTATGAAAAGTCGCTTATTGACACGGGAAATAGGGGCGAAACGGGCGCGTCACAGTCGGTTCAGCCGATATCTCGGCGTTTTAAAATCCTCCGTTATGAACAGCTAAATTTCGGTTTGCCAAAGTTGAAATCTGTTACAACTCGGGCGAACCGAAACGTAACAGGCTCATTTTCAAACTATGTTTTCCACTTTAATACATTCTCTCTCCTCATGTCTCTAGTAAGTGCTAAAACTTGCTTGTCTTGGACAAGATTCCTGGTCATAATTCACTCCATGCAGGAAACATCTAAGAAAATACTTAGTTTTGCCACAAGATTTGCCTCTCTCTAATAAAATACTCAAGTTTATAGTTACATACTTACATGGTAAGGAATTAGGACAATACCGTCAAAAATAGGAATTACAATAGTCATTGACTCGTTGATGAGTGTTTTCATACATAATCTTAGTTTTTAAGATCCTATATCCTTTTTATTTATGAATTCAAGCAGAGGATCAATTTAATAAAGCTCTTCCTCCGTTTTATTTTATATGAAACATAGGAGATTGACACAGGGATTTAGGAGATGACAGAGATAGAAAAAAAGAAAATGAGGGACTCATATGATGAGGAATGAGATAGAGAGAAGTAAATACCAGACCAAGTCACGTTTTATTTATTTTGAAACGGCCTAAAATGGTAAGTGTTTCATTTATTTTAGAATGGAGAAAGTAATAAGTTTTTCCTCTAAATATAATGTGCACATATTAAAGTGGCAACCCAAAACATATTGAATCATAAATCTTTTATTATGTATTCTATATATCACTTAAATAAAACACTATTTTCCCTAAAAAAAGACATTACTACTCCATCCGTCCCAAAATATAGTGCTTGATTTCATTCTTGGTGTATATCACTTAAATAAAACACTACTTTCCCTAAAAAAAGACATTACTACCCCATCCGTCCCAAAATATAGTGCTTGATTTTCATTCTTGGTGTCCCGAAATATAGTGTTTGTGTCTATTTAAAAACATATTGTTTTCTTTAATATTCCTCAATTGCAAAAAAAAACACCTCTCATATACTCATTTTATTATGGAACATTGTACCCATATTTGATATTATTTAATGACACATGTCATGTTTGACCAATTTATTTAAATTTTATCTTTCCATCATTCACTCTCATTGGTTGTACTCATTTAATGTTTTATTATTTTTAATTTGAAAAGCTGTTTATTTTCCTCTTAGATTCTACTTACCTTCCCATGAAGAAAAAGAATCAAGCACTATATTTTGGGGAGTGCGTTTTGGGTGTAACATGTTATATCATAACTTATTGTGTATACAACCCACATTGCATACGGCCAGCCACACCTATAAATATAGGTATGGCTGTGTGCGCAAGTGCATCAGTGCGCCAACTCATTTTCAAAAGGTCATAACTGACTCATTTCTCATTGCAATCGAACTTTTGAACAAGCGCTGGAAAGCTATCGAGCCAAAATTTCATGTCCAACTTGAATCTTTCCAAGATACTGGGTGTGCTTTGAGGCATGACCTTTTGAAATTGATGCTTGTGTACAAACCCATATGAACAGAGGGTGTTACTCTTATGAACAAATGCAGTTACTTTGTATAACAAAAGTGAATACTAATAAGTTTACTCTTATGAATGAATGAGGTTACTCGCATGAAGGATTGTGGTTACTTTTGTGAACATTTGGAGTTACTCGTATGATAAAATAGGGTCGTCGTATGATTAAATGAGGCTACTTTTGTGCACGAATGAGGTTAAAGATTAGAGAATAATATACAAGAGAGAATTAATTCTTTAAGGATCTACATCATGAAAAGTAGATTGTTAGTTTAATAAGAAATAAATTGGAATTGACCCTCACGAATTATACCTTTGCCGCATGGGTCTTGAATAACAGTCCGCATGAGGAGCAAACTTGAAGCTTGGATGGGGGTTTATAATGTGTTTGAAGTGTTCGAGAGAGTATTTAAAGTGATTTTCGTAGTTATAAGTTATAGGAAAGTCCGTAGGAAAGTGTTTTGTAAGCTTATGAAAACGTGTCCCGACCGAATGGAACGGGGACTATTTATGGGGAAAATCAGAACAAGGGGATAAGATACGCAGCGCACAGTACCAACACGCGCCACGCATCGCAATGTGCGTCTGCGTTTTGCTGGCTGTCTCAATGTTGTGCTCGTGCGTCATGGTGCGCATTGATGCATCCGGCCATGCGTCATGTAATCACATATTTGACCAGATCTTGTTAGTGATCTGGAATTGAAATATGCTTTCTACTTGCATTAAATAATATTTTTTTATTAGAAAATCAATTATCTTAAGGAATAAAATATAAAATATGAAATTTTATAATATATTTTAGAATATTTATTAAATAATTATCAAGAATAATTAATATTTATTAAAAATATAATTAATTATCAGGAATAATTAATTGGGCTTTTCGAAAATGGGCTTTAAAAATGCAATTAATTATGATGAATAATTTATTGGGTTTTTAAAATTGGGCTGGAATAAATAAATAGACCTTATGTTCTTAAAACTATTTTGGGCTTAGCTCTTTGGATTGTTCTTGCTTTGGACCGGACCAATTAGGACGGCAATATGTTTCATCTTCGGGTTTCGAAAATGGGGATACACGATTATGTGTCTACAATAATTATAATCATTCAAAAAAATTTGATTAAATCATTCAAGAATCATTTAGGATGTGCTATTTGAGTTTGGATAATGATTTTCAACGTGAGGGGTTAAGAGCTCAAAATTTCTTATAAATACTTTTTTTCATTCTATGAGTAATATAAATATTTTCAAAGAAATGTCATATCCCTCATGATATGGCACCATCTAAACATTTTGAGAAGAAGGTGGTAACACATGGCGATTTGTAATTCTTACCCACATTTTTATAAACAATAATAATAAAGAGTACATTGTTGTACTGCACATTTAAGATTTATCTTCTAAGTTTACTATTTGAATTATTAATAAGCTAAGGTATAAGGATTTCTGAGTTGGAAATGAAATTTGGTTAATTGCATATAAAAGATGTAGTTTGGTGATAAAATCATGACATTTGTGCTAAGAGGTCAGGATTCATGACATTTGTGCTAAGAGGTCAGTTATAAAACTTTTTGAACTTTTCTCTCCGCAGGTTCTCTAGCTTTGCTGGGCGCCATAGGTAGACCTCAAGGGTCGAAAAATTCGAAGAGTGTGGTCAAAGGGAAGGGAAAGGTAGTTGGGCTAACATCGTCAGATGCAAAGAAAACTTGTTCCATGGATGAAGTTCTTGGAGTAGGTATGCTTGAAGTTCCAGACCCTGTTTCAAGCGAGGACGAAGGTGAGATTTTATCGTATAAATCTTCACTTGCTGAACTGAAACAACAATCTGCCGATAAACATTTGTTTTCTGAATGGTTAAATGTAATCAATAAGTGAGTTTAAAATGGGGAAATCTGTAAATGAAACTGGTAATGGAACGGAAAAAAGGGTTTCATGGATGAATGAAATTGAAATAAATGATAAGGGTAAAATTGATGAAAATAATGATCAAATCAATCTTAATTTGAATGCTACACTTCTGCTTATATGGGTAGTAATATGAATTTGAATGATATTCCTGAAATTAAATGGGATGATATTCAAGAAGAAGTCAATTATTGGGAATCATCCATTATGTGTTATGTCATCGATGCTAGACCACCTCAACATGTAATAGAGGGTTTATTTTTATGAATTTGGGGCAAAATGGATGTTGACAACATCTCAGCCATAGGAAAGGGTATTTACATGGTGAGATTTGAACAAACAGAATCAAAGGAGTCTATTCTTGCTCAGGAATGTCATTTTTTTGATGGTAAACTATTAATTGTTCAAGCCTGGAAACCTGATATATTGACTGGCATGAACATAATGTGAAGAGGGTTTCAATTTGGGTTGAACTTCATGGGTTAGATTGCAAGTAGGGATGGGAATGGGTCCAGGACCCTACCCGGACCCCACTGGACCCGACCCTAATTTAAGGGTATGGGTCCAACTTTTTCAGACCCTAAGGGTCCGGGTCTGGGTCCAAGTAAATTTTTCAGGGTCCGGGTCTTAATATTTAGGACCCAAACCCGACCCTTAGACCCTAAAAAAATTAATATATAAGTTTTAACTTTATATTTTTAACACAAACTGATTTCCTAAACTAAAACACCATTCACTTTCAAAACCTATTTCCTACTCTAACCACAACACTACAGCAGGCAGTAGCCGACTCCATCAGACGCCATGTATTCTCTTTCCTTTGTTTCATCTTTCAATATTTTTGGTCTTCTGTTCTCTTCCCTTCGTTTCACCATAGGTCTTCCTGGCATGATAGGCGTTTTCTAGCTAGCTCACTAGCTGTATTACTTTTTCTATATTTATATGGTTAAGTGTTCTTCTTAACTTCAGAACAATTATTTTGTACTAATTTAAGTTATAAATATTATGGTCTGAAATTCTGAGAAGCTTAGCTCTACTTTCTTGATTTTGTACTTTTTATTGTTGGGTATTTCTTGATTTCCTTTATAAGTTCGATTCCCATCTGTTCTCTCTTTGAATTTCTAAGTATTTATCTTTGTTTCATCATGCAATTTTTTTTGTTTGATGAGTAGTATTTGAAGAAAATTAGGGTTAAAAATTTCGGTTAAAATATTAATAATGCTGAAAATTTGGCAAAAATAAAGAAATAGGCATGGACCCTAGACCCGGACCCTAGACCCTATAGACCCTAAGGGTCTGGGTCCGGGACCAATTTTCCCAGACCCTAAGGGTCCGGGTCTGCAAAAAAAATTAGGGCCCGGGTCTAGGGTCCGACTGGACCCGACCCAAACCCGACCCTTGCCCATCCCTAATTGCAAGTATTGGGGTGAGAAAAGCTTGAGCAAGATTGTGAGTGTAATGGGAAAATTTTTGAAAGTTGATAATGTTACCCTGAATAAAGAGAACCTGATGTTTGCTAGAGTGTTGGTTGAAGTTAATGTAGATCAGCATTTTCCAGAGAAGATGAAATTCAGGAGTGAAAAGGGGAACATAGTGGAACAATCTGTTCACTATGACTGGAAACCAATAATATGTGCAAGCTGTAAGGGTATGGACATTCACAGAAGGAATGTATTAACAAAGAGTTAAAAAGAGTAAGAAGGTGTGGGTGGTGAAACAGATTCCTATGGTGAAGCCAACTCTAGAAACAGACAAAGGGGTAGTTACTGGTGCTCCTGTGATATAAAGATCTGATGATCCAGATATAAGGCAAAAGGTTAGTGTAAGTGGGAAGATGGGGCAACAGGCTGCAAAAATAGATACTCCTATAAGGAACATATTTGATGTTTTGACATCTCCCATAACTGCTAAAGTGTTTAATGATGTACAGGGTGACCATGGACGTGAGATGCAGGGGTTAGAGGCCCCTGAGGCTCATGGATTACATTCTAGTATGGAATGTTAGGGGGTTAAATAGAGTTCCAAAACAACATAATGTAAGGAAATTCATTGCTACTCACAAAATTTCCCTATTTAGCCTCCTAGAGACTAAGGCGAAGATTGCTAAGATGGCTAATCTTTACCAGCAACTTAGTCCTGGTTGGTACTTCACTACCAACAGCTGTGTGGTTGACAGAGGAAGGATTATTGTGGCATGGCTCCCTAGTTCATTTAATGTATCTGTTGAGATGGTAACTGATCAACTTATACATTGTAGGGTGGAACCAAGCACTAGTGGAAAAAAGCTTATATGTCACAACGAAACTGATCCAGTCGGATCCTAAATTAGATCGGTTCGTCATGCTTTTTCGCGCACAAAAGGAGTATATTAATTGCTCCAGTTGGGTTTTGAACCGGATCAAGTGACAAAAAGGATCTGGTCCTTTTTGTCAACTGATCCGATCCAGCAGTCCGGATCAGTTAATATATGGTGTAGCGCTGACCCCAATCACATAAATCCGACCCAACTTACGAAGCCCCCCCTCTCATCTCCATTAAAACCCTAACTCCCTCAAACGCCTTTTACTCATAAGCCCCTAACTCCCTCAAACGCCTCTTACTCATAAGCCCCTAACTCCCTCCTCTCTCAAACCTGAACTCCCTCAAACGCCCTCTCTCTCATCAGCCCTAACTCGCTCCTCTCTCAAACCCTATCTCCTCTTCCTTCTCTCATCAGCCCCTATCATCTGAAACCCTAATTCTCTCTCCTTTCGTCGATGTTGCTTCGTCGAACTCTGCCCACTTCATCGAACTGTGAACCACTTCCTCGGACTACGCACCATCTTCGTCGCTGTTCAACCACCGTCACACCATTGAAGATCTTTGTTCGTCGCTCGAAGAACTCCACTTATCATTCATCAACATCGTCGCTGTTCAATTCAATCCATCTTCGTTGCGTTCCTCGAAGATCTTGCAAATTTTCGTACTATTTTTTTCTTTTCATTTCATTATCGTAATTAGATATAGGGTTTTTCTTTTATCTTGTAATTTATATTGTAATTTTAGAATTTTTTTTCATTTCATTTTCGTTATTAGATCTAGGGTTCTTTTATCTTGAAATCCAAAGATTATGATGTAAGTTTGCCTCTGAGTTCGTTATTTTGGAATTTGGTTTATTATTTGGCTTCGAATTTTTTGCTTTTTTTTCCATTCTGAATTTCATATATTATTTCGTTTGGAATTTCTTTTGGTATTTAGTTCTGAATTTAGGTTATTCTCTGAATTTCTTGCGTTTTTTCCACTAACCAGTTCATTAACAGAATTTGGTGGTTGAAGCTCGCTCCTTTTGTGTGTTTACCATATCTGATTAACTAGTCCGGTCATGGCACAAAACCGGACTAGTTGATCAATGAAAACCAGTTAGCAAGTTGGCGGCAAATGAGAAGCTGATCCGATTTTGAACGAAAATCGGATTAGTTAACATGATTAATGGATCCGATTTTCGTTCAAAATCGGATCGTTTAGTGGTTAACTCATCCGATTTTGGACCCGATCAGTTAATCTTTAAGAATTGCTTCGGGCCCATCCGATGCGGACCAAAATCGGATCTGTAAGTCCGATTTTGACCGGATACAATGGGCTTTTTTCTACTAGTGAAGGGGCCCTTTGCCAGCTTTTATGTGCTCCTTTGTGTATGGTTCAAATGATAAGAAGGAGAGATGTAGATTATGGCAATCTCTTTGTCATTTCAAAACTGATATTCCATGAATTATGCTGGGGAACTTCAATGTAGTTTTGAATTTTGATGACAGAATAGGATATTCTGTGAGATTACATGAGGTGGAGGATTTTAGAGCTTGTGTGGAGAGTTGTGAGCTTACTGATATCAAGCAAGCTGGGAGGTTCTTCACATGGTCTAATAAACAAGATGGTGATTGTAGAGTGTTCTCAAAAATTGATCGATTTATTATCAATGAAGGCTGGAGAACAAGTTATGAGAATGATATGGCCACTTATCTACCTGAAGGTGATTTTGATCACTGTCCAGGATTAGTGAGTATTCATAAAGAACAAAGTGGTAGGAAGCCATTTAGATTATTTAATATGTGGGTACAAGCTCAGGAATTTAAGGAGATTGTGAGGAGGACTTGGGAGCAGCAAATTCAGGGATGCTTGATGTATAAAGTCACTCAAAAATTAAAGCTATTGTAGGCGGAGTTCAAAAAGTTAAACCAACAAGGTTGCTCTGATATTCAGGCTATGGCTTATCAAGCTGAACAAAAGCTTATTCAGGTGCAGGAGCAGCTTCATGCAAATCCTAGAGATAGTAGTCTTGCTACGGCTGAAAAGCAAGCTACTAAGGAGTATAGGAAGGCTCAAGATTCTTATATTAGCTTTCTCAGGCAAAAAGCTAAAGATAGATGGATATGTTTAGGTGATGATAACACCAAACTTTTTCATCAATCTATTAGAGCCAGAAGGAATGACAATAAGGTTTTTGCTATTCAAGATGGTCATGGGCAGTGGGTGAGTGAGGAAAGGGATGTTAATGGAGCAATTAGCGTTTATCTGGAGCTTTAAGGTATAAACATGGATGCTAGATGTCATGTGAAGCCTCAAATTAAATTATAGAACACGGAGTGATTCTCACAGAGGAGCAACAAAATATGTTGACCTGTAACTTTACAGCTGAAGATGAGAAGCATGCTATCTTCTCCATTCCTAATGACAAGGCACCTGCCTTGATGGGTACAATAACTGTTTCTACAAGGAGAAATGGGATATAATTGGAGGGGAAATTACTGGAGCTGTGCTGGATTTCTTCAACACAGGAAAGCTTTTGAAGTTTGTTAATGTAATAACAATCACACTCATTCCTAAAGTGAAAATCCCCACTCATGTATGTGATTTCAGACCCATTTCATGTTGTTATGTGCTTTACAAGGGTATAACCAAGTTAATATGTACAAAACTTAAGCTTGTGTTGCCTGAGTTGGTGTCTTAGACGCAGGGAGCCTTTGTGTCAAATAGAAGTATTCTTCACAACATTCTATTATATCCAGATATAATAAGAATGTATAGGAAGAGTCAACAACAAAAGTGTTGTCTGCTCAAAATTGATTCACATAAATCTTATGACATTGTTAGCTGCGAATATTTGGAGGAGATGATGTATGCTCTCAGATTTCCTAGGAAATTTGTTCATTTGATTATGACTTGTGTTTCTAGCCCTCCTTTTTCCTTGATGCTGAATGGAGTGCCTAGGTATTTTAAGTCTAAGAGAGGGCTGAGGCAGGGGGATCCCATGTCCCCTCTTTTATTTGTTCTGTGCATGGAGTATCTCTCTAGGGTCATGGTGTATATAGGGAAGCAGCCTGGTTTGGGTATCACCCTAGATGTACATCTTTGGGAATCAATCATTTGTGCTTTACAGATGACTTGATTCTTTTCAGTAAAAGTGATTACAAGTCCGTCAGCATGATTTTACAAGGGGTTGAATTATTTGCTGCCACTACTGGGTTAAAAGCTAATAAAAGCAAGTCAGCCTTGTATAGCTGTGGGTTGGAGCAACAGGAGATTAAGAGGCTATGTGACAGCTCTTGTTTCACTCATGGCAGCTTGCCTTTTAAATATTTGGAGTCCCAATCTCCACAAAAAAAAACTCTCTACTGTTGATTGTCATAAATTAGTTGAGAAGTTGGTAAATAGAATACGATTATGGAGCACCAGAAATATCTCTTTTTCTAGGAGGAGACGACTTGTAAATTATGTGCTGCTTAGTATAAGTGTGTACTGGTCTCATATTTTTGTTGTTGCCAAAGTCAGTGTTAAAGCAGGTAAATACTATTTGTAGAGCATTTCTTTGGACAGGAATTTGTAATAGCCCTAAACTAGGGTATGTGAGTTGGGAGGAGGTTTGCAAGCCTAAAAGCCATGATGGTATGGGTTTTAGGGATATCATGATTTGGAATGCTGCAATTGTAACACCCCGACCCATACGGAGTTGAGTATATCGTCACCAATGCGCATCCAGGGCCAACAACTGTCCTCAATAACCAACACAAGTTCTTCCGGCGCATTTTGTCCTCACTCATGCGCACCCTGAGAAACTTCCCACGAGGTCACCCATCCCTGGACTACTCCCAACCAAGCACGCTTAACTGTGGAGTAACTAAGGAAATAAGCTCCCTAAAAGAAAGATGCATCTTGTTGGAATGAGTAGCCTGCTAAAGCCCTTTAAAGCAATCATGAGGGGTATTACAGCAATGGTTGGTAAACAAGCATGGAGTATAGCTATATATGAAAGCTGATAACTTATGGGTGAAGTGGGCTCACACAATGTACATTAAAGATCAAAATTGGGGCACTTTTGATGCTCCTAACACTACTAGCCGGGCTCAAGTACATTTGTAAGGCAAGACAGAGCATTTCTAGCAAAGTTGGGGTTAATTGGATTACTTAACCTACTTATAGCACTGCAATGATGTATAAAAGCACAATTGATCAAGGGGTGAAGAATGACCGGTGTACTGCAGTATGGGATCATCACAACATTCCTAAACACAACTTCATTAGTTAGCTAGCTGTGGTGAAGAGAATGCAAACTAGAGATAGATTGCATCATCTATATATTGGGATCTGCTCTACATATACATGCATGTTGTGTGAAGAGAATAAGGAAACTCATGAGCATTTATTCTTTGAATGTCAATTGAGTAAATAGGGATTGCACAAGATCAAGAAATGGCTTGGTATTCAAGCTGTCACAAGTAACTATACTCAGTTACTAAGATGGATTAGAAGAAGATCCGTAAGAAGTAAATTCGGGAAGCGGTGTGTTTATTTCGTGTATTGTTGCTACAATTTACAAAAGGATTTTTTTGATTTTAGTAATGCAACCTTTTTCACATTCATAGATAATAAGCTAACCTTTGGATTATTATGTAATAATACAAACTTTATAGGAAAGGTGCCTACAATGAGTGAAAGTTACTTTCAACTTGTTGAACAGGTTAAACTTCAATAAGTGAGTCTTTTCCCTCAAAAATTATCTGAAAAGTCAAGGCTCATCAAAAAACGAAAAAAAAGAAAACCTAATTTCTCTCTCTCTCTTCCACCATAGTTGCTGGGTCACTGAGCTGCCTCTGCCATGAATGCAATCGGAGCAGCACAGTGAGGGAAACTCTTTCTCTCTTCTCGCGATATTGTATCTTTTTTGGCGAATAATCTCTCTCCTCTGGCGTTTCTCTCTCTTCGCAATTCGTGGAACCCTAAAATCTTCAACTGGAGGAGGAGCGAACAATTTGGGCATAAATCCAAGCAATTGGAGGTAATTTTGTGGAACCCTAAGCTTTAAATTCCTTAATTGTGCTTCAGTACTGCATCAAATTGCATTCTTTAATATATGTTTATTTACTGGTAGGATGGAAAATATAACCTTAAAAATTTGCCATGGTGGTGGATTTAAGACTGACAAAAAAGATGATAGGGTGTATGAAGGTGGGGTAATAAGAACATTTACTGTTGATCCTGATGAACCGTGCTACTAGTATTTAGAGGAGTTAGGGAAGAAATGTGGTAGTTATGAGAAATTCTATGGAATGTTTTACTTGATTCATGGACTTCCTTCGAACACTGGGTTAAGGCATGTTTATCATGATGATGAGGTGCTAGAGATGGGTGCACTTGCCATGAAGAATAGGTGTGTACTCAGAGGGGTTTACCAGCTGTTGTTCCCACTCACCCACCTATTCCACAAAACCTTTTCAATCCCATTGCTAAATCTCCCTAAAAAAAGACCTGATAAGTTGACCATAAGGAGGGGACCAGAACCTCCAACTTCTTATTTTTTAGCTGCACTTTTTTGATTTTGTCATCCTTCATCTTCAACTCATACTCCAACTCTGATATAGTCACATCTTTTTCTAGAAGGCAAAAGCGAAGGTCATCCACTTCACTTTGGAGATTACCTTCATCAATTGACCTCATGAAGTCACACTTTGTGTCCTGTAAATACCCCAATTCAACAAATTTTAGCCCCAACTCAACCAATTTAGCCCTAATTAAACAAATTTAAACTCAATTCAACCAAAACAATTTTAGCCCCAATTCAACAAAAAAAGCCCTAATTATGAAAATTTTGTTTCTTTGCAAAATTAAACTCACAGGCCATAAGGGACATCCATGGAACTTCCTTCCAACATTGTTTCCATGCTTCACTGTCCGTACTACCGCAGTTCCACCACACTTACAATACACTGCTCCCCTTGAATTTGAAGAAGCTGAACTAGAAGTTCGTCCTCTGCCTGCCATGTTATGTTTGAATCTTGCATTGGGTGAAATTGATGAAGAACGAATTTTTTGGGGGGCGAATTTTGCAAGGAATGGATTTTTCAGGGTGAATAGCTAACAGAAGAAGAAGATGGGTAATAGGGAGGTGGGTCATAGGGGGAAGGTGGGTAAATAAGTGGGTTAATAACTACACTTTAACGGTCATATGCCAAGTCAACATAATACATGCTATAGTAAGTCATTAACCCGTTGAACTCATTGTAGGCACCTTTCCTATAAAGTTTGTGTTATTACATAATAATCCAAAGGTTAGCTTATTATATACGAATGTGAAAAAGGTTGCATTATTAAAATCAAATAATCCATTTACAAAGTGTGGCAGGAAAGAAATAATGCGATGTGGAACATGCAAGTGCAATGTGTGAAGAGATGTGTAAATGAGATTCAGTGTAATGTAAAGGGGAGAATTAAATCCAAATTGCCTAAGAAGATGAAAACTGTAGATATACAGTGGCTAGAAAACTTGTAATGGAGGTGTATAATTGTTTGCTGATGCTTTGGTGATGCCAAGGCTTTAGGCTGTACATTTATTTGAGCTTAATACAATTCTTACTTACAAAAAAAAAAGTGACGCCATGTTCATATATGAGGTGTGCAAAGACGGAGCCAGTAGGGGGGACATGGAGACAAATGCCCCCCACTTTTTTAAAAAATCACGAATTTTTCTTTTAAAAAGAAAAACAATTAAACAAATGAAGCAGTGCAACACGCGTGATTGAAGGAAACAAAACAAAGAGAGAGAAAGTGAGAAGTGAAGGAAGGAGTCAAGGTACCCTATTCGGCTCGCCCTGTCGTCGCCCGCCGGAACCCCAACCACTAGTCCGCGTCCAGTCTCCGCCCGGCACGTCGCCCAACAACCCAAGTGAGCTGTTTTACTTCTAAACCCTAAGTTTAATTTTATTTTTTGAGGTAATATTTGTTAATTGTAATGTAAATTGACTTGTGAATTGTTATTGTTATCATTGTTTGATTGTGTTATGGTTGAATACTTGGATTGATTTTTTGTTGTTCATGATTTCTTAACTTGATTTGTTGATTCATGGTTTAGGTTTATTTGGTTTGTAATTTCTAATTTCTGAATTATAATATGAGTTGATTGTAATTGACTAGTTTGGTTTGATAATGCAATTGATTTATGTTTATCAATTTAATTTGTAAAATATCACTGATCGCTTTCAAAATATGAAGACCCGAAGGATGCATTTGTAATTTTTATTTCTATATTATGTAGTTTTTTTACATTTCTCTTTGGATTGTAAGACTATAAACATTTTGGAATTTCGGATGTGAAATGTTAAGTATTAAACAATTTGTGTTGTCGTGTTTTTTTTTCTAAAATATGTATCTGATTGCCCGACGTCCGTACTCCGTCCCCCCATTTTGAGAATCCTGGCTCCGCCACGGGAGGTGTGCAACACGTGAAAAACCTACAATGCTTTCTCAACATTCTAATAATAGTACTACATATTACACAAAATTTTGCCAAAAAGTGAAAAATGAGAAGGAAATTTAAAGTATTCTAGCTAGAATATGATTGGAAAGAAAACTCAATGAACTCCCTTAAGAAGAAAACGAATGTTCAAAAGTATGGCAGGGGAACTTATATTCTTCTATTGTCATATATCCGCCCTCTTCCTTGTGTTTATACATGCCCCCTAATAAAAAGTTGTATCCAAAATTTTTAAGTGTTATGTGTATTTTTCCCAGACTTTAAAATTTGATTTATTTATGAATATTTGTTAGTCATTTATTTTATATTGGTCAAAATTCAAATTTTTTCACTTACGAGCAGGATTGATAATCTGGTAACATTCTTGAATTAATCATGACGGTTTAGAGTTGGTTATAAGAGATAATCTACTTTTAATTTAAAATCTGACAACGGTCCAAGCTCAATATTAAAAAGAGAACGGACCACCTTTTTTAATATTGTGGATCGATGACTAGTTTAATCTATTTAATGACCAATATAATCCATTCAAGAATCACATTCTTTAATCCATTTAATGACTAGTTTAATCGATTCGATAAGACTGTCGCGTTATTTTTTTAAAATTGTCTATTGTAGTTCGAGCTAGATTCAAAGGGAAACAAAGGAAGGAGAAGAGAAGAGACGAATAGGTTGGTGCCAAATGTCTAGGGATAGTGTTGGGTTAGAGTGAGATGGAACATGCTTGTTAGGAGAATGTAGCTTGACTTTGTCTGATTTTATATTGAAATTAGACGACCTATTCTAATAATTTTTGTGGCAGTCTAGTGGGTGGAAAGAAGAGAGATATGAAATAATCTAATCTGTGTGATTGTGTAATTTGTAAAGGGAAATTTTCATAAACTACCTTTTATAACCTTTTTTATATTCAAAAAACTATCTTTTGAAAATTTTCTTTCAAAAAAGTATCTTATATAACAAATTTCTTTCAATATACTACCATTTGATCCTTAATGAGTTTTAACCACCAATAATGGGGTAACCACAAAATGCTTTTCTCTCCTGCCCTCTCGTTTCCTTCGTCGTTCCTCGCTACCCTGCCGGCAGCAACCCTTGAGATGACAGTCATTATTTAATGATTATTATTAACTATGAACATAAAATGGTAGTATATTGAAAGAAATTTGTTATATAAGCGTAGCTTCTTTTGAAAAAAAATTAAAAGCGTAGCTTTTTGAAAAAAAAATTGGTTACAAAAGGTAATTTTTTTTGAAAATTTACCATAATCACTGAGGACTAATATAAATAAAATATTACTCAATTTGAGATTAATATGATAAGACATTTTAAACTTCAAGTTTATGATAAACAATTTTTTTTTATAAAGAATCAACTTAGAAGTTGTATTACTTGTGTATACACCGAAATACCACTTGAACCTCAAGGCTCAATTTGAAGCTGGTCCCATATTATTTTGAGGAAATCTCTTTTGATGTACATGTGTTACTGGTCCACATTCCACAAAATCCCACCTTTCTTTTCTCATGATTCCATAGTAATATAGTATCTCGGGGGGGGGAATGCTTCAGTCTTAAACTCTTAACAAGGTTAAGACTTGAGAGTCTATGTTCCTTTAAAGAAAATAGTGGAGGGACCCGGCTTGCGCTGGTACCTAGTCATATTAATAATTATTAATATGCAAAAGAGTTAATTTTTTTATCCGAGTACGACGAAGTACAGTAATATAAAAGTGATTGAATCCCAAATTTTAAATGCCGCACTATAAAATTCTAGTAAACTAAATTAGATGACATTCACGTCAATTTCCGAAGCATAGTCATTAGATTAAAACGAAGTCGCTTGTCTTGGCCATACTTAGTTACCACTTACCAAAGAGGGGGAGCTATAGAGAACAAAGGGTAGAAGACTCGTTACCCCCGAATTTTTGAAAAATTGAGTTTTTTCAGGAGAAAAGTCAAAGATAGCGTGTACCTACTCTGAAACCTAGCTGTTTTGAACTTATATCTTCTTCCCCTTTTTCTCTTTCCTCCAGTCCTCCTTGCCTTCCCCTTCTCTCTCCTCTCTTCTTTCTCTCAAAATTAACCAGTGACAAAAGGTAATTTTAATTTACAAAACTCCAAAATGGAATGCCAACTTAGGGGACCAATGTTGGGGCTTTTAGCTAAATAGTTCGAGAAACTGATTCCGGTGACGCCTGACGGCCAGATCTCGGATTGCCGAGTTGCTTCATGCCGAACTCAGTGATTGGACTTCTAGAGTTGTTAGTTTAAAATTCTTTCTTTCAATTGGTTTTCAATTTAATTTTAATTGCTGATTATAAACTTATGGTTAATGATTTGTGAATTTTTGGGTTTATGAATTGTATGAATTTATGGGTTCATGAATTAGAAATTTACAGATTTGTGAATTTAAAAATTAAAGAGTGAATTTATAGTTATAAGAGTTAATTTGTAAATTGTAATTTTTAATTTATAAGTTTATGAGTAATTATTATTTTTTTTACTTTGTAAGTGAATTATAATTAGTGAATTCTAATTTGTAAATTTCTTACTAATTCACAAATTATGATGTTGTGAATCTCTGATAAGAGCAGTGGAGTTGTGTTTTTTTTGGTCTTCTATTGTTGAATTACAATGAATTTACATGTAGTCAACAATTGTAATTGAGCCCTTGAACTATCCATGTAGTCAACAATGGATACACAGAGAGAGAAATAAAGGAGGTGAGTGATGAAGGAAAGAGAACCAGAAAAGCTTTCGTGGGAATTGAAGAGGAAAGTACAAGGTGGCTAATGGAATTTTTTGGAATTTGAAATGAATTGTGTTTAGAATGTATTTAGAAATTACAGTATTGGGTTATCACTAAAAGGCTTATGAAATTTAACCAAATTTAAGATCAAATATTTTGGATTTACACCGTTAATTGGCATTTTTGTTTGGTAGGGGGGGGGGAATGCTTCAGTCTTAAACTCTTAACAAGGTTAAGACTTGAGAGTCTATGTTCCTTTAAAGAAAATAGTGGAGGGACCCGGCTTGCGCTGGTACCTAGTCATATTAATAATTATTAATATGCAAAAGAGTTAATTTTTTTATCCGAGTACGACGAAGTACAGTAATATAAAAGTGATTGAATCCCAAATTTTAAATGCCGCACTATAAAATTTTAGTAAACTAAATTAGATGACATTCACGTCAATTTCCGAAGCATAGTCATTAGATTAAAACGAAGTCGCTTGTCTTGGCCATACTTAGTTACCACTTACCAGCAGGGGCGGAGCTATAGTGTAACAAGGGGTAGCACCTGCTACCCCTGAATTTTTGAAAAAATTGAGTTTTTCAGAGAAAAGTCAAAGATAGCGTGTACCTACTCTGAAACCTAGCTGTTTTGAACTTATATCTTCTTCCCCTTTTTCTCTTTCCTCCAGTCCTCCTTGCCTTCCCCTTCTCTCTCCTCTCTTCTTTCTCTCAAAATAAACCAGTGACAAAAGGTAATTTTAATTTACAAAACTCCAAAATGGAATGCCAACTTAGGGGACCAATGTTGGGGCTTTTAGCTAAATAGTTCGAGAAACTGATTCCGGTGACGCCTGACGGCCAGATCTCGGATTGCCGAGTTGCTTCATGCCGAACTCAGTGATTGGACTTCTAGAGTTGTTAGTTTAAAATTCTTTCTTTCAATTGGTTTTCAATTTAATTTTAATTGCTGATTATAAACTTATGGTTAATGATTTGTGAATTTTTGGGTTTATGAATTGTATGAATTTATGGGTTCATGAATTAGAAATTTACAGATTTGTGAATTTAAAAATTAAAGAGTGAATTTATAGTTATAAGAGTTAATTTGTAAATTGTAATTTCAGAATTTATAAGTTTATGAGTAATTATTATTTTTTTTACTTTGTAAGTGAATTATAATTAGTGAATTCTAATTTGTAAATTTCTTACTAATTCACAAATTATGATGTTGTGAATCTCTGATAAGAGCAGTGGAGTTGTGTTTTTTTTGGTCTTCTAATGTTGAATTACAATGAATTTACATGTAGTCAACAATTGTAATTGAGCCCTTGAACTATCCATGTAGTCAACAATGGATACACAGAGAGAGAAATAAAGGAGGTGAGTGATGAAGGAAAGAGAACCAGAAAAGCTTTCGTGGGAATTGAAGAGGAAAGTACAAGGTGGCTAATGGAATTTTTTGGAATTTGAAATGAATTGTGTTTAGAATGTATTTAGAAATTACAGTATTGGGTTATCACTAAAAGGCTTATGAAATTTAACCAAATTTAAGATCAAATATTTTGGATTTACACCGTTAATTGGCATTTTTGTTTGGTATATGATCTTATCGCAAAATTACGCTACCCCTCACCGAAATCCCGGCTCCGCCCCCGCTACCGACCATAATTTTAATAAAGAACGAAGTAAAGTGAAAGTTGAAATAACGTTGAATAACCAAGGGGGTATAAGTGACAGGTCAAAATAAGGAAAAGACAAAGAAAGCCCCAACTTAGTAGGAATCACGGCAGCAGCAAATATGAAGAAATTAGCAGCACGCGAAACTCCCCGCATACCATTAGCTTTTGTTCTGTTGTTCACTGCCTACAACTGGAGGGTAGTGTTGACTGTTGAGTATATGCCAATTTTTAGTCTAATAGTCAAGATACGTGCTTATAATTTTCTATAAAGAGAATCTAAAGGCCATGCACATTGCAGAAGCCCAACCAACCACATTGTCAGCAAGCAAGCTAAGGGTAGCCATTATTCATTATTGGCACAATTACATTGCTTTTTTTGTTGAACAACCGGTAACAATAAACTTAAGAAGTTATGGCAAAAAGCCTATTACAATCATTAACCACAATGTCTTGGCAATAATTAGGGGATGGGGAAAATGCCTAATTACATAAAGAGGCTCATTCCGAAGCCTACAACCATGTGTTAGCGCATCCGCGAGTTGATTGTCTTTCCGTCTAGTGAAGGTAAGGTTGATGCTCTGGAAGTAAAGCAGCAGCTCCCTGCAATCCATAATAATACCACTATAATGATCATCACAAATAACCCAAGAGTTAATAATGTCCACAGCTTTCTTACAATCCGTTTGCATCCTAACATGCGTTTCACTCCTATTACTGGCCACACGAAGCCCCTGCGTGATAGCAAGGATTTCAGCATGAAAAGGATCATTAGCAAACACATATGACTTGAAACCAACCTGCCAATCACCCCTAGAATTTCTAATAACCCCTGCAATACACGCCTTGGTTTCAATGTTCACAAAGGAGGCATCCACATGTAGATGGACAAAGGGGAGGGGGAGAAGGGTACCACTTATAAGTCTGGACCATACTTTGGGTTATAGGCTGGTCATGAGCAAACAATTACATTGCTAGCAAAACAAAAGAATGCCAAACTTTTACACACAGAAAAAAAGTTACAAATGCGGCTTTTCTAATCATCATATTTGAGATCTCTCCTATACTATTGCTGTTTGCTCATCCATGTGAACCACCAAGTTCTTCGAAATCCGCCGCAAATGCCCATGATGAAGACGGTATTAAGGTCATCCTTCCAGGGAGATTTGGGAAGATTGCCTTTCCGTCTTCGCTCATCATGCTTCTTTTTTTTGTTAATAAACTTTGGAAATGCAATTGTAACAATATTGGTATGTTTGTACTAAAACATATCTCTTCTTGTATTCTTTTGTTGGAGATTTAGAGTATAAGGTTAGTTAATTTCATGATATATTGTTTGAGTTACTTGGTAATGGTGTTGTTACTCGAATAATATATGTAATAATATGCTATATGTATTTCATGTATTGTTCTTGCGTTTCGTCGAGAACTTAATGAAGAGCAGCAGCCTCGCGAGTAGTAAGTCGTGTGCTAGACAACCAGCAGCATGCTGGATCTAGTGGGAAGGATGGTGATGGTCGCGACTCGCGACCATGGTCGCACATCGTGACGTGGCTCAGCTCGCGACTCGCGACCATGGTCACAAATCGCGACGTTGCTCAGCTCACGACTCGCGATGCTGATCGCGGCTCGCGACGATGTCACTGACATTTGCTGTTCTTTGCGTTAATTCGCGTGTTTTGACGGTTTGTCAATGTATCGTTTCGGATTTTCTGAAACAATATAGCATTGTTATAAATATGTGATGACTCATATGATGAAGGGGTTGAGAAAACTACTTCTCTTTTTTGTATACAAACTCTAAAAGATCAAAATCAGAAATTCTTCATCTCTACAAAATCTCACAAACTCATTTTCATTGAATAGTGTTCATAGTAAGCGTGACTACTATTGTTTTCTTCTTTGTATCTCGAAGGTGAATTCCGTGAAACCCGTGCTTTACGATTAGGATCGGAATATTACTTTTGGGAAAGTGATCCACACCTAGAAGATTATTTATCTTGTGACCCTTGTTTCATTTCTATTTTATCTAACAATCCAATAGTAATATTCATTGCAAGATGACTTCAATTCGTGAAATGTCTGCAAATTTTCACAAACTTGACAAGTTCGAAGGTGTTGGTTTTAGAAGATGGCAGAAGAAGATGCATTTCCTTCTCACTTCGTTAAGTGTGGCGTATGTTTTGAGCACTCCCAAACCCGAGGAAGTGGAAAATGAAACTGTTGAAGAAATTCGGAGGAGAAACAAATGGGAGAATGATGACTATATATGTCGTGGTCACATCCTTAACGGTATGTCCGATGCTTTGTTTGATATTTATCAATTTGTTGAATCCGCTAAGATTCTTTGGGATGAACTAGAAAGTAAATACATGGCCGAAGATGCTTCTAGTAAGAAATTTCTTGTTAGTAATTTCAATGCTTTTAAAATGGTAGACTCTAGGTCGGTAATGGAGTAATTCCATGAAATTCAAAGAATCTTAGGGAGTTTTAAGCAACACAACATTGTGATGGATGAGACCTTTGTTGTTTCCTCTATAATTGACAAATTACCACCCGGTTGGAAGGATGTTAGAAATTCTCTTAAGCATAAGAAAGATGGTATGAATGTTGAACAATTGGGTGCTCATTTTCGGATTGAAGAGGGCATTCGGGTCCAAGATGGACAAAAGGATGTCAATCCTAATTCTTCCACCGTTAACATGGTGGAGGATGGTAAATCAAAGGAGTCTTCTAATCCTAAGAAGAGGGCTAACAATTTCACCAAAGGCAACAATGGGAAGAAGCCTAAATTTGGTGGAGGTGCTCAACGAGGTTGTTGGGAATGTGGAAAGCGCGGTCATTTCAAGAAGGATTGCACCATTTGGAAGAAGAAGATGAACAAAAAGAATGGTGGGAATGGCGAGTCTAGCCAAACCCATACCAAGCAAGGTATGTGTACACAAGTTTCACTTAATTCAAATCTGAATTTTGTGTGTATGATTTCTGAAATCTTTTGTGTACAGGATGATTGTTCATGGTGGATCGATTCGGGAGCATCAAGATATGTATGCAAGGAGCGGTCTCTATTCAAGACTTTCAAGGAGGTTGAGAATGGAGAAGTTCTTTACATGGGCAATGATTCTACGGCTAAAGTTCTAGGTGTAGGACAAGTAGAATTAGTGTTTAGTTCCGGAAAGCCTCTTATTTTAAGAGATGTATTGTATGCTCGGAACTTAGGAGAAATTTAGTCTCCGGTGCTACCTTGAATCGATTAGGTTTTAAAATGGTGTTTGAAGTCGATAAATTTATATTATCTAAGGGTGGTACATTTGTAGGACTTGGTTATCTTTGTAATAGCATGTTTAAACTTAGTATTTCTAATGCTTTGAAAGATATTTTGTTTGTTGTCAATGACAATTCTTCTCTATGGCATAATAGATTTGGTCATGTTAACTATAAAAAGTTGTATTCCATGTCTAAGCATGATTTGATTCCCTCGTTTGATCCAAGTATAGAGAAGTGTAGAACATGCATGTTAACAAAGATAACTAGAAAATCTTTTCCAAACAATATGGAAAAGGATACTTCATTGCTTGATTTGGTGCATAGTGATTTATGTGATTTCCATAGCACTCCTTCCTTGGAACAAGAAATACATGATAACTTTTATTGATGATTATTCTCGGTTTTGTTATGTATACTTGTTGTTTACTAAGGATGAAGCCCTTGATAAGTTTAAGATCTATAAAAATGAAGTTGAATTGCAACTAAGTGACAAAATTAAACGGTTTAGAACCGATAGGGGTGGTGAATTCTATGACCTGAGTTATTTTCAATATACCGGTATTATACATGAAACTACCACGGCTTATACACCACAACAAAATGGTATAGCGGAAAGAAAGAATAGAACTTTGTAAGAAATGGTAAATTCTATGTTATCCTATACGGGTTTAAGTGATGGTTTTTGGGGTGAAGCTATGTTAACAGCTTGTGATATTTTAAACCGAGTTCCAGTGAAAAAGAACGAGGTTACCCCATATGAACTTTGGTATAAAAGAAAACCAAACTTGAGTTATCTCAAAGTTTGGGGATGTCGGGCAATTGTAAAAGTGCCGGAACCCAAACGTAAAAAGTTGGGTGAAAGGGGAGTTGAGTGCGTCTTTATAGGGTATGCTCTTCATAGCAAATCCTATAGGTTCTATGTTATAGAACAAAATGACTTTTGGTCAATTCACACTATTGTGGAGTCAAGAGATGCAATTTTTAATGAAAATCGATATTCATCAATTCCTAGACCAAAGGATATTACTCCTAATACCAATATTCAAGCAATTGATCAAATTAACATTGATCAAGGAATTGGTCTTGATCAAACTAACATTGATCAAGAAGTTGATGAACAAACTCTTGATGAGAATGTTGCATCAACATCATCACAACCTAAGAGAAGTAAAAGGGCGAGAAAAGAGAAATCTTTCGGCCCGGACTTTCATGTATATTTGGTTGAAGGATCAAGGAGTTCCATAGTGACTAAGTTTCCATATATATTTAATGTGGAAGAGGATCCGTTAACGCTTAATGAGGCTATGAGATCTCAAGATGCCTCTTTTTGGAAAGAGGCAATTGATGATGAGATGGATTCCATCATGGGAAATAACACTTGGGTTTTAGCTGATTTACCTCCTAAGTGTAAACCAATTGGGTGTAAATGGATTTTCAAAAAGAAAATGAAAGTAGATGGAACTATTGATAAGTTCAAAGCCCGTTTAGTGGCTCAAGGTTTCTCACAAAAACCGGGTATTGATTATTTCGATACATATGCACCCGTTGCTAGAATCTCCACTATAAGGTTATTAATAGCTCTTGCGGCTATCCATAAGCTTGTGATCCATCAAATGGATGTCAAGACGGCGTTCTTGAATGGAGAACTAGAGGAAGAGGTTTACATGCGACAACCGGAAGGGTTTGTCGTGCAAGGTCAAGAGCATAAAGTATGCAAGTTGATTAGATCTTTGTATGGGCTAAAACAAGCACCTAAGCAATGGCATCAAAAGTTTGATGAGGTTGTGTTGTCTAATGGTTTCAAATTGAATAATTCAGACAAGTGTGTTTATAGCAAATTTGATGACAACTGCAATGGTGTCATGATTTGTCTATATGTAGATGACATGTTGATATTTGGAACGGATTTGTCACAAGTTGAGTGGACAAAATTTTTTCTATCTTCACAATTCTCCATGAAAGATTTGGGGGAGGCGGATGTCATCTTAGGTATAAGAATTAAGAGAGACAATGGAAAATTGATCTTGTCACAATCTCATTATATCGAGAAAGTGCTCAAGAAGTTTAATGTTAGTGATTGCTCTCTTGTTTCAACTCCTATGGACCCAAGTGAAAAATTATTGCCAAATGATGGCAATGCCATGTCTCAACTTGAGTATGCGAGGGTTATAGGTTGTTTGATGTATGCTATGACGAGTACTAGGCCGGATATCGCATTTGCGGTAGGGAAATTAAGTAGGTATACTAGTAATCCTAGTATGGAACATTGGCAAGCTATTCGTCGAGTGTTAAAGTATTTGAGGAAAACCATGGACTATGGTTTGTCCTATAGTGGATATCCTTCGGTTTTAGAAGGGTATTCGGATGCAAGTTGGATCTCTAATAGAGAAGATCATTCCTCCACAAGTGGATGGGCATTCCTCCTTGGGGGAGGTGCGATATCTTGGGCTTCCAAGAAACAAACTTGCATTGCGGATTCTTCAATGACATCGGAGTTTATAGCTCTGTTGTCGGCAAGCAAAGAAGCCGAGTGGTTAAGGAATCTCATGTTTGAGATACCTTTGTTGCCAAAACCAATATCACCTATTGCTATACATTGTGATAGTGATGCAGCTTTGGCAAGAGCTTATAGTCAAGTGTATAATGGTAAGTCAAGACACATTGGTGTGAGACATAGTTATGTCCAAGGACTTATCAAAGATAGTGCTATCACTGTTGACTATGTGAGAACTACGTATAACCTAGTTGATTGTTTCACAAAGGCACTAGCTAGAGATACGGTAAAGAGGATGGCAATCGGTTTAGGATTGGTGCCTATTGAAAATCACGAGTGAGGGAATCTTAACTTAACGCCCAATAAGACGTTGGGTCTTGAGTTCAATAAGATTAATTTCCTTATTTGATGATTGAAAGAACTTATATAATCATCCAAGGTAAAGTCTTTAAATCTGTGATGATTTAAGAGGATGTTTAATCTTAATAGGTCTCTTGACATTGTGCTTTGTCACAGGAGCATGCTTTCTAAGAGATCTACCTATGTAAGTGTGAAGTTTGGCCGCTTCAAGGAGCTAGTGAGGCATAGCTTTGATGCACTTATGAATTGATATGGACACATGGCTAATTAGTGTCAAGTATATATTGAAAATGAGTAGTTAATCTTGTGTGTGTAATATCTTTAAGTTTTTCATTATGTGTTGCTAATGGTTCAATCGTTTATCGACACCATTTGGACACGAGTGCTTGGAATGTGTATTATACTAAGTGGAAGTTCAAGTCTTTGTACACTTTCATTTATGCATGAGGTTGTTTTGTTTTGATAATGCTTGTGCAATAACTATTTTTGTATACTCTAAATGGGGGAGGATTGTTGGAGATTTAGAGTATAAGGTTAGTTAATTTCATGATATATTGTTTGAGTTACTTGGTAATGGTGTTGCTACTCGAATAATATATGTAATAATATGCTATATGTATTTTATGTATTGTTCTTGCGTTTCGTCGAGAACTTAATGAAGAGCAGCAGCCTCGCGAGTAGTAAGTCGTGTGCTAGACAACCAGCAGCATGCTGGATCTAGTGGGAAGGATGGTGATGGTTGCGACTCGCGACCATGGTCGCACCTCGCGACGTTGCTCAGCTCGCGACTCGCGATGCTGATCGCGGCTCGCGACGATGTCACTGACATTTGCTGCTCTTTGCGTTAATTCGCGTGTTTTGACGGTTTGTCAATGTATCGTTTCGGATTTTCTGAAACAGTATAGCATTGTTATAAATATGAGATCTCTCATATGATGAAGGGGTTGAGAAAACTACTTCTCTCTTTTGTATACAAACTCTAAAAGATCAAAATCAGAAATTCTTCATCTTTACAAAATCTCACAAACTCATTTTCATTGAATAGTGTTCATAGTAAGCGTGACCACTATTGTTTTCTTCTTTGTATCTCGAAGGTGAATTCCGTGAAACCCGTGCTTTACGATTAGGGTCGGAATATTACTTTTGGGAAAGTGATCCACGCCTAGAAGATTGTTTATCTTGTGACCCTTGTTTCATTTCTATTTTATCTAACATCTTTTTCCCCCTTAGCTTTTAGTAAAGAAATACATGATGTACTTGCAATTATAACAAGTGAGAACTACCATACTTGGGACCAGGTATGTACAAAAACATATAGATTCTTGTGGGGAACAAGCTAAGGTAACGAGGGGCTCCTCCACGTATATGAGGAGTTTAGGGATTATAATGAGGGCTCCTAGAGAGTTAGGAGGAGGGTTAGTTCTTAAAGTTATTATGAGGTGTTTGGGGGTTATGAGGGGCTGACGTTGTGAGGTGTTCGTGGTTAATAATTATGAGGTGGGATCTTAGAGTTCAGAGGTATCCAAGCTGGAATTATGAGGTGTCCGGGTTTATGAGAGGCTCCTCGAATTATTAGGAATGACAATGGGTTAAATTTGATTAGATTTTTCAAAAAAAAATTCGAGCCATCTCTATATTT
Source organism: Beta corolliflora (assembly GCA_947648045.1). Taxonomy (NCBI): domain Eukaryota; kingdom Viridiplantae; phylum Streptophyta; class Magnoliopsida; order Caryophyllales; family Amaranthaceae; genus Beta; species Beta corolliflora. Next base: position 4,366,909 of record CANSZD010002982.1, read on the forward strand.
GTCAATATGAATTTTATTGATTGGATTTAGATCGAAGTAATATTTTATTAGATTAGGTGGAATTTAAGTCGGGCTCAAACTGTTTTAACATTTAAGATCACAAAAGTTGGAGTTTTTGAAATAAAAAAGAAAAATATACTTGTAATTTTTACTTGATTATTGATGAGGGAATAACTGGTGTAGGATTCGAGATACGTTTGCGAAATCTTACATAATCTTCACATCTTATAGGGTTCTGATCAAATGTTTACTTTTCAGATGTGATCGGATGATGAAGAAGGGCTATTGAGTTATTATGAGGTGTTCGAAGGTTAGGTGTAGTGAAATTATAAGGTGTTTGAGGGTTATGAAGGGAACTCGAATAAGTTGAGTTACACAAATCTCATACTTATAACGAGGGGGTGTACGTAAACGAGTCAAGTCGAGCCAAGCGCATAATAACTTATTTATGTTCAAGTTCAAACCCATTTAACATAGTCAGCCTTGACATATAACTTTAGCTATCCATCGAGTCAAAAAACTTGTTCAAGCTTGACTTGTTGAAAAATTTTCATGTTTGGGATCTACTCGTGTTCACCGAGCCCTAGTTCATGATCATAGGCAAGCTTTTATTCAAGAACAAGAAGTTTCTTTTTGTGTGTATTTTAATGGAAAAATTGATAGGAACAGTCCCAATTATGGGTGTTCCGCCATTTTCAGTCCCAATTAAAGATTATTTCTGAGCGGTCCCAACTATATATCATTTTTGCCGAAATTGGTCCCAGCAGGTTAATGACCTTCTACAACAGGTAAAACGAGTTTTTTTTTCCCCACAACCTGTTTCTTCTTCCTCCTTCACCTCTTTCTCACTCCTCCCTCCCTCCTAACTGGTTTGAGGTATCCATCCTCTTCTTCCTCCTCTTTCTCTCTCCTCCCTGCCACTTCCTCCTCTTCCCCTCCCTGCCATTCCCTTCTCCTCCCTGCCACCGAGCCCACCCCGAAGCCCCATCCTCTCGTTACCGACCCCGGTTTTGAGATAGATTTTTGCTTTATTGGGTGCGGGTTTATGGGTATAACTCGAACCCCGAAGCCCGATAAAATATTACATCGAAAATGATATACTTGATACCAGATCAAAATAGCTGTGTATACTCCCAAATCCAATGCTCTCTCAATCAAAAGATTCAACACAGGCACAGCAAAATTGAGGTCTTAACCAAGCGAGATATGTACATCTCCGACACTGATAAGTATCCATACAAAAATCAAACCAAAAATGAATATATCACAATTCAAATAAGCACCTAAACGATGGAACTGAAAATGAATGAACAAGCTAAAATCAATGATTTCCAAATGCCAACTGAATTGAGATTACTATCAATTCTGTCAATTAACAAAGTCAATACTACTTCATCAATAGTAACAATTACCAAAATTAACATACACAAAAAAAAGAGTGACAAATTAGCAGTTAAAATGCTTGAATAATACCAAATGAATTGAGAAATGAGTTTTAAAAATTAACGTTAAAAAATTACAAGCATACAAATGTTCGAGAGTTTGAAGCTGAAGAGGAGTTTTGGGGAGCAAATTACAAGCGTCGAAGTCAGAGAGACTGGTCGTAGGAGAGAGAGTGAGAGGTCCATGGATATGGTGAGTTTGAGTTGCCATGAAAATTTAATTGAGAAAACAAAAATGGTGAAGAATTGAGATCAAGGAATGCATGGGAGGGGGAGGCAGAGTAGTGGTACTGGTAGGGACGAAGGATTAATAAATTTTTAAAAAAAAAATTAACATGTTAAACAGGTAATAAGTCACCTGGGACTAATTTTGGCAAAAATGATATATAGTTGGGACCGCTCAGAAATAATCTTTAGTTGGGACCGAAAATGGTGGAACGCCCATAGTTGGGACTGTTCCTATCAATTTTTCCCATTTTAATGAGCTCTTTTAGTTTATAATGAGATCAACATAAATAAATACTCCTACACCTAACCAAGCTTTTCAATGAACAACATAAACAAGTGTTATTAATGAATATAAATCAACAAGTTATTGCTGAACATATATAGATAATTAAGTAACATTGTTCATATTCAAACCCATTTATAAACCCAGCTCTTAAATTTGGTCAAACTCGATCTGTTCATCAATTAGAAATAAACGAAACTAACAAGATTTGATTGAACTCGAGTTCAAACTATTCAACGAGTCTCAACTCAATTATACGATTATAACTCTAGCTCTAATCACATAGTCATTCTCCTAACCGCTGGAATTAATATTTTTGTTTCTCAAAGTGCATTCTTTTCTTATATTTGGAATGACATAATTATAAGAAAATAATTTATTTCTCATTTGCTTTGCTTCTCTCTAATGAACAGATAGCTGCACCCCTTCAATGACATTCACGCGTCATAATGGTGAAATTGAGATGGTTAATTTTGAGATTGTTATCCAGTAAGTTTCACCCCTTCAATAAAACTTTTTGTTCCGGTATGGAATAAGTGGTAGGGTATGAACCGGTATTTCCTTCGGATGCAAGCCGGTTTAAAGTTCTGCAAGATAAAACACGTAAACTAACCTCGGGGGTTGATCCGAGGAACGCCCCTCCGATGCCTAAGTCAGTAAAGATTAAGGACGGGATGTCTCAAGTGTATTGTGTCAGTATATGTGAACGTACCTTATGACTCAGATCATGGTGGTATTTATAGGAGCCGGCAGTGTCCTTAGCGAGGTAGGACTCTGCTCCCACTGGTTAGATACATTTCTATCCTCTTATGATACTTATCTTTAGGCCCATAGGTGCATTAAGTAAGTACTGGATCAACTCGGGCCCCATTTGATGATGGCCCAAATGATAGATACCGATAAGGCACACCGATGTAACCGGCATGTGCCCTACGCCGGTATCCGGCACGCATATACCCAGCAAAATGGGGTTCTTCAGACTGGGCTAACCATAACGGTCAACGACGGTCTAACTGGACCGGTAGGGAACTTATATAGCCCCCATACAACTAGCCCCCAAGCTGGTATGTCTGGCACCAACATACCCTGCTTAATTGTTCTTGGAGCCGTTATGGGTGATGAAAATCATGTTTTCATCCTGAAGCCGCCTAGAGACGTCCGGATAATAAGGTCAATTAGCGGAATATGAATCGTCACCTCGAGCCCTGTGCTGATTTGACTAGGGCGTCGTCGATGGCGATCACAGTTTGTTTTCGAGCTCAAAGTACACGTGGCGTAATCGGGACGGGAAGACGAAACGTCGCTCAATCCGAGCCATGAAGCTCGCTATAAATAGTGTTTTACTCAGCACCGTTTCACATTTTCACATCACCTTCAAGCCTTCAAGCAATCATTCTACTCGAGACCTAGCATTCTTTCAGTTGCCGGTCTTTCGTCGTGACATTCCAAGCTGTGACGAACTCTCTTACCGGCTATTTTCGGTGCGCCTATCGCTCTTTTCCTTCTTTCCGGGTATTTTACCAAACTTCTTAATTTCTTCAAGTAATCATGTCTTCTCAATCGACTCACAAAACCTTTACGAAAGTCCCCGATCCTTGGCCAGATAAGCAACTTCAACTCGATAGTAAATCGCCGGTCTTACCATGTCCAATAATTCACCGGTAATAAACCGTCCCTATGAACATAGGAGTAAGTGCAGTCATGGCTGTAGCACTTCCGGTAGGGCCCCCGGTGAATCAACTCTACACGCCTCCCCCTCCAAGCAATTAGGGCTTTTGGAGAAGGCTTGTAGGAGTGCCGTATCCGGGGCGATATGGGACCAATCTTTGGGGATAGCAGAACGATCCGGTGTACTTTTCCCACCTGGGACCGGCACGTCCGCGGGTCCTCCCTCTGGAGCCTCCTCTGTAAATTCAGAAGATGTTGATAGCATCTTACGCGATCTGATGTCGGACGAGGAGTCGGCATCTTTGGAAGCCGACTCCGACGAAGAACCGGTCGAAACCATCCCCGAGGACGACGATGAAACGCTAGACGACACTGTACATGCCTCCTTGCAAGGCGGCGGCCGTCCTTCATTCGGTTTGACAAGAAGCCGGAGAAGGACGGCATTGAATAACGATTTTTGCTTGGGAAGGGCGATGAGTATTTTGCCTTCCCCGAAGGGTATGGATTGGTCATGCCGTCTGAGGGATACCGGGTAACAGATTGCCCGCCTGGGCACGTAGCGGTCTATGCCCATATGCTAGACTTTGGATTGAGATTTCCCTTGGACCCTTCATAGTAAAGATTTTAGAAGCCTGGAATATCTGCTTATCCCAACTAACGTCGCTATCTTGGCGTAATTTAATATGTTATGCTTGGACCGTCCGTTTCAAGAGGTTTCCGGAGACCCTGAACCTATTTAGGAAGTTACACTGGATTAAAGAGGATGGCTCCGCGAAGGGCAAAGGAAAGGGTAAAAGGAAAGCGATCCACGAGCCGAGAGGGAACTCGGCCGGGGTGGTTGGATGTACATGTACACCGTCCCAGAACCGACGGTGCATCCAAAGCCGACATCCTTGAAGAACTGGCGGCCCCGCTTTTTAAAGTGCGGGTGCTCGGCTAACTTTCCATTACGCCGATATTGGACGAAGCCTCGCCCAAGGATGGAACACATCCACGACGAGGCGATTAACCGCCCAGGGAAGTGGAGGCTTTCAATTTCTTTGAGGCCTCTTCCAAACCGAGGCCCTAAAGGAGGGAAGCCCGTTCCCGTGCCTCTCAATTGGCTATCTCATGCTTGGTTATATTTTAGGCAACGCCCACTTTCCGCTTTGGGCTTTTGCCGGTCCGAACCCACGGTAATTAAGTATGATGTCGGTATATATTTTATATTCTACCATCTTGTTTGTTGCTAACGTTCTCTTAATCCTCCGAATGTAGGTCGGGAGCACTTGATCCGGCGAGCTCTTCACCTCAATTCTAACTACATTCCAATCGGCAACATGCCCCGGAGCCGGCCAGAAGTTTACATCAATTCCCCCCGGCGTTGGAGGCCGAGGTGGTAAGACTCGCGGCCCCGGCCGCGGTGAACTGGAGTCCCCGTTCCGGGAAGACCGCCCTGCCTCCTCCCAAAAAGATTACCGCAACCCCTTCCAAGAGGAAGGCCGAGGAGGAAGCGAGACATCCAAACGGCCCCGATCTAAGGCTCCCGGGGAAGGAGCATCTTTGAAGAGATTGCCGCCCAGGTGGGAAGGAGCCAAAGGGGCTACTATCTGGGAGAGTATCTGAGGTCGGCGCCTCCTCCCTGAGGCCCAAGATTTACAAACAACTGACCTTGCCGGCTATGATTCCTGAGCTGGCACATTTTGCTCAGCCGCGCAAGTCAGGCTTCATAGAGGAGGCCGAGATCGAGGTGCCGGAGATCCTCCGGAAACGATGGACCCGGTCCCCGGTTCGAGATGGGGCTCACTTCCGAGGCTAAGCTAACGTCCCTGGATGATGAGTCTCTGCTTTGGACTGTCCTCTCGATGGCGGTAACTCGGGATATCGGCTCCGAAAGGGCTCCAATTGAAGTATGACATGCTCGTAGATCAAATACTGGGGCTCCTGCGCTGTTCACGCGCATAATTTGGCCGTGGTAAGTTTTTCAGAGTTGACGGTGTAATTGTTTTTTATGTTCACCAACCTTGTCTTACTCTTTTGTATTTTTCATCTGTTGCAGGCGGCTCATTCCGGTAAAGAACTCTGCGATCTTTACCGGTACTTCCAGGGCGCTTATTACGGCGAAGTGAAAGATCACGATCGGAAGAATGCAGTTGGTAAATGATATCAGGCGAAGGCCCGGCCGGACAAGGCCAACTCGGACCTTCGGAGCGCTAAGACGGTGGCCTCCAGCGGTAAGCTTCTCTGAAAAATAAGGACGTCGGGCGACGAAGGTGAAGGAGGAGGGCGGTGCCGCAAAGGACCAGGGAAGCCAACGTTGTGGCGAGTACCGACGGTCCATCGACTACGTACACCGGTTAGCAAACCGGTACAACGGGGTTGGGCCGCCGCTATGCGGTGCACCGGGGCACACTTTCCCGGACTGGGCCGGAGTCGTGTTGAGGATGCCCACGGTCGACGAGCATTCGAGATCCGGTGGAGGGCGAGGATCTCGGATCTTGGGGTGGCCAAGGCGACATTGCCAACGCCGATCCTCGAGTCGAGTTCGAGGAAGCGAGCCTTGAAGGCTGCCGGCGAACAGGCTGATCCAGGAGCTACCGATGACCCAACTGATGGCGTTGTCGTCCCGACCGGACGGCGTGGTCATTCTTGACAAGAGTCCTATCGGCTCCGCTCTGAATCGGCCCCGGATGGCGGCGAAGGCTCCTACCTCGGATCTTTGCTGAGGTTGCTTAGTTTAGGTCTTCATTTTTCTTCTGCTTCCGATCCGGCAGCTTGTCGCTGGCCTGACTTTGTTAGAATAGGATGTAATCAATTGCGTTGTTAATGGAATATATTTTCTTCATACACCTGTGTCGGTTTTGCTTTTAATTATTTTACCGATTTATTATTTCCGTCATTCCGGCAGATCCGCTATGGCTCATAGACCGGCAAATAGCTTTAAATAACTATTTCGTTCCGGCAGATCCAATAGGGTCATTGACCAGTTATGAGGTGGGGTGCTCCCGCCGGCATTGGACTCGTTGGGTTGGCGAGATCCTGCGGGGTCATTGACCATTCCGGAGCATTCGGACAATTTGTCCCTGCTTGACGGAGATCCACGTAGGTCATTGGCCGTCAAGGGATCCTCTTTCCTCGTGACGACGGATCCACGTAGGTCATTGACTGTCTTTAAACAAGAGGTTTATTGGTCGTAGTGTAGACCGTCATGAGTACAGAAACAACTATTAGTGTAAAATACCGGTAACTGATTTTATTAAAAATACAATTATTAGTTCAAACTGCGGAATCGGCAACAATGCCCTGCAACTATTGCTATGAATTTAAAGGTAATCAACATTAAACAAAGTACTTCTTGAGTACGCCAGCGTTCCAGCTGTTCTTGAGCATCTTGCCGGCCATATCTTCCAATCGATAAGCACCCGGAACTATTTCCTCTTTTACAAGGTATGGTCCCTCCCGGTTGCCGTCGGCTTGCCATCTATGTGAGCTTTACCGGTAGCGTTGTGCGCTTGAGTACAGTGTCGCCTTTCTCGATTGGTCGGCTTCTTACCCTTTTGTTATAGGCCTTGCGATCCGATCCTTGTATCTTTGTCGATCGTAGCTCCGCCGCTAGTCGACTTCCGGCAAAAGGTCCAGTTCTTCTCGTGCAACCTGTGGTTCATTACGGGTCGTAGTTTAGAATCCGCCGATTCGGCGTCCAACTTCGGCCGGTAGCCTGCCTCGGCCCGAAGGCCAATCCGAAAGGAGTCTCTCCTGTTGCTTCCTTTTCAGTGGTCCTATTAGACCACAACACCTCGGGAACCATATCGGCCCAGGCGCCCTTCAAATCGTCTAGCTTCTTTTTAAGAGCGTTGAGAATTTGTTTATTAGCGGCCTCGGCTTGGCCATTGCTCTGGGGGTGGCACACGGAGGAGTATGCAAACTTGATGCCGTATGGGCTTAAGAAGCTCTTTATCGGCCCTTGATCGAAGGCGTATGCCATGATCCATGACTATCCCCATAGGAATCCCCAAACCTTGTGATGAGGTTTTTGCCGGATGAACCTCCTAACTTTGATTAGCCGTTATTTTTGCAGTCGGCTCGGCTTCAATCCACTTCGTGAAGTAGTCTATTCCTACTATCGGGAATTTCCTTCCTCCAGATGCCGGCGCGAATGGTCCAATAATATCCATCCCCCACTGAGCGAAAGGGATTGGATTCAAGATTGGCTGCAAATCATGTGCCGGCTGATGGATGACCGGTGCAAACCTCTGACACTTGTCACATTTCTTGACATATGCCTGCGCGTCCATCAACATTGTCGGCCAGTAGAAACCGGCCCTTAAGGCTTTTAAAGCCAGCGTTTTTCCACCAACATGATTTCCACACACCCCCTCGTGTATTTCCTCTATTATTTTTGTGGCCTCATGGGCCGTTACACACCTCAGGAGTGGTAGCGAAAAACTCTTTTTGTACAATTGCCCTTGAAAAACACAAAACCCGGGAAGCCTCTCGCTTTAGTTTTCTTGCCGCCATCTTATCAGTGGGCAAACTTCCCGCTATCTTGTATGCCAGTATGCCGTCGTACCATTCGCTCTTTTGAGCGACTTCGTTCACCTCTGCCTGGGCGACCTTTATGCTTCTCTCCGGCAGTGTTTCCACCATCACTCTCCGTTTGGTATCTGTCGTGCTTGAACTTGCCAACTTTGACAGAGCGTCGGCAGCCATGTTCTCCGTGCAAGGGACCAACACTTACCTCGAAGTTACGTAGCGGGGCCGTTATCTGTTTCACCTTACGCAGTACCTCTGCACACGGTTCCCTAGCTTCGTAGGTACCCTCTATATGGCTTGATATAAGCTGGGAATCCGTTGCCATCCGTATCTTTCTTGCTCCAGCCGCTATGCACAGACTTATTCCTGCTATTGCAGCTTCGTATTCTGCCTCGTTGTTGGATGCTTTGAACCCAAATCGGACGGCATATTCAAAAATATCTCCTTCGGGGGATGTCATGACCACTCCTGCACTTTTGCCCTGTTTGGGGCTGTGGCCGTCTACGGATATTTGCGAGTGGGGTTGTCCCCTCAACTTCCTCGTAGGCGGTTTCGACTATGAAGTCGGCCAGAGCCTGCGCCTTGATGGCTGTTCTCGGCCGATATTCTATGTCGAATTCGGACAGCTCTATCGCCCATTTGAGCAACTTCTTGGGTCGAATCTAGCTTGTGCGGCGCTTTCTCTAGAGTTTGGTTTGTGAGTACCTGGATGGTGTGCGAATCGAAATATGGCCGCAGCTTCCTGGCCGCTATGAGCACGGCGTAAGCCATTTTCTCCAACAATTCGTACCTTTGTTCAGCTCCAGCCAAGACATGACTCACGAAGTAGATAGGATGCTCCTGCTTGCTCTTTTCTACTAGCGATCTTGCCGCTTCCGTCTTGGCCGGCAAGAGACGTATAATTGCGGCTTATCCCCCATCTCGGGTCGGGTAATAGTTGGTAGCCTCTTGAAATGCTCCTTAACGGCCTCGAAGGCTCGCCTCGTTCATCTCCCCATTCGAACTTCTTGTTTCCCCTTAGAACTTTGAAGAACGGCAACGCTTTCTCCGTGACTTGGAGACAAACCTTGTTAATGCCGCCATCTTGCCGGTCAGCTTTTGGATATCCCGGATACTCTTTGGTTCCGGCAGATCACTTATCGCCTTGATCTTGTCAGGATTGGCGTCTATTCCCCTTTCACTGACCATGAAGCCCAGGAACTTTCCGGATCTTACCCCACATACGCACTTCTTGGGGTTAAGTTTCATTCGGTATTCTCGTAAAGTCGCAAAGGTTTCTTGAAGGTCAGTGATGTGGGCCTCTTTCGTCAAGCTTTTGCCGATCTTTGTCATCAACATAGACCTCCACATTCAGGCCTTTTTCTTGCTGCGCGAATATCTTGTCCACCAGTTTCTGGTAAGTAGCTCCACCATTCTTTAGGTCGAACGGCATGGCCTTGTATGCATATACTCCGGCCTCTGTTATGAAGGCCGCCTTGTTTCTGTCCGCCTCTAAGAGGCTGATTTGATGGTACCCCGAGGAAGCGTCCATAAAACTCGGCGCATGGCGGTTGGTAGAGTCAACCAGGTGATCTATCCTAGGCAACGGGTAACAATCTTTCGGGCGAGGCTTTGTTGAGGTCGGTGAAATCTACACACATCCGCCAAGACTCATTAGCTTTTTTAACCATTACTACGTTTGCCAGCCATTCCGGATAATCACATGGTTCGATGAAGTCCGTTGCTAGCAATTTGCTAACCTCCTCCTTGATGGTTGCGTTTTTCTCGGAAGAGAAATTTCGCTTCTTTACTTTTTACCGGCCTTACATCTTCATTTACATTTAGCTAGGTGTACCATGAACGCGGGATCTATTCCCGGCATCTCATCCGTGAGAAGGCAAAGACGTCGGCATTGCTTCGCGGCGGGCGATCAAGTTTACCTTGACGTTGTCGGCGAGATCAACCCCTATTTTGGTTTGTCCTTTCCGGCCTCTCCGACTCTAAGCTAACTTCTTCGGTTTCACCTTAGGGCTAGGTCTCGGCAAATCTGTCGGCCTCCCCTCAAAGTTTTCCATCTCAAATCCCCTGTTTGCTTTGTTCTCAATCCGTCGCCTCTTTCGCTCAGATGGCGAAGACTCTGCTCAGCCTCTTTATGACCGAGTTCTTCGGGCCGTCGGATAACATGCTCGGGCGACTCTTGATTCCCTTTTAGCCTCTCCAGGCTTTCCACTATTTGACACATAGATCATAGTCGGGTGATAAGTTGATACTACCGCTTGAGCGTCGTGGATCAAAGGTCTACCAATAATGGCATTATAAGGCCGCGGCACATCAACTACCGGGAACTCGACCGGGAGATCCAGAGAATGAGATCCTTCCCCCGGTTTAGCTTGGCGGCTTTATGGTACCCTCGGGGATGGCCGTGCTCCGGTAAAACCGATTATCGGATATGAGGGCAGGCTTAAGACAAGACTTTCCTAACCCCATCTTACGGAATGTAGGCATGAAGAGGATGTTAGCGGAGCTTGCCGCCGTCCACCGGGATTCGATGGACCATTGCGGTGGAAATTTGCGGGGATATTACCGGCGGATCATCGTGAGGGTAGATAATTCCTTTGGCGTCCTCCCTTGTGAATGAGACGGATGGCATGAGCGGCGGCGCGGCCACTTGCCGGAGTTGTGATAATTCACTTGATGTCTTACTTCCTTAAGACTAGATTTGGCCCCGTGGATGCTTCCGCCGTGGGTGGTCCTCCGAGATGACATGTATCTCGGTGATCCTTTCCTTGACAGGCTTCGATGGTCGCCATCCCGTTTTGGCGATCTATCTCTTAGCGACCGCTCTGCTCCCGGTTGGTTCGGGCACGATCTTGCTTGAAGTAGCCTCTTCTTATCGGGTCCTCGATCCCGTCTCTCGGGTCTTTACAATCTTCGGTGACGTGACCATGATCCCTGTGAAAATCGCACCACTTTGACTTGTCACGACCTTTAAAGTACATTTTTCGGGGCCGTTGCCATTTATCGTCTGTTTTGTGGAGTTCATAGATTTCGTTCCTAGACATGGTCGGGGGAGTATAGTCATGGTACCGGTCGACCTTCCTTCCTGGCCTTTCTTGACCGAGTTGCTTTCCTCCCCCGTCTTCCCGAGTTGTCGTACTTCTTATCCTTCAGGAATTTGTCCTTTTCTTTCTCCTTCTCCTTCTCTTTACCATCCCCCTCGAGTCGCTTTGATGTGGCCGCCTTATCAAACTCCTCTCCTCGATGAACTCATTTGCTTTCCCGAGGACGTCGGTGAGATTGGTCGATTTTTGCGGCCAAGGTAGCTTACGAAGGCGGTGCCCTCTCTCGAACCCGGTCATCGAGGCGCCGGGCCGGTCACCTCTTCTTGAAGGTTGGGTATGGTGACGGCTTGAGTGAAACGGCCGATATAATCTCGCAGACTTTCCTTCTCACCCTTGATAGACATCGGCTCACTTCGTTGTCCGCTCCCTTCGTTTTTTGCGACGAAGTGAGTCGCAAACATGGACGTGAGTTGATGGAAATCGGCCTATGGTTCTTGGGAGGAATACTCTTAAACCAAGTTTGTGCTAAGCTAGGCCAAAGTTGAGGGGAACACTTTACACCACACCGAATCGGTGTCGGTGTACAACAACATATGTCCTTCATAAGCGAGACGTGATCCTCGGGATGCATTTCTACCGTCATACTTGCATGTCGGCATTTTAATTTTTTTCCATGGGCTCATGGAGTATAGAAGTCGAGAAAGGAGAATTTCGGATTGATACCGGTACTTTGCGACGGGCGAACTCGGTGTCCCTCCGTGAGGGTTGGGATGAGGGTGGACCTCGGTGTTTTGCCGCTCATCCTCGTATCCGTCCCCCGCCGGCTCGGTGGGAGTTTTTGAGTGCTCGGCATGCTCCGGGTCTGTAGGCACGGGTCTCCCTGTCGGTCACTTAAGAAAGACCGCATCTTTCGACGTGGGCTATCTTTGTCGTGCTGGTGGACGCTTGCTTTGGCGCGGCCGAAAGTGGTGCTCGGCTCGTCATGGCCCGGAAGACCTCGGCGGCGCTTCGAGGCTGTTCGGGGTCGAACATGCGGCTGCAACGCCTCGAATGCGTTGGATGGTGGGGCCTCAGTGGTCCCTATGTCACCCCCGGCGGCGGGTTTGGAGGATTCCCCCACCGGTTGCGGGGTTTTAAACCCAGGGGGCGCGCCGCCCACAACAGTGTTGTTCTCATCGGTTTCGGCATCCCGAAGCTTTGCTTAGGGTCCATGAGGCAGGTGTGCTAGATTAACCACGGCTTAAGACCAAAGTATAGTTCACCCCTCCTTCTAGCGCCAATTGTTCCGGTATGGAATAAGTGGTAGGGTATGAACCGGTATTTCCTTCGGATGCAAGTCGGTTTAAAGTTCTGCAAGATAAAACACGTAAACTAACCTCGGGGGTTGATCCGAGGAACGCCCCTCCGATGCCTAAGTCAGTAAAGATTAAGGACGGGATGTCTCAAGTGTATTGTGTCAGTATATGTGAACGTACCTTATGACTCAGATCATGGGGGTATTTATAGGAGCCGGCAGTGTCCTTAGCGAGGTAGGACTCGCTCCCCTTTTGGTTAGATACATTTCTATCCTCTTATGATACTTATCTTTAGGCCCTAGAGGTGCATTAAGTAAGTCTTGGATCAACTCGGGCCCATTTGATGATGGCCCCAAATGATAGATACCGATAAGGCACACCGATGTAACCGGCATGTGCCCCTACGCCGTATCACACACGCATATACCCAGCAAACGGGGTTCTTGGATCGAGCTAACCATAACGGTCAACGGCGGTCTAACTGGACCGGTAGGGAACTTATATAGCCCCCATACACTTTTGTGTTGTGTTCTTAATTCGTGCTCCATTTTCAGGATCTATTGGTCTTTAATTGCTGGTGCGGTTCTAGTAGTTCTCAATTATTCCGCGACCTTGAAGATCCAATACGCTCTTGCCACTTAGACTTGTATAGTTGTATAGTTGTATTATTGTGTAATTCTCCCTTGAATATAATTTTAGAGTATTCTCATTGATTGAATACATATAATGTACATTTCAAAGTTTAATGTACGTACAAGCTTTATAATAATTACACGAGCTATATCTTTATGTAATATATTGAGAATATATATTTACATTTTCCCTATAACCTTTCTTGAGTATTGACGATAAATTGATGGATTTGCTTTCTACTTTGTTTGCAAAATGGAATCTATATGTAATATTGCAAGAAATCGTGACAAAGTATAATTTGAATCAAAACCTTGAATATGAGAATTTTAAATTCTAAGTGAAAATGGTCTTTTTTTTTTTTGCTAATTAAGAAAGAAATATATTTGCACACCAAAACCAACAACAACCAACTTAACAAGGAAGAGGCAAACCAACTAGGTTGGACTCCCTCAAAACCAAGGCAAGAAACACAAACCAAGCTAATTACAAATTGGCATATTACAAGTAAGCTCTCTTAGCCAATCTCTCTCTCTTCTAGTAACTTTTTGAGGAATTATACTATAAACTCTATCTATACAAACTCTTTGTATTCTATTTACATGGGCAGTGATCCTATCTACTTTGCCCTTCCACATAGCATCATTTCTTGCAATCCATATCGGTAAACGCAGTAGCACTTCAAAACAGTAAGCTGTACATTCTTCTGGAATCTTGATCCTCTGCCTCTGTTTATCTTCTCTATACTGTTATTTGTGTCAACTCTAAAAACATCCATTTGCATCCATCTTGAAATATTTAGAGCAACAACACTACTGAACTCACATGAGAAAAAATAAATGAGTATGTGTTTCCTCCCTGAGACCACATAGCTTACATATTGGATCAGTAGTTGTACCCATTTTAAACATCCTCTCAGTTGTGTGCAATCTTTCATTCATAACAAGCTAGCATATGAATATGTGCTTTGGGATTGATAATCTATTCCAAACAAAACACCTCCAGTTCACCCTGGGATAATCTCCCACCAGATTTTTATAACAGCATTGAATTGAGTAGTTTTGCAGAGATCTCAGTTGTTGCTCTGAGAAGACAGATTTCAAAGTTTCTTTTACTTCACAAATTTTGCGCCAGTACCAGCTGCTATCTTGTGGTGGCAAATATGTCCACCAATTAGCATCTTGAATATAAACAACATTGATTCATCTGAGACACAAACTATCTTTTTTTGCGAATCGACCCACGCATACCTTCCTAGTGCGTGAATATTCCAATGGATGATCCTTTTCACCCCTAAACCACCGAGCTTCCTTAGGAGTGCATACCGATCCCACTTGAATATTGCCCGGTCTTTGGTCGAAATATTCCCCACTCCGCAAATAGGCCACTGCGGATTACGTTAATATCATGCATAACTCTTTTTGGAATCACCATCAGCTGAGACCAATAAACATGAAGAGTCATTAATACAGAGTTGATTAGAACTAATCTACCCTGATATGAGAGGTGTCTACTGCTCCAACTTCTGATTCTAGCAGTAATTTTTTCAGTTAAATTATCACAATCCTTTGCAGATATCCTCTTGAAGCATATGGGCACACCTAGGTACTTAAAGGGAAGAGTACCAAGGCTGAAACCATATATGTCTAAAATTCTTCTAATCTCTTGATGCTTCTTGCCCCGGGTATAAATCTCGAGACTTTTGCTTATTTGCTTCTAAGCCGGAAACCTCGAAAAATGCTTGAAAACCTTGCAATAAGCTCAATTCGATCCATAATCCCCCTTTTTTGCACATGATTATATCATCCGCAAAGAACAAATGATTCACCTTTACACCATAGCATCACGGGATGATCTTGAAAACTGCTTCTCTCGGCCACTTGCTTCATTGTTCTAGAAAAATAGTCCTTACAAATGACAAATAACAAAGGGGAGAGAGGGTCCCCCCTGTCTAAGCCCCTTCTTCCCTTTGAAAAAAACCCACCGAGGATCCATTAATCATCGAGGAGTAACTAGGAGAAGTTACACACTCCATAATCATTTGTATAAAAGCATCCGGGAAGTTTAAGGCTCTTAGCAAATCTTCCGGGATAGATCCGATCTTTGAATCATATGCCATTTTCAAATCCATTTTTTATAATGCGGCTTGGTTTAACTTTGTTTTCTACCATAATGCCTAACTATATCCCGATATATTAGGATATTATGAGCAATGAACCTTCCTTGATTAAAAACTCCCTGGTTAGGAGCAATAATTTCAGGAAGTATCATTTTCAATCTAGAACACAACAATTTAGTAATGCATTTGTAAATTATATTACAACATGCTATAGGTCTAAATATGTAACATTGTTTGGGCATTTAAGTTTGGGAATCAAAGTTAAAATGGTATGATTAATCTGTTTTAGTAATTTTTTTGAATTAAAAAAATCCAAAACAGCAGCAATACAATCATTACCAATGATTTCCCATGCATCTTTGAAAAAGTGAGAGCCATACCCATCGAGGCCCCGGTGACTTATCACCGGGGAATGGAGAAGATAGCTTCTTTGATTTCGGCATGAGTAAAACCTGCGGCGAGATCCGCCACGATCTTCGATCAAGCGGGACCTCGTTGTCAAAACGAGGACTTTCTTTGTCCGGCTGCAATTTTACTTCCGGTACTCCTTCTTTGTGCCGAGCGATTGAATGTAGTATTGCAAAAGGCTTCATTCACCCGAGCAGGATTATCGACCCATCTTCCATTTATGTCGGCAATACCATACGGTATTCGAAATCTTCTAGACTTTATGGTTTGATGAAAGAATCTTGTATTATCATCACCACCCTGAATCCAAGCCACTCTAGCTTTCTGTCTCAGGTAGGAGTTATATTGCTCATTCACCAGTTTATATTCTTTAGCTGCCCTCAGCTCATCTGCTTTTAGATTCTCATCATTAGGATCTTGATGCATCTTCTCCTGAGCCTTTTTCAGAGCTTGCAGAACCTTGGTTTCATTAGCTTAAATCTGGTTAAAACCCTCCTTATTCAATTGTTTCAAGCTTTGCTTAACAAGTTTAAGCTTACTAACAAACTTGAACATCTCATGACCATAAAAATGAGTGTTCCAAGCATTCCTCACTCTTATTTTAAAATCAATTTGCCATTCTCCACGTATGAAAGTATTTAAAAGGTCTCGGGCCATTAGCGACCTCATTATGAACTTTGATCAAAATAGGAGAATGATCAAAATTTCCTTCGTCATAAACGATTGCTTCGGAAGTTGGATATGTATCATTCCAAGCATCATTACCTAAAACATGATCCAGTTTAGAAAAAACTCTATTAGAGCCCAGTTGCTTGTTATTCGAGGTGAAGAAGCACCCTGAAAATTTGATATCTTCAAGCTTACATTGCAGAATACAATTCCTGAAAGGATACATCTCACTATCCCTAACGGGATTGCCTATTCTTTCATCCCTACTCGGTACACGGTTGAAATCACTGTCACGATCCAAGGACTATCCAAGCCGGGAAAGCATCCTTAAATCCTCCCCAAAGGCTTTCCCTTTCCCTTGCACTATTGAAAGCATACACAATAGTACGGAAGAATCCCGAAATTATTACGAGGTTTCACATAACGATGTATTAGTTGTGCACTAATCCACTTAATATCCACTGGAAACTAAGAGGATTCCAAGCAATAGTAATCCTTCCACCGGGATGGTAGGAGGAATTTGAGCTAAATACCACCCCGAGAAGAGCTTCATATCCGACTTTCCCGTATTCTTTGCTTTAACTTTAGTCTCGATGAGACTAATCGATCCAAGGATCTATTATTGATTATCTTTTTAACTTCTAGTTGCTTTGATAAGCAATTGATCCCTCGGACATTCCACACAAAAATATTATCCATTCTTGTCGGGGAGAGTCCCCCTCCCTATCATCAACATCAACACCACGAACACATGGAGCAGTGTCCGCCATGACTTGATCTTCCATCATTTCCAACGCGATGAATGAGTTTGTGATTGAGATAGGAATAACAGGTCGTTCACTTCTTCTCTGTGTCCTAGTTGAAATTCCTTATTCGAACTTGCCTTTGCATTCTTCTCGACATCTAGTTGAACCTGCGGGTGCACAACGGGATGTTGGACAACGAGTTGTTGAACAAGCGATTGAACATTACTGTTTTGCTCGCCATTCCTTTTCTGTGCGGTTTTTTACATTCATCGAGGTGTGCCCCAATTTCTTGCACACGGCCACGGATCATTGGTTTCCATTCATAGGAAACATCGATCCCCATTTCAATACTCTTCTCATTAAGGAAGCGATCGATCTAGAAACTCCTGCCCCACTTTAACCTCGATTATGACTCTAGCATATTGGAGTTTCTCTCTTTTAGCGGTAGCACCATCTACCCTCAAAAATCTACCAATAGGTGCGACCACTTTTGCTAGACATCTATCACTCCAATACTTAAAATCAAGCTTAAGTTGAATCCATGTAGGAATCACATCGAATTGATCCTTAGTGATGTCCATATCCTGCTCCCGAGCCCTTACGATCATCGGTTTATTGTCAAAAAATGGGTTCGATTCGATCGACACCAAATCCTTCTTCTCCATGGATGTAAATCTAACAATATAAACTCCACTCTTCAACATTGCGACCTTATCAACACCGTAATTCCTCCATATACGCCTAATGAATCTTTCCGTAACATAAGATGGAGGATTAGCTCCAACCACATAGCATATTACGGAGGAATTCCGGAAGTCGATCTCCGATTGAACATCTTCCATATCAATTTTCACTTTAGCAATCATTCTATCATTATCAACATCATGATCGGAAAATTCGAGACGTTACCTCATTATCGGACATTTGCAAAATTGGAATCGGCTCGATTACACGAACCGTACTCTCCGCCATCCCGCTCTTCCTTCCTTGTACTTTCTCGGCATTCGAATGAATTGAAGATAACCACTCGGAGAAAAAAACGATGTGTGTTCAGTCATCTTGGTTTGCTCTCACATCCTCCTCCTCAGATGCTTGTTCAGATTGAAAATCCATGGTTGTAACACCAAGCAATTCATCCATTGTTTTGGTTTTCTTCGCATTTGAATCGGAACTCGGACCGGTTGGCTTTCGATTGCTAGCATTTGATGTCTTACGCACTTTTGAATTTCTCGCCATTGCGGAGAGAATTCTAGAGTGAGAAACTCTCTAGCTTTAAGTGAAAATGGTCTTTAATAGATATTGAATGAAAAAAATCAAAATTAGGAAATTGCTACATCTCAAGAACATTGTCGAAGCTTTCTTCCGCATCGAACCATCGTTCTTAATGATTTTCATCTTTTGGATGCGCTATCTAAACCATTAACGTCTTTAATGACACATTAGTTCATTAACGTCTTTAATGACACATTAGTTAAATTACCAAACATTGTTTTATCGAAATTTATTAGAATATTACGGACAATAAAGATATGATAATATCTTTATAGGATATATTAGTATGTTTGGATTTATTATTATCTTAGATTGAAATTATTATCTTAGAAATATTTCGATAAGTGTTTGATTAGTATTATGAATAAGATATCTTTTAGAGATAGTTTCTTAGTAGGAGTTAGTGTGTACTCCTATATATATTGTATTTGTAATTATATGGTTCATTATTGAACACACAAAATACACATCATTATAATATAAAATCTCATTATTAATTTCTCCTCTCGGAAGCTTAATATGGTATCGAGCCAATCTATTCTTAAAAGAACTTAAACACGTTTCGTTGTCTTGTAGTGGGAGATGTAATTATTAGTACGCGGCATGGATTTGTTTATCGGATTTATTATAAGTAATCTTTTTAATAATTGGCAAGTGCCAAGTTGTGATCCATATCAACCTCGGTCTTCCAAGGTGTACCGGGAATATGATATATTGATCGACCATAAGTAATTTACTAAAAAAATATTAATTTTCATTGCGCCGATGAATTTTTTGCCTAGAGTTGTCACATGCACTCTCTCCCTCCTCTACATACCAACAAATAATACATATGCATACATACATACATACATACATACATACATACATACATACATACATACATACATACATACATACATACATACATACATACATACATATACATATACATATTGTTATTTTTTATTGGAACATCTCCATTTACACATAGCCCAAGGAAACAAGGCAAAATGTAGAGAGAGGGTGAGTAAACGTAAGGAATTAGTGAAAGTAGAGAGAAGGTGAGTAATAGAGGTGATGGATCCACTGTCATATACGAAAAAATGGTTAAATGTCCCAATTTTAAAAACGACACCCCTAAATGAGAAAATATCCAATTAAAATAAAACAGGAGAGAGAATGTATATGCACGCATACATATATATATGCATACACAACCTTTAGGGCGAGATAGAAACATAATTTTTACCACTAGATCAAGCCATATATATATATATATATATATATATATATATATATATATATATATATATATATATATATATATATATATATATATATATATATATATATATATATATATATCTTCCTCCGTTCTTTAATAATTGCAACGTGTAGGGGTTGCGCATTTTTTAAGGAGATGAGAGAGATAGAGAGAGATGAACAAAGGGATCCGTGTGATAAGGGAGAGATAGAGGGGAAAACATAGTCAAATTTAGTAATGTTGCGATTAATATGAAACTTTCGAATAAGGAAAATGTTGCGATAATAAAAGAACGGAGGAAGTATATACATATATATTAAATAATCTTTTCTTCTTCCTACTTGCCATATATATTGAGCGAGTTAACAATGAAATTGAATTTGAAATTTCAATTAAATATTAAATTAAGGAGAATGATTTCCTCTTCTTACGTATGTGTGAAAAAGCTACGAGCAAAAATTAAATTGATGATATAAGCTTGATTGACTAACCAGGAAGAAAAAACTAAAAAACTTGAATTTGATATTAATAATTATCGCGATAATATTTTAAAACCTAAATGTTGATTATTATTCGATAATCTCCATTATATAAATCAAATTAAATAAACTTTATTAATATTGACGATTGAGCACGTCGCAAATTCGTCAACTTTCGTTTATTTGAGCGTAATAGGCTTTCTTACCTAGCTTTATTTTTCGCCTGCCGATATTATATTTAAATAATGAATAAATAAATAAAAAGCAACGATGACACTAAAACCTCACGCTATATATGCTTGTGTACGTACAAAATTTTCGAACTCTCTTATTGTATGATTTACAAATTTTACTTGTAAATGTGGAATAATTTGTAAACGGGGCCTCCTAAATCTACTATTCAGACAAGAAAATCCTGTAATTTCCACAAAAGCATCTCGAAAAATTGACACCAAGCCAATGGAAAGAAAGCCTAAAAGAATATGACGTAAACAAAACAATACCCATTTATTCCTTCAAAAAAAAGAAACAATACCATTTATTAGTAAAGTTGAAGAATAAAGTCAAAAAGACGCACAAGGAAACCTCAATTTCATCACATGCACTGGGTCATATTATCAGTCAGTTAATTGTTAATGATTTTAATACTTCTAGGTCATTTTGCATATAACTTTATTAGTTCAAAATATTAATTAGTTGTTGGTATAAGTGATGCACTGGATCATTACATATAACTTGAGGCCATGTTTGCTATGAAATTTTGGTGAAATAAGAAGATAAGTTTAAACAAAATTTGTTTCAAAATGAAACATAATTAATAGTTAATTCAACAAAAATAAGAATAAATTTTCTTACGAGATACTATTAGAAATTACTATTTCATTGGGGAATATAATCATACTTTTGAGCTTTATTTTCCTTCTCCCGAGACACATATTCATCATTTCAGCTACGTGGAATAACATAAGTGTGAGTTCTTCTCTAAACTCTAATTTAGAGACAAATCCTTCTTTTCTTGGGTGTACAAAAATTATGATCTATCTCTATGATGTCATGTCGAATTCTTAGTAGGACCTCCTGATATGTATATTTTTTTATACTCACTAACTTAAGAACTTTATTTTTTATTTTGGGTTATTTTTTTTTATTTTTTATTAATTTTTAAAATCGTAATTTTATTTTTGAATAGTTTTTTTTTTTTATTAAGGGTTGATTATTATATTTATTTTTTTATTTTTTAAAATTTTTTATATTTTTTTATATTATTTTAATTTAAAAAAAGAAATAGTATATTATGGGGGAGTATTACATATTTTGAACTACATCTAGTAAACCTTAATTAAGGGGATAGGATCTTATTTTCGGTATATATATGGGAGGCGTGAAAAATCAAGTGTTGCGTTCTTTTGTAGAGCGGTTCGAGGAAGCATATATACAACCACTATGTTTTTTCTTGTAAAAAGTTATTATTATTTTTATACTATTTAATAAGTTATCTTTCACTCTGTATTTTTTATCTTTCTCACTTGGAATCTTTATCTTATTCGCGATTAGAGGGAATCTTTTAAATTCTTCTCGATATATAAGAAAAAATATAGTCGTGTGAGGTCTTGTTTGATTCGTCTTAATGAGTAGTTTATTAATATTCAATCATTATGATTTTTACTAATATGTAATGAAAGATATTTAAAGTTGAATAAGTGCGTTAATGACTGTCGAAGTCAAAGTAGGAAAGTTAAAAAATACGGAGGGATTACCTCTGTAATATCTTAATATATATGTATTTTTTTTTTGGAATAATTCACGTGAATAATCCGAACTATGGCTAGTCTTCCCATATTAATCCCGATTATGGATTATTCTAGTATAATCCAAACTATTGAGTTACCTTCTAACGTAAGCCCGGATGACCTACGGCTGTTAAAATGGCTACATTTAAGATTTTCGTATTTTTCCTTTTTATGTATTTATCTCTTCCTTTCTCTTCCACTAACCACCACTTCCATCCATTGAAACACCACCTTTAACCCCACCGGTACCCACCCTGTAAACCACCACCACCAACCTGGAAATCATCCTATCCACCCCGAAACCACCACCACCAACCTCGAAACCAACCCCACCCCCTCGATAAACACCTCCATCCACTGAAAACTACCCCCAACGACCCTAGTCACACGCCCCTCAAAACCATTTAATTCCCTTAACATTACGGGGTGAAGCAAGTGTCTTATGCGTGTATTCGTGTTGTTCATTTCGATGCTTGATAATCGACTTTTGGTTGGATTTTGTAACGCTCAATGTTGATTGCGCGCGAGAAGTTCAACGGCGATTGAGGGGACGGGGATAGAGAGAAAATGATGAAGAGAAAGACAATGTTGTGATGAAACAAGAAATAATCGATTTATTAGCAAAGTAATTCAACCAAAGAGTTTTTGTGAAAGTCGAGTTCCATTTAAGAGAAATTCGGCCTCTCCAACGGTTTTGCAAAGTAATTCAACCAAAGAGTTTTTGTGGTGAATGAGAAAAGCGGGGAGTTGGAGAATAAAAGTGTGTTAATTGAGAGAGAGATGGTAAAGAGAGTTGCTAACTATTTGGAGAGAGATGAAAATATATTTTGGACAAGGATGGCGGTGGCGAGACGATAACAACGGTGGTGTGAGAAAGTTTCGGCGTCGAAGGTGGTGTTGATTGTTGTGGTGGCTTTATGGTGGTTTTGTAAGGGAGAGTGGGGAAAAAGGGAGGAGAGAGAGAAATGAGTTTTGTGATTAAAACAAATTCATTTAAAATCTTTTAGAAAATTATAGGAGCCAATAGATACAAGACACGTGACTTAAGTAACTTGTTCAACGGGTTCCTTCGAGTTACGGTTCATTAGGAAAAGACACCCCATATAGTTAGGATTATACTAGAATAATCGATAATTTGGATTAATTTGGGAAGGCTGGCCATAGTTTGGATTATTCATGTGAAGTTTTTCCTTTTTTTTTTTGGTACATAGGTAATGTTAGGACACCGCTTCTCTCGAGGGAGAATCCTAACGAATCAAGTAAGACAAATTTTTGTAGCTCGGGATCGGTGGATACATCCATGTCAACCGAGGCAACGGGGACTATTGTAACCTTTTTTTGATAGAAGATTCGCTACTCGATTAGCTTCCCAGAAAAATATGCTTAATAGTGTGAACTCTAAATCGACGAAGCATATGTCGAATGTCTTGATGAGTGTTTGGATGGTCCGAGGGCAAGCGTAGTGCCCTTGTAACACTCTTATAACTACTTGATTATCTCCTTCAATATATAGATCTTGGATATTCGATGAATGACAAGAAGAAGCCCATTTCGTAATCCCGAGGCTTCGACAAGTCTTGAGGTTTGACCAAAACGATATACTTGGCGATCCACAAGTTCGCCGGAAAGAGTCACGGATGGCTACACCGCGGCGGTGAGGAGCCGATGTTGAACCATCAAAATTTAACTTGGAAACATCCGGGGGCGGTGGGCGCGGCGGCCACAATGGATTTGTGGGACTGCAAGAAGGAAGAGAAGAGATAGTAAACGAAACATCTACCATAGTTCGAGCATTCCATTCCAAATACAAATGCCGGGCTACGTGATAAATACGATTTAAATTAAGCATATTATTTTCAAAGACAATTAAATTGCGTTCCTTCCAAACACTCCCAAAGATTATAACGAGAATAATTGTAAGGCTTTTGGGTAGGTACGGAGACACCTAAGGCTTTGAGCGAGATCTTGGGGCCCTATATTATGAATTTTTGTCGTATAAATTGAGAATTCCAATATTGACAAATTGATGGGCAACAAAAGAATAAATGGCTAATAGTTTCATTAGTAGATTTACAAAGAGGGCAAAGAGTATCATTAGTGATTTGTCGGTGTCCTAAATTGGTTTTAATGGGAGACCATTTTGCAAGCATTGCCATAGAAATATTTGGATCTTTGGGGCTACGTCGATTTTTCCATATCCAATTAAACGGCCAAGGAATACTTGTAGACGGTGTAATTCCATGAGCGAGCCGGGTAGCCGTTTTGGCGGAAAAATTCACCCCAACTAGTCGGCCCCCAACAAGGAATATCCAGGGGTGGGATAGCAAGGGATAGGGATTCCTAAGATAATGTGGACTATATGTGGTGGGACCGAATCATTTAAGAGCTCGACATTCCATTGTCTTGAAGGAAGAATAACATTATTGACGGTGAGTTCTAGATTAGCAATAGATGTGGTTTGGAGCTCTAATAGTTCAATGATACTTTGATTTGCGCACTGAGTTATCTATCCAGTAAATATTTGTACCCGTTCTAATTTTCCAACGTATTCCTTTCCTTAAAAGTTCTCGAGATCGAAGGATGGACTTCTAGATATGAGAGTCATATGGCTTTTCTTTGTACTCAAAGAAAGAAGTATTTCGGAGATATTTTTGGCGCATAAGGGTAGGCCAAAGAGAGTGTTGGTCATAAAGGATCCTCCAACCCATTTTAGCTAAGTATGCTTCATTTAGATGAGCCATTTTCCTGAAATTCAGTCCATTATAATTTTTAGGGCGGCAAATTTTCGACCATGCCACTAGTGGTAGTCCTGAAGGTTTCATTGAGGAGCGCCAAAAGAACTTTCGATTGATACTATCAATTGTAGAGCATATTTTCTTAGGCATTTGAGTTGTGGCGATAAGATAGGGTTGGAGAAGATTCTAGGTGACTACGAATAAGCAGCGATTTACATGCTTTCGAAAGAAAATGATTGTGCCAAGAATTTATTTTATTGTCAACTTTTTGAACTAAGTGATGGAAATCACTAACCATTGGTTTATAAGCTGGAGAAAATAACCCCCAAATATCTTCCTAAAACAGCCTTCGGTGTCATATTGAAAATACTAGCAATGGTTCTTTGTCTACAATTCGGTATGTGTTTTGAAAATATGATTGACGATTTATGAAAATTCACTAATTGCCCTGAATTAAGGCAGAAGGAATCTAGAATATCTTTTAGGCGGTGGGCAAAAGCCATGTTAGCTTTACAAAATAATAATCCGTCATCTGCAAAAAATGGCCCTGGAATTATCTGAGAATGTGGAGCAAGTTTAATTCCGATTCCGATTTTGAAGTTTTCTTTGCATAACCCGAGTTGTCTACGAGAGGATGTCCATACATAAAATAAAAAGAAGTACGGCGAAGTGATAAGGGGTCACCTTGTAGAAGGCCTCGAGAAGGTTGGAAAATAGAAGTAGTATCTTGATTTATGACGAGTGAGTAAGAGACAATCGAAATACATTGCATAATCCATTTGATCCATTGGTGATGAAAACCATAGCTTCGGAGGGCATGGTCTAAAAAATCACATTCTATACGATGATTTATTAACCAACCTCTTTTACTTTTTGATTTATTAAAAATATTAAGGATTTCTTGGACAATGAGGACATTATCATGGATTAGCCTTAGGGTGTAATGAAAGCATTTTGGAAGGGACTGATAATTTTAACAATTATTGGTCGAAGACGCTCTACCAAGATTTTCGAGATAATTTTATATAATGTGGTGCACAAGCTAATAGGTCTAAACTGATTTGGCTTTTCAGGTGTAGCTACTTTAGGAATCAAAGAAATTAACGTATGATTAACACTACGAAGGAGGAAACCATGATTGAAAAATTCATGAATGGCTTTACAAATATCCGAACCTACAATATCCCAATATTTTTGGAAAAACTTAGATCCAAAACCATCGGATCCCGGAGATTTTGTGGGATCGATGCTAAAGATAGTATATCGAATTTCGTTGTCGGTTTTAGGAGCTATTAAGCGGGAATTGTCGGAATCGGACACAATAGGGGAGATACAAGGCGTGGATTTAGATCGAGGAGACCAGGTGAGCGGTTTTAAATCGATCTTGAAACTCGAAAGAAACGCGTTACGGATATCATTCGAGAGTCAACCCATTGATTCAAATGATTTCTAATACGCAAAATGCGTTGTCGTTTGATCTTAGTCGTAATCTTGGAATGGACAAACGAAGTGTTACGATCTCCTTTCGTCGACCATTGCTTTCGAGAATACTTGCCCTAATATTTTTGGGTAAAAGCTAAGAGGCGTTCTCGTTGCCGAACTAGGCGAGTTAAGTGTTGTTCAATATGAGGATGGCTAGGGAACTGAAGCAATTGTTGTTGGACATGTACCAATCTAGAATAATTTTGGTCAAGCTTTTTGTTGGATGTGATTGTAATTTTTCTAGCCCATAATTTGAGGTATTGTTTAATGAGCGAAGATTTCGGGCTATATTATAAAAAAGCGAACGTGAATGTCGTCGGTACCAATGCTTGTTAATAATATTTTGTGTATTTGGATCATTAGTCCATGCATTTTGGAATCGAAATATGGGCGGCTTATGTTGCCTTATTCGCGATGTATCTATTATCATGGGTGCATGATCGGAAGCGGTATAAGCATCCTAATGTAGAAATGAATCTCGATAATATCTTTGCCCATATGGGGAGACTAGGCGTGGTCAAGTTTTTCATATATGTAATGATCGTTATATCTCTTTT
Organism: Beta corolliflora; assembly: GCA_947648045.1. Lineage (NCBI taxonomy): Eukaryota > Viridiplantae > Streptophyta > Magnoliopsida > Caryophyllales > Amaranthaceae > Beta > Beta corolliflora. Next base: position 4,393,511 of record CANSZD010002982.1, read on the forward strand.
TCCAAGCTAAGAGAAGGAGTTCGGAGGGCTAAAAACATCTTGTGCGACACGAGAACACGAAGTCAGAAAGAATCTCGACAACGGGAAGGAGTGGCATAAACTCCTCCTTTTTGTCACTAATGTGCAAGAGTTCATTAAAATCTCCTATAAGGCACCATGGTAGGTGAAGAGTGGAGAATAATTCCGTTACCTCAGTCCAAAATGGAGCTTCATCCATATTTTGTGCAGGAGCATAAATACCAGTGAGCCAAAAAGAAAAATACGAGCATTTTTCTTTAACTATGAAGTGGGCTAAGCGAGACGATGACATTTGCGGTGTAATCGAATAAGATTCATTTTTCCATAGTACCCAAATTCCACCACTATGTCCAAGCGGATCTATAATGAGTATATCATCGAATCCCAGAGTAGTAATAATCTTCTGCCGATTTATTTTTGAACTCATGGTTTCAATTATGATCAAAACATCAGGTCTGTATTTTCGAGTGAGAAACAGCAGCTCACGTAGGGCATTCTGTTTCTTAGCACCTTGAATATTCCAACTAATAATTTTCATAGATGACTTATGTTTAAATAATTATTCAATTGTCAACATAAGACACAAGCCTCAGTAGGCATCTATCACATAATGTTGGGCAAGGCCGAAGGCTAATGGCGTAGAACTAATGCAAGGAAAATAGAGAGTTCCCATATATAAACATAAAGGTAATGGAGTTACAATTAAATTATGTTTCATATGATACATATATCCATCGTACACGCTGTTTGCTAAGTCTTGATAGTCGATGTATAGTTCGATAATGTATGAGTCTTTCAACAACGTTGCATTGCCTCCAACAGTAATCACAATGGTCAAGCATATAAAGTTTCAAAGACACCAAGTGTCGAGACAGGCATCGAAAGATGTTGGGCAAGGCTATGCGCCAGTCCCAAGAGTGGAGCAGAATAGTAACAAATTGACATTTACTCACAGACTTGTGGCAATTAATACAATTACAATATTCATCCAAGGCCCTGACCTTGCCATGAAATGAAGTGTACAGATTAGTATCTGCAATACAGTTTTATCAGTTATCCAAAAAATATGATCTAAAATTGAACATCTATTTATCAAAGAGGACACCTATATACAAGAGTATTTCCAAATGTTAATATGACAACATGTAAACATCGCCTTTTTTAATTTCACAACTTGGAGTAGACCATATAATCCATGGTGTTGCATCGAGAGTGTAGATGCAGACTAGTACAAAGACTCAGAGCATACATTTTCAGAATAGAAATCCACACAACTAATATACATTCATACCAAGCTAATATATCTTGACCTAGAATTACATGACATAAGATTGTAACAGCAGGTATGGATGCCTCCAAACATTGCGAACTGAACAGATGAATACAATTGAAAAGGATGAAGAGGTTGCTAGAATAACATAGCTGATAGAAAAATGGTACAACAGAGGGGTCAAATTGAATGCCATAAGAATACAAGGACAAAGTAGAAATTTGACAAAGACTCCATAAGAAGCTATCATACTCAGACGAATTCCATGAAATTCGACAGTATACTCTCACATACATACAGAAAATAGAATGCCCACAAAGGGATTTAAGTATATTAGAAGGCAATTCGAAATTAGTAAGCGTTTCATTGCAAGTTAGGAAAATTGGGGCCAATTTATGATTAATCAAGATTAAGAAAATTAATAAATGGGATAAGGTACTTACCTGGACTGAAAACCAGTAGCGTCGGATAGAAGTGGGTCGGAGGTGGCGGTGATAACATCGGCGCTGGGTAATCGGCTGGGTGAGGCGATTCATCATCTACATCACTTGAGTTTGGCCGGGATCAGTAGCGCAGGTAGCATAGCAGGACTGGATCGAAACCCAGTAGCATCATGGATAATCAGGTCGAATGAGGCGGCCACGACGTCGGTTGTGGGCAACTTGCTGGGGGACGGCAATTCCTCGTCTTCACCGACTGAGTTTGGCCAAAATCAATAGAAGAGTTAGCAACCGACTTGAGAAAGTTGGAGTTCCTAAAAATATGAGCCATGGGAGAGTGGATGCTAAAGAAGAGCCAAGGAGTGGTGGAATTGGTGGAGCAGAGATGGGAATTTTCAGGTGGTCGGAGGTTTGTAATCCCCATCTTGAGAGCTTCTCTCTCTTCCTATTCTCTCTCTAGAGCTTTTTTTTTTTTTGGTGAACTGAGGAACTTCATAAATTAAATAGTTCTGGCATAAAGCCTATTACAATCCTTAGATAGCAAGTCTTGACAGTAATTAGGGGGTTGGGGAAAAGTCCTAATTACATTAAGCATAATCCGCTTGAGTTCTACATTCTTTAGCTAGAGCATCCGCTACATGATTATCTTCCCGCTTAGTGAATCTCAAGGTCACCGCTTGAAAGTAGTCTTGAAGCTCCCCGCAATCAATAATAATATCGCTATATATATCATCAATTGTTGTGTTGGAGTTAATAGTGTCCACGGCTTTTTTGCAATATGAGGAAACAACAATATGAGATAAATTGTGCCTGCTCGTCACTTGAAGACCCATTCGAATGGCAAGTAGTTCCGCATGAAAAGGGTCATTAGCAAAGGTGCTAAACTGAAAGCCCATAATCCAACGCCCACTATTGTCTCGTACAACCTCTGCAAGACCTGCTCTTACATGGATATACAAAAAGGAAGCATCAACATTTACATGGACAAAATGGGAGGGAAAGCACTCTCTTTGCAAGACCATAGTCGGGGATTTCTGAGGAGGAGATTGATATGCAAAAAATTCCCAAGCTAGGGAAAAGGCCCTAGGTTTAAGATAATAGCAGGGGGGGCATAATTCTTGTTTTCGAACACAAATTTATTCCTCTCCTTCCATAACTCAAAACATACAAAGGGGAAGAAGGACTTCCAAGATAGACCTCGGACCTCACTGGAATGCGTTTTCATATAGTCCAACCATTCTTGGGTGGACATGCCTAGCCAAAAATCCTGCTTGGCATCGAGAAGGGCCCAAACTTGGGCGGGTTTACAACAGTCTCTAAGCGTATGAAGCGTGTTTTCGGAGAATGATTGGCACCCAAGACAAACAGGGGATTCAATGATTTTTCGCTTATGGAGGAGCTCTCTATGGGGCAAGCGATCCCACCAAAGGAGCCATAGAAAAAATTTGAGCTTTGGTTGAGTATTGAGCTTCCAAACCCATTCGCTCTCCATGATAGTAGAGCGGGGTTCAATGATGGTTTGATATGCCAGGGCTACAGAGAATTTATTGTTGATAGAAAGGTTTGAGAAGGAGGTATCTAGGTCCCTTTGGAAAGGGATTGACATTGAGAGAATTCGATCTAAGATGAAGTCAGGTAAAGGGTATGAGATAGGATCTAGATCCCACTGATTGTTCTTTATAACTTGCTTGACCATCAAATTATCTTCACTAAAGGAAAGCGGCCCCTGGATGAAAAAACGAATAGGCCCAATACCAAGCCAGTTATCATGCCAAAACCTTATACCATTTCCCGAGCCCAATTTCCAAATAAGGCTTTGGTCAATTTGGAGCTTATATCTTTATTTTTTATACTACTTTTTAAAACTACTACAAATTAGTTCATTGATCGGGATTAATATGATTTCTCAAGCAATTTATAAATCATTTAAATTAGATTAAAATTAACTTCTAAAATTACAACGGATCTATGGATCCTTTTGTGGAAGACGGCATGATAAGGCTTTGATATGATATGTTATATGATGATGTACCATATCCCAAATGGTTTGTTCTGTTTACATCGAGAGAAAGCCTCTCCCTCAAAAGAAACCCAAGCGGTGAGAAAACCCCAAGAGGGGCTCGGCAGTTGCCGCCTTACTAGTGGTCGTCGATCCCGTCCTCCTTCCCATCTAGTTCCTTGTTCCTTGCCCTCTAGTTCTTTGTTTTGTGTTCTTGTCTAGTCCTTGAGCGCGCACTGCTCTTCGGTTGGCACTCAAACGCCGCGAAGCAAACATCGTGCATCAGTGCAAGTGCAGTCAGTCTACACTCAAATGACGTCGGACCGAGGGTTTTGGATCAACATGCGTGAAGCGCAGTATGATCCTAATCCTCTATATATAGCTCATTTCTCCTTAGTTTGACAAGTGAAGGGGTAGTCGTCGAAAGTCTTGTCTTTTGGTTATTGCGATCAGTTGTTTAGTTTGTTTAAATTAACCAATCCTAGTTTTCCTTGCTACTTTATCTATGGTTGTGTTTGGGCGTTATTTAGTATTGGAAGTGATAGGCACGCAATAAAAGGATCTTGGTTTCCTATGACAAGGGAAGATCTAGGACATTAGGCCAATAGAGAAATCACTCCTGGAGTTTGCCATTGGTCGATAGATGCAATTTTAGGGGTTCAAGTGTTGGGTAATTAGATGAGAGGAGATTCACAATTTCGTTTAGAAATTATATATGTTGTGGTTCGATCTTCTATTGTAGGTTTTACAAGTTTGGATCTTATGATATGGATATTGGGTGATGAATTAAAGTAATTCAATTCACCCCAAGTACATGTGATGATGTTAGGAGTCATCACTCTTCAGAAATACATTTTATGGGAGGCCCTCGAACTTGATTTGGTACAAGTTTCGACGTCCACATATTTTGAATTTCAGCCTCGTGAGGAAAAACTCACCTCTCAGCAGTGTCTGAAGTCACAAAAGGACGTGACTTCTTTGTTAGTTCAATATGTAGAATCTCAAGAACAATTTTCTTTTCAAGCACTCTGGGATTTATCATCTTGTGAACATATGGTTCTACAGGATGGAAAGCGGCGATCTATTGATGTGTCTATTTTATATAGAGTTTTTAGCCCCGGCCCGTTCACTTGATATTGAGAACTATTTTGAGCTCTTTTGAGCTCATATTTGTGTGATTTGATATGGTTGGACTTGTTTCCGTTCATTAGCTGTTATTGTGCAGGTTAGGCATCTAAGGCCTTAATCTGATAGCAGATCTGGAGGTCCTACAAGAGGCTTGGAGGAAGAATATGCATCAAAAGCTCGAGAATCTCGCCCGGTACACTGGGATGTTTGGCCCGACCTGGCAAGCTGAGTACACTTATGCACATTTGGCTCGGCTGACTGGGCGAAAACGACCCCAAAAATGCTTGCCCACCCAACCGAGTGATTTTCCAGCTGAGCTCGTAAATAAAGAATCACCGCCGCCCCGTCGGGGGTGTTTGGCCCGGTTGACTGGGAGGTTCCTCGGAATGTGTTAGTGTTTTTTAGCCGGTTTTGAAAAGACTATATATAGGATTTTAGTAATTTCGATTAAAACATCTTTTATTCCTCGTTTATTAGGTTTAAACACTTAGTTTCCTCTCTAGCTTGTATGCAATCTAGATTTTGAAGAATTATTAAAGATCGTTGATTTCATTTCCATTGTTCTTCAATCATTCGGTATTATTTCTTATTTAGTTTAATTTGATGAATTCATTTACTTTGATTATGTTTATTATGTTCTTTAATATTATGAGTGAGTATTCTATTTCTAGGGCTAAGTGAGGGAAGCCATGTTTATACCTCTTTGATTATGATTTCAAGTTCTTCAATGTTTGGATTGGATTAGAGTAATTCATATTGATTTATTATCATTATTTAATTTATGTATTTGCGCTATATCATAAGTTATTATCTAGCTAATAGGAGTTAGAATTAAAAGATCGTACTCAATAGAGGCTTATTACAATTGGTAGAGTCTTAAGACCCGACCATAGGATTAACAAAAGACTCTAATTACTCATCCCTCAATCCAAGTATTGTTGAATTGTATTGTATTGATTGAATTGGTATAAGCATGGTGGATTGAACAAATGCCATAGGTTTTTAATTATTTGATTTACATCCATCTCTGATTTAGTTTACTTTAGCACTAGTTATTACTCTTATAACAATCTTTTTCCCGAAATAGTTAACTTAATTGAACATCAACCTACGGGAATCCTCTGCATGTGGATCGACCCGTATTTGTCAAGTTTACGCTAACAACGAGCACCGTGCACTTACGTATTACTTTTTGAACTCATCGTCTATATTTGGATATCGTATGCGTTTACCATCTCAACAGACTCCATCTCATAAATCACAATATCATGTCTTTTTCTGCAAGAGACATATAACCAATTAACCCCACCAACTATTGTCTAAGAAGAGTTTCATTTGGACTGGTAACGTAACAAGTTGGTTTTTTTTTCATAGGGTAATGGAAGAGCAAGTGAAGCTCACTTCAGTTTTAGTTTATTCTTTGTTTCTCGGTTGGATGTGAAATCTATAGATTGTAATTCGAGTTCTAGTTAATGCATATTTTTTCGATGTAAAAAAAATTCTTCTTTATCTTTTATAGCTTCTTCCTCCTTACCCATTGTATGGCAAAACAAGCTACTCCCGTCCCTTCCTTTTTTTCTTCCTCATTCCATGCAAACACCCAAGCTTCATGCCATGTTTTTCTCTCCTTCGAGAATTGTCACTCATTCAGGAATTTTGCTTTTGTTACATGTTAATAGATTAAACTTTTGTCAAGAGTTGCTAGGTTAATGTTTTGTTGTGTTTTCCATTCAATCTTGATCAATATATAGTAAAGGAAGTTTAGGAAACTAAGGATTGTAGTTACAAGGCAATACATCAAGGAAATATATGTTTCCTAAAATATATAACTCAATACCCCCCTCAAGTTGGAGCATGGGAATTATAAATGCCCAACTTGCCAAAAAGAGTGTCAAACTGAAGCTTCCTAAGAGCTTTGGTGAAGATATCAGCAAGCTGCTCGGTGGTATGCACATAGGATGGAGCAATAAGCCCATCAGTGATAGCATCACGAACAAAGTGGCAATCAACCTCGATATGCTTTGTTCGCTTATGGAAAACTGAATTTTTAGCAATATGAAGGGCGGACTGACTATCACAAAATAAACGAATAGCAGCAGGATGATCAATGCCCAAGCTCAATAAAAGACCCTTCAACCACTTCAACTCACATGTAATGGCCGCCATAGAGCGGTATTCGGCTTCTGCCGATGAACGAGACATAGTAGCTTACTTCTTGGTCTTCCAAGCAATAGGAGAGGCACCAAGAAAAACAAGCCAGCCACTGAGAGACTGACGAGTGAGAGGGCAAGCAGCCCAATCATAATCACACCAACCAGCTAGGGTCAAATCACTATCGGCACGTAGAAGAATACTCTGGACTGGAGTACCCTTCAAGTAGCGAATGGCTCTCAAAGCAGCCTCCCAATGGTCAATACGAGGAGCCTGCATGAATTGTGACAAAATATGCACAGAATAGGCCAAATCGGGGCGTGTCACAGAAAGATAGATGAGACGACCAACAAGCTGTCTATAAGACTCAGGATCATCAAGTAAAGCACCAGTGGCAAGAGCAAGTTTGTGATTTTGCTCAATAGGAAAAGTAGTTGGCTTAGAGCCTAAGAGACCAGCTTCAGAGATAATGTCCAAGGTGTATTTTGGTTGACAAAGAAATAAACCAGAGAAACAACGAGCCACCTCAATGCCAAGAAAATACTTCAAAGGACCCAAGTCCTTCATTTTGAAACAGTCACAGAGATAGGCCTCCAAAGCAGCGGAATCATTCCCAGCAACAATAAGATCGTCCACATACACTACACATTAAGTTGAATAGAACCCAGGGTGAAGGTAAATAGAGAATAATCAGAGTAAGACTGGAGAAAGCCATACCCTTTGAGAGCAGTCACAAGTTTTGCGAACCAACACCGAGGAGCCTGTTTGAGGCCATAAAGAGATTTGTGGAGACGGCAAACCATGTTAGGTCGAGAAGACTCAAAACCGGGGAGGAAGTTTCATGTATACCTCCTCATCCAAGTCACCATGTAGGAAGGCATTGTGAACATCCATTTGATGAAGCTCCCAATTTTTAGCAGCAGCAATAGCAAGAAAGGCAAGAACAGTGACCATCTTAGCAACAGGAGCAAATGTCTCAGTGTAATCAATGCCCTCCTTTTGATGATTGCCAAGAACCACCAAACGGGATTTCTGACGGTCGAGATTACTAGCAGAATCAAATTTGTTTCTGTAAACCCACTGACTACCAAGAGCACGTTTGCCCGGAGGCAAGGGTTCCATAGTCCAAGTATCATTCTCCTCTAAGGCCCAAATCTCATCATTCATAGATTTCCTCCAACCTGCATCCTGCATAGCCTCCTTAAATGATTTGGGCTCCGAAAAAGAAGTGAGAGCAGCAATAAACTTTCTATATTTTACAGAAAAACTTTAACAATTAATGTAATGTGCAATAGGATAGGATTTACCTGAGGAATGCAGAGGAGCAGATGAAGAAGGAGATGGGCTGTCAACTTGTATAGTGTTCGTTACATAATCACACAAGAGTATGGAGGGGGTTTTAGTGCGGTGACCGCGGCCCAAGTCAGCATTGACTTCGGACTGCCCAGAAGAAGCGCTGAGAGAAGTAGTGTGAGGGAGAGAGGAGTCCGTGGGTTCAGATGAAGGCCCAGGAGAAGCAGCGAGTGAAGAAGCAGAATCCGAAGAGCTGGACTGGGCAGGAGAGGAGTTTGGGCCGGAGGGGACGTGAGGTCCAGGTGAAGCAGGGTCGTTTGGGCTCGGGAGTGTTGGACTGGAGGGCCGCGTGAGAGTGAAGACGGATGGGCCTGGGTATTTGATGAAGGATTAGGTGATGGAAGAGGCGGTTGGGCCGAAGAGATTAGGACGTGAGGTCCAAGGGAGGAGGAAAGCGTTTGGGCCTGCTTATGTGGGACGTGAGGAGTGGGGGCAGATGTAGGAGGAGTAGTAGAGGGGGATGTATTTGGTGGGTTGGAGGAAGAGATAGTCATTGGGCCAGAAGAAGATGGGGAAGGAGGATCATAATCAGCAAAATCAATATGAATATCATCATTGTGAGGAACAAGAGTATAGGGATCAATATTGGCATCTTCAGGATCACAAAAGGGAAAAGTTTCCTCAAAGAATTTAACATCTCTAGAGACAAAAAAATTCCTTAGTATCAAGATTAAATAATTTCCAACCCTTTTTACCAAGATGATACCCCACGAACATGCATTTGCAACTACGACTAGCAAATTTATCTCCTTTAGATTTTTTATTGTGAGCGAAACATAAAGAACTAAAAACTTTGATCACATCATAGGAGGGGGGATGACCAAATAAGAGCTCATAGGGAGTTTCGTTGTTAAGCAAAGGATTAGGAGTACGATTGATAAGATGTGCGGCTGTAAGAATACTCTCACCCCAAAAGAAGATAGGAAGATTAGCATGAAAACGAAGAGCCCTTCCCACATTTAAAATATGTTGATGTTTACGCTCAACCCTCCCATTTTGTTGAGGAGTAGCAACACAAGAAGTTTGAAAGAGAATCCCAATGGCAGTGGAATAATCACGAAGACAATTAAATTCAGTGCCATTATCACTTTGCACAATTTTAATATGTTGAGAAAACTGACGACCAATCATAGCAATGAAAGTCATAAACATAAAAAAAAACCTCAGTTTTATCAACTAATAAATAAACCCAAACAGCTCGGGAATAATCATCCACCAAAAACAAGAAATAACGAGCACCACAAGATGATACATGTTTATATGGGCCCCACAAGTCACAATGAACTTTTTCAAAAATTCTACTGGCTTTATGATCACTAAGAGGAAATTTAATGCGAGGATGTTTAGCATGAATACACACCTCACAACCCTTATTCAAACTACCCTGCAGATGAAGAACAGGAGGAAGTAATTTTACTATCTTCTCGGAAGGATGACCCATGCTATGATGCCACAGATCCGAGGAAGGAGTAGCTTCTCCAACTGAGACATGATGCACATAAGTCCCACCACCACTAGTAGAATAATTGATTAAACTGCGGTAGTATTGCTGCGGTTTTACCCATACGCAACAATAAACCACGTCAAAAGAAAAGGATAATTCAAAAATCAACCTATTGCTGCGGTTCTAGGTAGAAACCGCATCAATAGATATCAACGGTAATTTTTCAAAATCGTTTGACTATTTGACCAGACCTATTGCTGCGGTTTTTACCCACAACGGCAGCAATAGATTAAAATATTAGTTTTTTAATAAAATTTTAATCTATTGCTGCAGTTTCTACACAAAGCCGCAGCAATAGGTTCATTTTATAATAAAAGAGGCGCTAGGGTTTATTTTCAATTAGTATGGGCGACGTTCTCACCACTCCCTCTCTCTCTCACTCATTATTCTTCTCTCACACTCAGTCTTCTTTCTTCACTTTGGTTCGCTCTCTCACTCGTTCCTTCCTCGTCTCTCACTCTTCCTTCTCTCACTCGTTCCTTCCTCGTCTCCGACGCCGTCGTCATCATCCTCGCTCTCTCACTGGTTCGCTCCTCTCACTCCATTAAAAACAAGTCGTTTGAGTCCATAAGCTCTCGGGTTTCGCTAGCCGTTCGAGTCCATTAAAAGCCTCAGTTTCTCGGCGGGGGAATCGGCTTATCTGCTCATCATACTCCGTTCGTCTTCTCGGCCCGTTCGTCTTCTCGACCCGTTCATCTTCTCCGTTTGGTAAGAACAAATCATTTCATCTGTCAGTTCGTCTGCGTATTCTACTGTCACTGTTTTCGCTGATGATCTTGGTTTCACTCTTGGAAATACCCGGGTAAGATCAATAGCTTTTATGTTTTTTTTTATTAATATTGGAGTTGTTTTTTTTTTATAGTATTTTTTAGGTTGAGAATGAAATTATCATTTAATTTGTTGTTTGTTTTGATATGTTTGTTTTTGGATTGTGTTGTTTTTGTTGATTAATGCAGGTATTGGGTTACGAGAAATTATGGGGAAATATGAAGTTGCTCCAATCTTTACTGACCTTATTCTAATCCTAGAATTTCTTTTCCGTTAATGTATTTTTTCGGGCATTTGATGTTTTTGTAGAATGAATGAAGGATTTTCTGGGTATTGAGTTTTGCATTAATTTTTGGCAGCATTTTATTGTTTGGGTGTTTGAATGGAGGATTGCCTTAATTATTCTTTTCATAGGGACCTTTGATGGATTCTTGATTGTTCTGCACACATTGTTTTATATAGGGGTTCTTGGGATTTCACATACTGATATTTTGTCATTTCATCTTCAGTTCGTCTATGAATTTGGTTAGTTGCCTAGTTTTAATCTTTCAAATTTTATGGCAAAATGCTAAAAGAAATTTTGTACCAGGACCTATTGCTGCGGTTTTGGTCAACAACCGCAGCAATAAGTCAAACCTATTGTTGCGGTTCTTAACCAAAACCGCAGCAATACGTTGTATTTTTTTAATAAAAAATAAATCTATTGTTGCGGTTTTGGCTAGGAACCGCAGCAATAGTTTGGCCTATTGCTGCGGTCAAAAACCGCAAAGAATAGGTTAATTACCTATTGCTTGCACCCTTAATTGCTGCGTGGCCAAAACCGCCGCAATATGCCACTTAATGACCACATCAATAATCATTTATTCTACTAGTGCACCAAAGTAATACAGTCCATCCCTTCTAACAGCCGTTCCAATCAGATTCCTCGACGGGTCCTGTATAGCACAAACATCAGAATTGAATTGAACAATACAATTCATAGTCGCAGTTAGCTGCGAAACAGAAAGTAAATTGCAATGTAAATTAGGCACAAAAAGCACATGAGTGAGAATAAGAGTATCAGAAAGACGAACTGAACCCTCTTCTTGTGCCATAACAACCGTACCATTAGGAAGACCCACTGGATAATCGGCAATACATACAATATCAAATAATAAAGAAGCATCACCAGTCACATGATTAGAGGCACCGGTATCCACAATCCAGTCAGTAGTAGTAAACATACCGTGCAAACGATCGTCTGAAATTTTGGTATTACCCCTGAGACCGGCTAAGGCCTTCCATTGCTCAGCCGTAATTAGAGTAGAGGGGGTGGCAGCAGCCCCAACAACCGCAAGAGAATCCACGACAGCAGCAGTGTTGGTGGCGTTAGCGCGGATAGACCCGCGACCTCGCGTGGCAGCAGGTGAAGTAGGTGGTTGAGTGGAGCGTGGGCCCTCACGACCAGCAGCGGCTTGCTGCCGCTCCTCCCATCACGCTGGATACCCACGAGTTCGAAACACAAACCAACTTCGTGCCCAGATTTCTTGCAGTGCGTGCATTGAAGATGAGATTTATCTTCCCTCACCTTTGGCCGAGAGTGAGAAGAAGAAGCATGGCTGCCACGGGGAGCCGCACGCAAGGCGTAACTCACCACATCATGAGAAGAGTTGGGTGCGATTTGAGCCAACCGAACCCATTCCACTTGAACCACTAATTGATAAGCCCTATCAATAGTGGGCAAAGGATCTTGGGAAAGAATATTAGTGCGAACAGGACCATAAAAATCAGCATCAAAACCCATTAAAAATTAATGTAGTTTACGAGTAGCACGACGTTGTTCATGTAAATTTTGGGAACGAATAGGGCATTTTAGGCCTATTTTTGCCTTTTCACGTCCAATTCGTACTTATCGCGTCATTTAACCCCAATTTCATTTTGAACATGATAATATGAGGTATAATGTAACTATTGTGTAGATTCTTAGGCTTGCATTTGTTGTTGGTTGTATATCGAGAACATAAATGTGATTTTAGGCCTATTTTTGCCTTTTCGCGTCCAATTCCTGTTTCTCGAGTCATTTAACTCCATTTTATTTTTGAATATGATAATATGAGGTATAATATAACTAGTGTGTAGAGTTTTAGGCTTATATTTGTTTTTGATTGAATTTCGGGAAGGTATATGTCATTTTTAGAACTACTAACTATGGTAAATGATTGAATTCTTATATTATGTGTTTATTCCTTGGTTGTTTTGCAAGGTTTATATGAATAACACACCAAGTTTGAGGGCCTTCACCACAGACGAATTAAATGAAGTTTGGGATAAGTTGGCGTCCCACCTTTGTGATGATTGCTTATGATACATTTTGGTGGAATTCGTGATATAATTAGCTACATCTACTAGTTTGTATCAATTCTATGTACACTTTTTACATTATTAAATATACATATTTAAAGTTAATTATTACGTTAAAAAACTTGTCATATATTATTGCAATTTGATCGGTTTTTTTTGTGTCGAAGGGAGGTTTTGGGTGGGGGTGGGGTGGGGGGCCGCCATGGTGGGCCTGGGCCGGGCTATGGGGCTGGTTGGGTGTTGGGGTGGTGGCGGCAAAGAATGGGTGGAGGGGGCCGGCGTAGAGGGTGGGCTGGGGTGGGGGTGCCGGGGAGTGAAGGGGGTGGGGTGGGGTGGGGGGGGCGGGGGGGGGGGGGTAGGGGGAGTGCGGGGGGTGGGGCTGGGGTGGGCGGGGGCTTGGGGGGAGTGCGGGGGGTTGGGGTGGGGGGCGGGGCTTGGGGGGAGTGCGCGGGGTGGGGGCAGGGTGGGCGGGGGGGTGGGCGGGGGTGGGAGGAAAGTGCGGGGGCGGGGGCGGGGGGTGGGGCGGGGGTGGGGGGTGGGGTGGGCGGGGGCTTGGGGGGAGTGCGGGGGGGGGGGCAGGGCGGGGGGGGGGGTGGGGGGGGGGGTGGGCGGGGGTGGTGGGCAGGGGGGGCTAGGGGTGGGGGGCGGGGTGGGCGGGGCATGCGGGGGCGCATTTATTTTTTAAAAAAAAAATAGGAATTTGAAGGGTCTGCGGTTTTAAGCTTAAACCGTGACCCTTCACTTAAAGAAGGGCTGCGTTTTCGCCTTAAAACCGCACCCCTTCACTTAAAGAAGGGTGCGGTTTAAGCCGAAAACGCACCCTTCGAGCTAAGAAGGGTCAGTGTTTTTGGCCTAAACCGCCCCTTCTTTTCTATTGAAGGGCTGCTATGGAAAGGGCTGGTGGCCAAAAAACGCACCCTTAGTGCTTGTTTTGACCATGACCCTTCCTTATTTTTCCACTAGTGAAGAAAGGAGAGGTGGGAGGGATGGTTAGGGGCGGGGGTGGTGTTTGATCTTTGACAAGCTTCATCACAGGCCATGGTGATGTGAATATGTTAGGGTATGCGGCACACTAGCTCGATACCATGTCAAGAGTTGGTAGGCTAATGTTTTGTTGTGTTTTCCATTCAATCTTGATCAATATATAGTACAGCAAGTTTAGGAAACTAAGGATTGTAGTTACAAGGCAATACATCAAGGAAATATATGTTTCCTAAGATATATATCTCAATAACTTTCCATCAAGTCTAAATTATGTTCGAAATAATTTAAACTCGACAAATTCAGCTTAAATCTAGTATAGATTAAAAGTCTGCTCTGATCTAATCAAAAGAGATTTCAATCCAATAAAACAAATCTTTTGACATTAAACCCTTCTGGCCAAACATTATTTCGAAAAATGATTCAAAATACAATTGCAAATAAATTATACTTCACTTCAAACTATCTAGTTAGGTAAACAGACTTCTCTTAGTTTAAACATATGACACAACTAACTTGTTATGCTTAAATTTGGTTTTTGAACCTCTCTTTGGATAAAAAAAAAACTAGTTATGCTTAAAAAAGAAAACTATTGTATGTTAAGGTGCTAGGTCAGGTCCATTAGGGTTTTCGGCTTCGTCCTTCACTAGCTCACAAGAAGGGAATTAGTTAGGACAGTTAAATGGGTACATGTATGGGCCTATAGGGTGTTGTCAGTTTGTCACACTGTACTGATGTTTACGTGATGCATATTTGCGTGGTCTTTATGTCTCTAAAAATTCTTTCCACCTAGAAGGTAGGGCCGACAAAAGCTGACTCGACCTATAGTTCGACCAAAACCTAACATGAAATAAGTAGGTTTAGGTTGAAATTTTCGACCTGTTTAAGTAAATGAGTCGACTCGAAGATGACTTGAAATCATATTGGTTATGTTGGGTTGAAAATTTCAACCCGAAAATAAAAAGTTTAATTAATAGTGTCAAATTTAGGTCAGGTTAGCTTCATATCAATCCATCTAATCTGTTAATATATATATATACATTTGTGTGTTTTTTTTAATAATGATAAAATGCTGAAAACATGGGAGGAGATTTTTTATTTTGATTTTCGGTATTACTTTTTTTTCCATACAAATTTTACAGATCTGGAAATATTGAATACTAGATAAGACGAAGAAGATGTAGAAGAAATTTGAAATAAGAATGCTAGGGCAGGCTAAACTCATAATTTCAATCTTGAAAATTTACTTGCTGAATTTGGGTCAATTTCAAATTCACTCGTTATTAGACCTGGAAATAAGCTTTCAAAAATCAGGTTAAACTGGTAAACCTGAACCCTGACCAGTATATATAGGTCAAGTTCCGGTTGGAAAACATCTCTGATTCAGGTGTATGGGTGCTGACTCGTTTATGCAAACAAGTCAACCTGAACCTGACCTGACTTGCCCGATTGCCAGTCCCTCTAAATGGTGTTTGTTCTAAATATTAGTGTAGACGTACCAATCCTTAGTTCATTTCTTGTGCAGAGCTGCAGCGAAATGCTTTGGCTCAAAAGTCCTCATCTCTGGTTCATCTGTAGCGTAGTCACACACTTAAATTACCATGTGATATTATAATTAATCGATTAAAAAATACACCATTCAAATGCAAATTCCTACACGAAAGTGCATGCTAATATGCAACTATATGATGTAAAAATTAATAGAATATGCACTTATCAAATACCCTTCTAACTGCCCTTATGAGTTGTGAGAGGGATTCGATTCTCACTATTTGCTAGACGGATCCTCAATTTTTATCCTTCTTATAAGAGACTTAATTTAATCTATTCTTATAAAAAAAGATATGTGTAAGTACTTTTGTCTTGCTTTTAGAAGGAGATAAGATTTATGATACTCTTTTTAAATTGTAAAATAATAAGGGTATAATAAATTGGCGGAAAAATTTTCACTTTTCAAAATTGGACTTGTCTACGGCTTGTGGTGACGATAAGGGTTACGATTAGAGCTGTCAGTTTGGTTAATGAACTGCTGGTTGAACTGAACAAACTGAAATTTTAACTGAATTAAACTGAACTGGGAGTAATCAGAATCGAAATCAACCGAAAAATGCTTAATCGAAACCGAAATAAACTGTAAATGAAAAACCAAAAGTGAACCGCAAATCGAACCGAAACAAATCAGAATCGAAAATAATCGTGAAAAACCGAAAAGTTGATCGATCAACTGAACTGAACTGAACTGAATATTTAACTGAATTAACTGAACTGATTCAAACTGAAACTGAACTGAAACCGATTTAAACTGAAACTATTTTAAACTGATTTTTAACTATATCCTAACCGAATTCACATATTACCCAAATTCATGATAGTACTCCAATTCACATACAAATCTTACCACGCTAATTTTTTTATTAGTACTTGAATTTATGACATATATAACTTAATTTCTTGATAATTTTCAACTATGTCAAGTTCATCGATTTTACATTCCAAAACAAACTTACATTTTACCCAACTTTATGATATACTCTCACATTGAAAATTTATCATGATAAATCTATTACTATATGAATTTATGACATTATAACTTTATTTCATGATAAATTAATCGTTTCAAATCCATTAAACTTTTACAAAAGTATGAGATATAACTTTATTTTAATTATAAGTAATAACTACCTTGACAGCAACCACTGCCATAAAGAAACTTAAACTTGAAATCAACAAAAAGAAATTGAGATCAAAAGATTATAAGAGCCAAACCTTCAACCACCAAAAGAAAAAAAGAAAGAAAAACGAAAACAATCAAAAACCAAAAAACAGATAAACTTTTCATAATGTAGAAGGGGAAGCATTTCATCAATCGAAAGCAACAAAACCATATCTCGCCATAAAATATTTACATATAACAAAACAACAAATGCATCTAAAACGGAAGGCCACCAATAAGGCGAAAGCCCAACAAGCGCCGCCACAAAGACCACCCGCATTTTTGAATCCCCACCGTAACAATAAAGAAAAATAATTATTTTCAAAAAGGAAGGCCACCAATATGTTCTATTTTTCAATATTAAAAGAAAGATGAAAGAAAAAACAGAAACCTTGGGATATTACACCCATGAGGATGCCATCGATACCGCAAATAGCGAAGATCAGTGCGGCCATTGTTGAAGCAATTGAAGGTATAATCAAGAAACGGGCAAGACCCAGGTGGGTAAACCGGGTCAGAATTATCCAAAATCCATTTCCCATCAAATATATCACAAGAAATTTTCTTCTTGTTAATAACAAAATCATGCTCTGTTTTCAATAGTATTCTTGGAGAATTAGACCCATTTTCATCAAATGGGCTAGGAGAATGAGAAATCTCCACATACGAACCCGTTTCGATGAAATCGAATGTTCGAGCTGCGATTATTGAGGAAGTTTTGGCGAGAGAGGAGAGAGAAGAAATGTAGTTTGAAGCAACTTAAAGCCCTAGATCTAGCAAATAACACCGAAAACAAATTCCAAAAGAGAAAAGAAAAATAGAACAGAAAGAAAAGAGAAATATAATGGTGATGGTAGCCGGCTTGTTGATCTCCGACAGAGGTGGTGAGAGGGTGGAAAGGTGGTGAACAAGAGAAGTGGGTCTTGGATGTTGGGGTCTGATGGTTCAAGGAGATTCACAAGGAAAGAGAAAGAGAGAAAAGAAATCAAAAACTTTACCTGGCATTCTTTTTTGGAAGTATTTTTGTTGGAGTTTCCCGCTCTATTTTCTCTTGGTAAATGCATTCACATTTTTGGAGGGAAACTTCCCCCCTAAATTTTCATTTTAAACCCGAAATTCCATACTCCGAAATCCAAATTTCTAAACCCCAAACCCCAACTTTCATACCCTCTAACCCCATTACCGTATAACCATAATAATTTATGTTACTTAGTAACCAAAATTTTCATAATTTATATCATTTGTTTAACCAATATTTGCTTGCGTCTATTGTCTCATTTATCGGTAGATGATTTGAAGATCCCCGGGCAGCGAGATCCCCGTGCTTGGTTAATCTAAGCGTTAGATATTTCAAGGCATATCACAACAATTAGCTTATTATCGACTTATATCAATAAATTGACCTAATCCAATATCAGCATACATTACTCTTATGTAATAACAAATTGTTTCAATTTGTTTATATGTTTAGATGTATTCACATAACTTTCATCTATTTGAATAAGTTAATAACAACTTCACTAATCAACTTGTTTCGCTTTAGTAATATGTTTTGTATTCGAAATAGATAAAGCTTAATCAAGGTTCACTTAGATGGATCATTGCTATTTTCAGTTACCTTATCAGTTTACATTGATATATAATATAATCCAGTATGACCTTGTTTCAGTTTAATTAGATATTTGAGTTTCAAAATAATTGTAACTTATAAATGATCAACTAAATCAGAGTGTTCTTATCTTGATTTAGGTTATCGATTCACATTGATACAATAATCATAATGATCCAATACTAACGGAAGTATTATGTTTCAAATTCAAAATGGAGCTCTATTATCTTCAATTATCTTACCGGCTTATATTGATATATTCATTTAGTCTAATATCAATGTATTTCAGTTTGGCTTAGATAAGTGAGTTAAAAAAAATGATTATAACTTGTTAACAATTAACTTAAATGGAGTATACTTATCTTGATTTAGTTTATCAATTTGCATTGATACATTGATTTAATATCCAATATCAATTTGTTTCACTCTAATATTATGTTTTAAAATCAAAATGGATACAACTTAATCTGACTTTAAATGGAGCACGGTTATTTTCAATCACTTTACCGACTTAATTACGTTGAAACATTCATCTAATCTAATATCAATTTATTTTGGTTTGGCTAAGATGTATGAGTTTCAAATTGAATCTAACTTGTTAACGATTAACTTAAATAACGGAGTATTGTTATATTTAACTTATCGATTCACATACATATCTTGATCTAATCCAATGTTAACTTATTTTACATCGATTATATGTTTTCAGTTTTCAAATGCATATAGCTTGATGACTAGTATAGTTATATTAATCCATGGATCTAATCGACTTTTTAAAAAATATCTAACTCGTCTTTCGAGGAAGTTTATAAGAATTTATACCAATATGAGACGTCCTTTTTAATCAAACATGATGTGATTTGCATACAACTAAAAGTTTGAATATCGACTTATATAAAATTATCTTATTTTAAATTGTCGAATATATCAGTAAAGTACACATATATCGATGTCACTTTCATAACGTTTTTGGGAAGTACAACCGATTTTTTTCGAGGCAAGTGTCGGACTACACTTATCTACCACGTCAATTTTAACCGAACTTGAAAAAACATTTGCCAAAACCCGACATGAAGTTCCATTTTTCCCGAACAAATGCAAGAATGTGACTAACTTATATCCGAACCGATGCGATTATTGTCGAGCTTATGTAATTTTCGTCAATAACTGAAATTAACTGAAACGAAACTGAAAATAACTGCAACGTGTTTTAACTGCTACGGATTCAACCGTTGGTTGGTTTAACTGTTCGGGTGAAACCGGTTTAAACTGCAACTGAACTGAACTGAAACTGGAAAGAAAATAACTAAATTAAACTGAACTGAAAAGTTTGTTAACTGAACTGAACTGAACTGTTAATAATTTTAACTGTTGTAAACTGAACTGATATGAACTGAACTGTTTGGATATAACCATAACTGAACTGTTGAACTGAATTGACACCTCTAGTTACGATTAACATAAAGTGGAATACTGGAATCCCATTTCATAAGAAGATCGCCACTTACCAGAATAAACTGGTCTGACAACGTCGTTATTGGCATTTTGCTACATATATAGAAATATTTCATTATTAGGCATAAGCATATTACTTGATATTGGTATTTGGTTACCAGCTCGTCTTTCGTAAAACAGTATGACGTTAAGTCTTAATGTCAGACTATTAGTTAAGCGCTGTAAATCTTGAAAAAAATTACTTATATCTATTAGGGCATGTTCTCTTCGGCATAAAACAACTGAACTGAACTAAAGTGAACTGAATTGAACTGAACTGAACTGATTGCAACTGAACTGAACTGAATTACATTATAACTAATAGTAATGATAATAATT
The DNA here is from genome assembly GCA_947648045.1 of Beta corolliflora. Taxonomy (NCBI): domain Eukaryota; kingdom Viridiplantae; phylum Streptophyta; class Magnoliopsida; order Caryophyllales; family Amaranthaceae; genus Beta; species Beta corolliflora. The sequence goes on from CANSZD010002982.1 coordinate 4,413,618, forward strand.
TAGGAACTGAACTGAATTGAACTGAACTGAACTGAACTGAACTGAACTGAACTAAACTGAACCGAACTGAACTGAACTGAATTGAACTGAACTGAACTGAATTAAACTGATTGGAACTGAACTGATTGCAACTGAACTGAACTGAACTGAATTGAACTGAACTGAAAATAAGATGGGGAGAACAGACCCTTAGTCAAGCGCTACAACCAATTACTTAAGCCATAAACCATAACTTATTGACCGTGCGCATAACTAATAACCTTAAAATCATAAATACCATGAAACCATAACTATGAAACCCAAACCATAATATCAACCAAAATACAATGACTATTAACCCAAAATAATAAAATTTAACCCAAAACCATAAATATTAACCGGAAAATAATAACTATTAACCTAAAAACCACAATTTTAACCAAAAATCACAACTATTAACCTAATATTATGAGTACTTTTACCGAAATTCATAAGCTTGGGTGATCGAATTAGACTACTAAAAAGCTTGTTGACAATGACGAATTAATCAAAATTAAGTTAAGTTAAGATCGCGTTTAAAATCTTTAGAAGCAATTATGTTTTGCTTTAATAGTTATGATTTTTAGTTTAATATATTTATAGTATTGGATTAATAGTTATAACTTACAGCTTATTAGTTATGGTTTTCAAGCTAATGGTTATAGTTATGGATTAATAGTTATGGTATTTGGATTATGAATTTCTGTTAATAATTACTTTTTTGGTTAATTTATATGGCATTTGGTTATTAGCTATAGTTTTTGGGTCAATAGTCATGGCTTTAGGTAAATAGTTCAAATTATTAGGTTAATAGTTATACTTTGGTTAATAACTTTGGGTTAATGGTTATAGTATTGAGATGATTAGTTATGATTTTTAGGTTGGTAGTTATGGTTTTTGGATATAGTTATAGTTTGACGGTTACAATTTGAAGTTTTCGGGTTGATAGTTATTGTTTGGATTTATAGTTATGGTTTTAGGTTAGTAAACATAATTTATTTTATGGTTTAAGTTTAATAGTTATGATTTCTAGATAATAGTTATGATTTTTGGGTTAAAAGTTGTGGTCGGTCAATAATTATGATTTTTGACTTCACTAAATAGTTAAAGCGCGTAAAAACTAATAGATGCAATAATGAGAATTTTTGCTAAGTTTAACTAATTGACCTGACGTTAAGCTTAGCATTAGAAAGTCTTTCTGAAGAAATTGTGTTTTTTACATATAAAAGTTATAACCTAATGATTAGATGATGACATGTAAAGTAAGTGATCAAGTATTTGAGACCTCTTACAACAAATTTGATGCGAAATTCTTCAAAAAAAACCATGTCATAGATGATGTAACATTATGTAAGCGTTTGAGAAGCGGGTAATATGTGATGAATTGCATCTATTGCCCAAAAAATCTTAAAAGTATAATACTCCCTTTGGTTTTTATTAGTTTACCCACTTTTTTTTGGGTTGTCCCTTCTTAGTTTAACCCATTTCTTTTTTTTTCTTTTTTGGAAATGGTCCCACCAATTATTTATTATTATCTCTACCTTCTCACTCTACTTTTCTTGGCCCACAACATTAACTTCAATACAATATACCAATAAATTAATACTTTTTGTTTCCTTCTATGACCCATATACATATTTCTCCTAAAACTATATGCCCAAAGAAGTCGGTAAACTAATAAAAACTGGAGTGAGTAGTAGATTATTAGGCAATAACCCTATAATGTTCGATTTTTCAAGTTATTGATGAAAAAAAATTATAATTTCAAATTAAATTATTTTAAAATTGGCTAAACTAAACAAAACCAATTTTTTTTAATGCAAGCATTAATAAATCAATTAGATCTCCAAATTCCTAGTAATTAAACTTCTCACACATGGCTAACAAAGAAATAATCAAATCCAATCAAAGACTCATAATTGCTAGAATGAAGAAATTAACCCTAGAATAATTAAATAAAGCACTACTAATAACATACGATCAATAAACAAATAAACAATAAATAATATGTAGAATCAAAGCTAAAAACTTACTTCAATTAATTGCAAGAGAGTGTAATCAAATTAAGGCTAAAAGTATGAGTCTTGAAAATTAGAGAAAGAAAAACTAATTAATTAAGAGAAAGAAACAATGTGAAAACTTGAAATAATCGAAGAACCCAACTTATATTTCGAATACGATTTTTTTTTTGATGCATTTGATTAGGAGGAAAACCAACTTATTGAGTAAATAAGAGATCAGATTTGCTACCAAATGAGTTGTATGATTTATCATCTTGAGGTAGAATATGTTTTTTTTTATATATATATAAAAATTTACAAGAAATTTTACCATTGTCAAAAGATTTTGCGAAAAATTTGAAGTAATTTAAAAATGTGCACGAAATAGGAATTAAACTAGTTTTTAGGCTCGGACAACGCCCCGGGTAATTATATCTTTCATTTATTAATATTAAACTTTAAAATGATAACATCAAGTATCACTTGGTTTAGTGGTTAAGACTTTAGTATATATGTTTGTGATCACGGGATCGAATCTTATACAACGCATTCTCTATTTTTTTTATTGTACATGGAGTTAAAAACTCTAAGAGAAGTGCCACGTGGCGTCGTTCCTTGTTTAGGAACGCCTTTTAATATATTAGTATAGAAATACTCTTATATTGTTATTTTTATTCTTTTTTTGGTGTCGATTGGGTCTTGGATAGGCTCGGCTCGACTCGAAAATGGGCAAAGTCCGACTAGACTCAAGTTAAGGAAAAAAATAATATAAGCTCAGCTCATTTTGAGATTCGACTCAAGCTCGAGATCCCCAAATATGAGCTCAGTCGGCTCGACTCCAGCTCGAGAAAGTCCAAATACTTGAGGTAGGTATTTGGAGTAGCCTTTTAATTTGTAAAGAACCAAGCTTTATCTTTCATTGTCCAAAGCAATATGGGAATTCATAAATTAGTGAATCCAAGTATCTCTATTCACAAAAGGCTTTATAATTTATCTCCCATCTAATGTGGGATAAATTTAAATAATAAGTGTAGACTTATAACTATGGTAGTAACATTTTGTAGCGAATATAAGGATGTTGTTTATACTCTAAACCGATATGGACAATTTATATTTGACATACGAATTCTCAATTCACAAGTTTTTGGACTTGCTCGCAAGCTTTCTAGTCATACTATGGATGACCAAGGCTTGATTCGTGAAAATTCTGAGCCGAACTCGAGCCGGACTTTAACCGAGCCAAGTAATAGACTTGACTTATTAACACTCTAAAGCCTTGCGATGGGGCATACTATTACTTGCGGGCTGGGAGCAATTGAGAGAAGCTAGAGGAGAATGGAAAATAAAAAATAGAGGGCAATCATCCTGCGATATGTACACATTCTCACCATTCTCTTTTTTTTTTTTACAATGAGAAAACTTGCATTAATTTAAGAAAGGAAGTGCAGCCTAATGCTAGTACAACCATACATAACACAAGCAAACAAAACTAAAGGAGATGCAATTACTCTTACAGACTCTATGAAACAAAAATAAACTATTACAAGTCCAATCCAACGTAAACTTGAAGAAGGATGGGTTGGTTGTCTTGAAGAAGACCCGATATGAGAGGGAACCTATTGAAAGACAAAACCGAGACGATCTGCAGAACAGGAGTGCCACAACTCATCTAGTAGACGTCGATGCCTTCTAGACGATAAATCCCAAGGCCCTTGAACGAAAATAGCTTCCTGGGATTCTACTGATTGAAGTAACAACGAAGTCACGTCCTTTGGTGACTTCTGACCCTTCTGTGAGGGTTTCCAGAGTTTAATCTCACGAGACTGAAATAACTCAAAATGCGTGGAGGTCGAAACTTGCCCCAAGATAAATTGGAGGGCCTCCCACAAGATGCATTTTTGAACTGTGATGACTCCGAAAGTCATCACATGAACTGGGGACGAATTCCAACGAATAAATTCACCCGAACTACGGATCCTAAGATCCAACCTGGCAATCTCTAAACCAACAGATCGAACCATAACACTGTTAATACGACAATCTCCTCTCATCAAACCCAACACTCGAACCTTTGCAGATGCATAATTGGAACAGGAACTGGATAAACCTAAACTATAGCTAAAACAGATAATGTAAACGAAATAAACCAAAAGACTCATAAACCGCGCCTGTAAATACACCGTCCAACCTTCAAAAACTACACGTAGCCTCCACGTACCTAACAAATGCTTCCTTGGCAACCTAACCAAACAGACAACAATGAACACAAGTGGGGAACGGGGAAGGGGATACTACGATATATTTCAATCCTAAACAGGGGGAATGGGGAAGGGGAAACTAAGAACTAACCAACTTGACACTAGAACAGGGGAACGGGGAAGGGGATACTAGGACCTAACACTCGACGAAACTCGAGAACCGGGGAACGGGGAGGGGAAGCCCAGACCGAGAAACCACCTAAAACTAAACTAGGGGAACGGGGAGGGGAAGACTTGATGCCAGGGAAGCAAGGGAGGGGGTGAAGCACCGTCGTACGAAACCAGGGAATCTGGTGAGGGTGGTGAAGAAAAAACTAGGGAAAGAAGACGTCAAACCAGGAAGGAGGACAAACAGGGGTGGGAGATCAGGTACGACAAACGCCGGCGAGGCTAGACTCACTTCGCCGCCGCCGGAGAAACCAGAGTACGAACACAACCTTCGACTAAAGCCGCTTCAAAACACCACCGAACTAGAGCTAGCAGAGGAGGGGAAAGGGGGTGGGGCTTGACGGCCACTATGCCAAAGCGACGCAGGCGGTCGTCGAACCCTTGTTGGGTTACTGCGCCGCTAGGGTTTCGCTGGGTGAGGGGAGTTGAGAGAAAAACGGCTAGGGTTTCACTGGACTTTTTAGGAAAGAAAAATAGGCTGGAGGAGGACTTTTAATCCAAACATCTAGAGTATACTACATTCTCACCATTCTCACTGTGCATATCGTACACATAAATGAGATCAAACTTTAACCTACACTCAACTCATCTCTTTGCTATAATATGTTTCAATTTTCAATATATAGCCATTTTCACATTCATATTCTCCGATATTGGCTATCTTAATTAGTTATTTGTCTCCACATTTTCAGTTGATCTCAATTAAATGTCAGTATGGAAACATTAAATATGTTTTTTTAACATAAAGCACAAGGTTCAGTTATTAACATGAAATTATTTCTAAGAAAATGATGTTTTAGATTACATATATCAAGCATGATTTTTTTTTTCGTGAATTAGGGAAATTCATAAATCAAAGAGTTATGGCATAAAGCCTATTACAATCCTTAGATAGCAAGTCTTGACAGTAGTTAGGGGGTTGGGGGAAAAGCCTAACTACATTTACATAGTCCGATTGAGTTACACATTCCTTTGCTAGTTTGTCCGCCACTTGATTATCTTCTCTTTTAGCGAAACTCAGCGTCATCACTTGGAAATAGTGCCGCAGCTCCCTGCATTCAAGTATAACATCACTATATAGGTCTACAGTCGTTACATCAGAATTAATAATATCCACAGCCTTTTTGCAGTCCGAATGCATAACTATATGTGTGAGATTCCTCCTGCTTGCTACTTGAAGACCTTGACAAATTGCTAGCAACTCTGCATGGAAAGGATCAATAGCAAAAATAGTGGACTGACAACCCATTATCCAAAGACCATAATTGTTCCTAAAAACTCCAGCAATACCTGATCTTGTCCAGACATTTAAAAACGAGGCATCAACATTTACATGGACAAAATATGGCGGAAAACAAGCTCTCTGGTCAGGCGTGTGTGAGGACAATTGGGTATGGATTTGAGGTTCATACGCATAGAATTCCCACGCAAGTGAGAAGGAACGGTCAAGGGTGGTTCTGGATGGGGCGTGGGTTTTGTTTTCAAAAACAAATTTGTTTCGAGCCTTCCAGATTTCAAAGCAGACAAAGGGAAAGAAAGATTTCCATTGAAGGCCCCTTACCTCATTGGTGTGGTTCCTAATTTCATCTAGCCAATCATTTGTGGTTGTCGTGGTCCAAAAAAACGTAGGAGTATTAATGAGGGCCCAAACTTGGGAAGCTTTATCACAATCTCTAAGAGCATGGAGTGAAATTTCTGGGTTAGAGTGGCAAACAGGACAAACTGGATTTTCAATAATTCAATGTTTAAAGAGCATGTCACGGTGTGGGAGCCGATCCCACCAAATGAGCCATATGAAGAATTTGAGTTTGGGGAGAATATTAAGCTTCCATATCCATTCACTATCCATAAGTGCAGATCGCGAGTCAATGATGTGGTGATATGCCTGGGCAATGGAAAACTTACCCTGGACAACGAAAGTTGAAAAGGTAGTGTCAAGGTCTTGATGATAAGGGATGGGCAATGAAAGAATTCTTTCCTCGATGAAATTTGGGAGGGGAAAAGATAAAGGGCTCAGGTTCCACTGGTTATCTTTGATGATATGGCTAACAAGAAGGGAGTCTTCATTTAAGTTCGGGGGCCCATGTACAAAGTCACAAATAGGCCCTATTCCTAGCCAATTATCTTTCCACAAATTGATTTGCGTGCCCGACCCTACTTTCCACACAAGGCTCTTGGAGAGAATATGACAACCTCTACCTAAGTCGGTCCAAAGATGGGATCCAATCTTCCGAGAGATGGTGAGATTGGGTTAGAGATATTTAGACATTATACAAGCTTTTGCAAGGTTATCCTCCCCATAAATCATTTTCCACCGGAGCTTAGCCATTAATGCAATATTAAGTTACAAGTGACTCCTAATGCCTAATCCACCCCTAGATTGTGGAAGGAAGGTGTGAGATTGGCCTACCAAGTGAAGTTTAGTTTTCCCCTCATGATGGCCCCATAAGAAGTTGTTGCAAGTTTTGTCAAGTTCCTTAAGAATGGATTTTGGGAGATGCGAGGCTTACATATAATAGGAAGCAATAGTGTTCATATAGTTGATTTAATAAGAGTGAGTCTCCCGGCTCTTGAAAGAAATTTGGACTTCCATAAGGAGAGTTTCTTTTTCACTTTATCAACTACAAACATGACATCACTTTTTCGAGGTCTTTTATGAGATAAGGGCATGCCCAAGTATAAGCCAAGATTTTCATTCTCCTTTACATTAATGGTGCTTTGGAATAGGAGTTTGTGCTCATCACTAGTGTTGGTGGAAAAGGTAAGGCGACTCTTTCCTTCATTGATTTTTTGGCCTGAAATTTCACAAAAGGTATTAAGAATCTCTCGCAACTTAAAGGCCGTTGTTTCATCAACCCTCCCAAATATGAGAAGGTCGTCAGCAAAGAGAAGGTGAGAGAGATAGGTATTTTATTTTTCCCCACCCAGAAAGGAGTCCATGTTTTTTCTAGGCATGCCTGATTGATTAACGAAGTGAGATGCTCAAGACAAATGTTAAAGAGGAAGGGGGACATGGGATCTCCTTGCCTGAGACCCCGTGAGTGTTTGAAGACCTCAGTTTTCCTACCATTAATAAGGACTGAAGAAGCAGCTTTATTAATACAATTCATGATGAGAGATATAGAATGAGCATCAATGTTTTGCTCATATAGACATTTGCGAACGAAATCCCATTCAAGGCGGTCATAAGCTTTTTCAAGATCCACTTTGAGAGCAAACCAGCCAAGCTTACCCTTTTTGTGGTGCATGGAGTGCAAAACTTCTGAAGCTACAATAAGGTTAATATCAGGACCCCTTCCCTTGATAAAGCCATTTTGATTGTTAGAGATCCAGCTAGGGATTAAAGGTTTCATTCGATTGACAAGAATTTTGGTGACAAGCTTGTACATGGTGTTACACAGACTAATAGGAAGAAGTTGCTTAACTGTTTCAGGATTGGGTTGTTTTGGTATTAGACAAATAAGAGCTTGCCCTAAGTTATGAGGAATATCACCATTTTGGAACCAGGTTCTAATCGATTCAGAGATGTCAGAACCTAGAACATGCCATTCTTTTTGAAAAAAGATAGGATGAAAACCATCAGACCCCGGGGCTTTTAGGGGTTTCATGGTAAACAAAGCACTTTTTATTTCCTGATTTGAAGGGGGGTGGCTAAGAGAGAGTTGATTGTCGGAAGGACGCGGATCATATCTATCGGAAGACACCTTTTGAGTGCTGTACAATGATACATAAAACTCATGAATATGGTTTTTAAGGTCGAGCTCTTCCCTAATCTCATTTCCATAAGTGTCTTTAAGGCAACGAATATAACTTTTTTGCCGTTTTATAAGAACACTTCTTGTGAAAGAAAGCCGTGTTTCTTTCCCCTTGGGTGGACCACTCTATCCTACTCTTAAGTAACCAAATCCACTCCTCTTGTTGGAGAATTTGAATGAATTCATTTTGGAGGGACTCTTCAAGTTGGAGGTGGTGGAAAGAAGAAGGGTTAAATTGGAGGTAATGTTGGATCCCAGTTAAGCGCGCTAAAACCCTCTTTTTCTTTGCATAAACATTGCCAAATACCGAGATATTCCACTGGGTTAAGTGCGCACCTACATTTTCAATTTTGCTTTCAAGGTCATGGCTCTCACTATTCCAAGCTTCCATCACAACATTTTCAAATGAGGGGTCTTGAAGCCACATTGGCTCAAATCTAAAGGGTTTAGGACCTAGGGAAGGAGGGGGTTTATCAAATGTGCAAAGGATCGGAGTATGATCCGATGTAATGCGAGGAAGGTGCCAAACACACGAATTTGGGAATCTAGCTACCCACTCCCCATTCCCTAGCCCTCGGTCAAGCCTTTCCGAGATAGGGTTGTTTTTCCGTTTGTTTGTCCATGTAAACTTAGGACCGTTAAAGCCTAGGTCGATGAGATTGCAAGAGTTTATAGTGTTTTTAAACAAATTTGCGCGACAATGATTAATAGGTCTTCCACCCCACTTTTCACTTTGAGTAACAATTTCATTAAAGTCACCGATAGCTAACCACGTCATTGACATGTTTTCGGCAATTCCACATAAATCATCCCAAAGTAATTTACGATTTGCAAAAATTGGACTAGCATATATTGCGGAAATAAAGAAGGGGGGATTAGAATTTACCTCAACCAATGCATGAACTCCTTGAGCATTGTGATGAATAATGTGAACATTAACCCGGTTAGAGTTCCACATCATCAAAATGCCACCCGCATAGCCCACGGGGTCCACGAGAAACCAGAGATCAAAGGGCAACGTGCCAACGATGTTGGTCGTGTGATTACGGGCTGTTTTGGTTTCGACCAGGATAACAAGGTCCGGCTTATTATGACTGATGAGATGAAGGAAGTTTGACTTGAAGGTCGGTCTTGCCAAGCCCCTCTCGTTCCAGTAGAGTGTAGACATATTATACGGGAGGTACGGTTTGCGCCTCAGCGCTTGTATGGTTCCCGTTTGTTCTTGGTCCCACGGATTGACTACCTCTCCGGTCATGGGACAAACCCACCTGTTTCTTTGGGGCAGCACTCGCATTTCGGTGGATCGTAGGCTTCTTACGCCTCTTTCCTCTTCCCAACGCATGAGAAGGGTCATTTGCTTTAACATCGGGAGGTGGCTCATGGCCATTAGTGCATTCGTGTTGCTGTATGATGTCCACCCGATTGCCATCCCCTTCAGAATTACCTTTTTCCAGACATTGGAGATGAACGGCTTCGGGTCGAGCCAAGGCCTGAGTTGATGTAATATCTCTTTCTCTTCTTCCTCTACTCCTCCCTCTCTCTTTAACACCCAATTTAGCACAATCCATGGTATTATCGGGAGATGCACTGCATCTTGCACTTGAGGGAGATGTGCTGGTTCGAATGTGTCTCCTTACCTATACATGACTAGTTTCGAGGTTCCACCGGCTGCCGTTGGGTTCAGGATCAACGCTTTCACTTCTTCGAAGGCTAGCTCGAAAAGAATTTTCCCCTCCTTCCGTAGATAATAAGTTGATCTTAGGTCCACGTCGGGGAGGAGAGGGAAGCTGGTCTTTGTAAAGAGACATGGAAACTGCCACTCTAGTCTCTCTATGTGAGGGGGAGAGCGAGGTGGAGATTCCGGGGGGGGATTCGTTGCTGGATGGGGACGACAGTGGTGGTGGGGATAAGTCGGTCCGAACCACAGGGAAGTTCAAGTGATAATGTTGCATTTTTTTGAACTTGATTTTGGAGGTTGGGTGAGAGACGTTGTGTGGGGGGGGATATAATAGATTGGCTCTTTTCTTTATGTGCTGGAGAAGTGAGGGGGGTTTTTTAGGAGAGAGACTAGGTATGACATTTTTCGAGATTTGGTTGGATAGAAGGGAAGGGTTCACAGGGATTTGGTCAGGCAAATCTTGGAGAGCAGCAAAGGTATTTTCATGGAGATGTGTTTCTTTTTGGGCTTGATAGGACTTCTGAGAGGACAACATAGTAAGAGAAGAAGTTTCTTTATTATTTTCGGCGGTGGCAGAAGCTAGACTTTCCTTTCTAGTGATCCACTTTTCAGTGGTAGGAAGTGGGGTCACAAGAGTTTGACTTTTGTTTAAATAAATATTTTGGGTTTTGTTCCCCAAAATCCCACGGGTGGGGACCACTGGCCATTCTTGAGTCTTCTCTTTGTGCTGGGTTGCCGGAGCAGCGACGGGGGGGTGGTGTTGTATGTTTTTCTCATTGTGACCAAATACATTACAACAACCACAAAACCATGGCCCCACTAAGATTGTAATTTTTTGGTAAAATTTTCCCAGCCACAAACCTTTTGGTGGTGCTTTTCCTTCCTCCATTAATACACAAAGCTTTGCATAACGTTTTCCTTCTCCTTTAATGGTTGCATGGTCAATCTTTAGTAATTTGCCGATTTCCTTACCCATTAACTCAAGCATATCCTCCCTATAGAATTCAAGAGGAAGCTCCTGTAATGCAACCCAAACCGCTCCTAATTTGGGTATTGTTTTCGATGGTCGGAAACCCGGTTCCCAAATTTGGGTCCAAAGGTTAAAATTTTGGACCATCCATGGCCCCTTTGACAAGATATTCGTTTGTTCTTCAATGGTGGCACACTTATTGGTGTAAAAACCTTTACCCAATGCAATAAGATTTGGAGAGCTACTCCATTTCCACAATTTCTTCAATTCAGAGGCCAAATATTCTTTTGCGAAGGATTTACCCCCTAGCTTGACAATCACAGCCATAGCCCATGGCTCGGTGATAGCCTTATATTTATCCATAGATATGGGTATAAAGATGTTGTCTTCCATCTCTTCTGCTGGAGGGGACACGGCAAAGGGGAGGGTGAAAGGTGGGGTGAAAGATTTTTGGGGGGCAGGCATAGTCATGTTCTCCGATGACGAGAGAGCATGACTAAAAGATTTTGTAAGCAAGGCATGGGTAGGGAGGAAGATGGTGGTCTTGGAAAGTGTCGGGTCAGGGGGTTTTGGGTGGGCTGGGAGAGGTACCTGATTCCTGGTTTCAGAGCGGACCCCGTCGGCGGGGTTGGAGGCCATACATTCAGAGGTTTGTGCCGTGAGGCGGCTGGTGCCGTGAGGGCGGGTTCACTCTCTTCTCTCTCTTTGTCTTTCTCTCTCATCTTAAGAAAACTATATATGATGGGCTACATTGTTTGTCCACGCGTTTAATATATTGATTGATTGCTCCAATTGGTTGACTTCTATTTTACAATGTCTAACACTTATACACCAACATATACCCTAGGCTAATTAGTATGTAGAATATTCACCTATCATTCGTTTAAGATTGAGATTCTAATTAACTTTTTTTTTTGTCAGGGAGATCTAATTAATAACTAAGCTTGTTTACTTTACTTGAATTTTATTGAACTGTAGTGATTGAAACTTATATTTAATGATTAAAATTGATTTTTTCCTCATTCTTTGTTGCTTTTTCTTATATAGATTATTGGTTTTTACATAATATGAAAACTTATAATTACTGAAGATAATTTTAAAGGTGAACTGAATAGAGCTTAAATGAATATACCAACTGGTTTTGATTGGAAGGTTATTTTTAACACTAAGATTAAAAAAATAAATTTAAATTAAATAAAAGAGCATTACCCAAAAGTTGTATTAAACAAAATTATTGTAATAAATTCAACCTTATATCATTAGTGGAAAAAACCCTAACTAATCCGGTCAAATTGGGCTTAATTAATCCGAAAATGAACCGGATAAGTTTGGGGAGAAGCGATTGGAGTAAAGTCAGCTGATCCGGTTCACTACCAGATTAGTTAACCCTCAACTGATCCAGTGAAGTGGTGAAAATCGGATCAGTTGAGGCTAAATTTTAATTTAAAAAAATGCCCCTTCAAACTCTTCAGAGTTGCAGCACTAAGAACGAAGTTCACCACACCATGGCAAAAACAAAGTTGAAGAGGTAGAAAATGAACTTAAAAACGAAATTAAACATGGACGAAAAGAAAAATCTATAGAACATAATTACTTAACATAAATTACACGAAAATGAACTATAGAACATAACATAAATTATACACGAAATGGAAAATTACACACACTAGATCCTTAATTACACAAACATGAAAAATTAAGAACTCTAGATCCAGAATTACGAATGAAAAAAATGTTAAACAAAAATTACACGAAAATGAAAAATTAACAATCCTAGATCCGAAATTACGAACGAAAAAATACATAACATAAATTAACTGACGAAAAAATAAGAAACTAAAAAGAAAAAATAAATATGAAATTACACAAAAAGAAATTATAGATCTGGAATAACATGAATTTACATGAAAGTTAATCAAAACAAAAATTAACAAATTAAACTAAAATACAAAAATAAATAAATGTGGAACAAACCCTAGATCTGGAACAAATTGTCGAACAAGGAGAGAAGGGCGGCGACGGCGAATTGTTGAGTGACGAATTGGAACAAATTGTTGAGCGACGGCGATGAGAAGAGCACATTGTGTGAAGAGACGACGACGTGGGTGGTGGTTGGCGTTTAAAAGAGATAAAGAGAAGAGAGTTTTCTCCTTCTTCAACTTCTTCTTCTTCTTCTTGTCATTGTTGTGGAGATGGTGGTGGTTCGTCATGATTTTCGATGAGAGATTGTTTGGAGTTGGAATGAATGGAAGAGGAGAGGATTAGTGAGAGGGATAAACCCTAAACGTGGGTATGAGGAGAATAGTAAGAGGATGAGTGATGTGTTGAAGGTCCAACGCTTGTTAAAAGCCCAACCATGTTAAGTGATTTGGTCATGTCGGCCTACCAAATCAATTAACCTTAACCAGTTTAATTTAGGATAAATCGGATTAGTTGTTTTGTGCCATTTAGAGTATTTATTATATTCACTAGTGTATCAATGATATTAAGGGTTAGATCTGCGAATTAATCTAGCTGGTAAAGTGTTAAAAAGATGGTATTTATGACTTGAAATTAAATCCTATTTACATCACTTCCCAACACGACTCTTTTACCCACCAAAAAAACCTAGTACTTCCTCATATTCAATATATTTGCACCATGACAAGGTTATACACATGTTAACTAAGAAGAGATATAAAAAAATAGGTAGTTGAGTATTGTGTCCCAACTTTTGAGAAAATTAGAGAGAAAAATGTTGCCAAAATGAGATGAAGTAATTAAATTTGTAAATTTTATACTTCATTTTTAATATAAAAATGGAGAAAATAATTTGAGATGACGGAACATGAAGATTTCTGCTTATAAAAAGTGCACAATTTTTAGTGTCCAATCAAAATTTTCCTACCAAAGTACTTCATTATTAATCTTCCAGAACTTTTTGTGTTTAGTGAAAGTTTTTAGAGGCTCATACACGCGTATGTGAGCCGGTTGAATCAAGGGACGACATTTTCCTCTTTTTAATTAGTTGACTATGGCTTAATTCTTTTGTCCTATTCCTATATATTTCGGCCCGTAACATTACATAATAATAAGGGACCAAGGAACCTTTAAATTATGAACCTCATTTGAAGCTCAAATAAAATACTCCTATTTTGTTGGACCCTAAATGGGGTGCATAATTTAGAGGTTCATATATTAAGCTGTGTGTATTATATAGATAGATCATTTGGCGCTCATTTTTCCATTATAAATTCCGACCTGGCTAGCTACACATTTCCTCCAAAACTTCATAGCTACTTCTTCCTTCTTTTTTTTCCCTTCTGAACTCTGTTAACCAAAAATGAAAAACCATTACTTCGCAAAAAATGTCTCAATTGTTTTACTTGCTTTTCTCATTATCACCTCTGTGATATCTCCTGTTTTGCTTGCACTTCCAGATGAAGCACCAAGTTCTTCAAAGATCGCAACGAAAGCCGAAGATCAAGATGGTGTCAATATCATCCTTTCTTGGAAGTTCGGGAAGATCGCGTTTCCGCCTTCATTCATCATGCTCATTTACCTGGTTTATAAACTATGGATATGCTGTACAAGTTCTGGTGGTATGTTTGTACTAAAACTTATATGACTAGCTATATCTTCTACTTTTTCTTTGTTTTTAGCAAAATTTAGTTAAATTACATCCTAACAATTGAGGATAGATCATCTGATACCACCGTTGTGGCAAGGGATCGATTCTCGCCTTCTCGTATAATTGAGCTTCCATCTCTAGGTTGTTAGAAACAAAACAAGAGCAATGGCCGGAATGCTCCCCTAACTGAGAGTACTTTGGAGTAAAGTACGCATTACCCAGGTTAAAGAGAGGAGAAGAGAAGAGAGATTAACTCAGAGTACTTTGGAGTATAACATGCATTACCCAGCTCAGCTCCCAGTTCGGGCGGCAATGCACGTGTGTTACTTAGCCCAACAACCTCATGTTCACAAAAGCACCATATACTTTTTTTTTTTTTTAAAGGTAAGATGAAGGGGGCTCACTTGAGGGGGATAAGGGGAAATCCTCAAATGAGTCCCATGAGGTTTGATCCCTAGATCTCAGGGATATGAGGTGGGGAGCGATGCCACTACTCCACCACCTCAACCTCACAAAAGCACCATATACTTGTGTAGGCGTATTTTTATTCGGCTATGCGGTGTGAGCGCGTATTTGACTACCTCATTGAAGGGCTTTATTGAAAACATTTTCGAAGTAGCCAATAAGTGTTTAAAGGAAGACACATAAACCTAATTGGATAGTAGGAAATCATAGGAACAACTTGAGACTCATTCAATGTAGATTTTCCCGTCATAACTTCATTAATGGTCATGAACCAAAAATCGAGTTCGGGGGTGAGGGTACGAACATGATCATGAATCACATTCGCCCATTGCTGGCCTCTACTTAACACAATTCATAACAATTTTTATGTAATAGAATAACCAAATAATATTTTCAACACCCTAAAAAGATTAGTCTAGGTTGGTTCATTAAAAAGGAAAAATTTTAAAAAACTACTTTTTATAACTAACATTTTTCAAAAAACTACCTTTTACAAATTTTCATTCAAAAAACTACCTGTTTCTGCCTGAGAAACTATCAAATATGAGTGTAGTGTTGAGAGTCTTGAAATCCCGAGTCTGAAGTGTCGAGGAAGAGGTCTCCGATAATCCTGCAAAATACAATGAAAAACTGGTCCGGGGGTGTTCCCGGGAAAGCCCCTCCGACGCTCAAGTCTGTTGAGATTGAGGCAGAGAGAGAAAGTGAGTAAATGTAGAGAGAGATGCTCTGGTTTTTGTAGGTGAGAATTGAATACCTTTGTCTCATGAGACAACCCCTATTTATAGAGGATGAGACCTCCAATAAATGAGGGTATTTTAGTCAGCTCCAGCTAGTGGAGGATTATGTTCCCTAGAGGTAGGGGTATTTTAGTAATTTTACCATAGATGGGCCAGTCCAAGAAATGAGCCCAAACAATTAGCCCCACGCCAAGCAATCGGAGTGAAAATCGCCATTTTTAGTGCGGTTGATTGGCGGAACAAAGTAATTGCATTTTTTGCCGATGTTGAGCAGGACCCACGAATTCTCATGTCGGATCGTAGTGGCGCAATCCTTCTGGCGCTAGGATTAACCAAGCACGGGGGTCTTGCTTGGATTAACCGAACTTTTTCAAGGTTTGCGGAGCCTGAGGAGGGAGATCTCATGAATTCCCGAGTCGGGGTAGATCCGAGGATAACTTCTTTCATAATACAGGAGAATCCTGAGCAGAGTGCTCCAAATATAGAGTGGGTAAGTCGGGTTAGTAGCACAGACCGAAAGTGAGTGACTCAGGATTAATGCGCGGGGCGCGACATCTGCGCGCGACACAACTCCAGCGCGTCCAGCGCGCCTGATGTGCGAGCGACGCACAACTGCTTCATCCCCTACTTAGCTCCCAAGCTGGTTCTTAGATGAGGTGGGGTCATGCCCTCGAGAATAATAGAGACACCCCCTTTGCACTGGCCGACTATTGCTTGGCCGAGGGTTGATTCCTGAGTCGGGGCTAAGATCTCCCGACAACGAAGCTTGCGGGACGCGGGAGATCACGTCAGGCACGCCCGAGTGCGTCTGGCACATATATTGCACACTCAGCGCGGCTTAACGTCCCGAGTCGAGACTAAGAAATCCCGACAGCGAAGCGTGCGGGACGCGGGAGATCGTGTCAGACGCACTCGAGTGCGTCTGGCACATATATTGTGTGCTCGGCGTGGCTTAACGTCCCGAGTTGAGGCTAAGAAATCCCGACGGCATAGCGCGCGGGACGAGGGTGCTAGCACCAGGCACTCCGGAGTGCGTCCAGCACATACTGCCCGAGTGCGCCTGGAACACTCCTTGTGTGCTCGGTGCGACTGACTGAGTGATGATTCCCGAGCCGAGACTAAAAATTCCTGACCAAGGGTTGATTCCCGATTCCATTAGGTGGCGATGAGTTCATAGACCGAGAGGGTCAGCCCCGAAGGGGGACCTTGACCGAGAGGGTTGCACCCTAGGGCTTCTTTGACTGAGTTGGTCACACCCGAGGGGCCTCCTGGACCGAATTGTGGGTCGACGTCCGCTATGCACCACATGGCATATTTTTCCTTTACTGACCGAGGGAGTCATGCCGATGGGCCTTTTGCTCGATTTGGTTCCTAGACCGAGGCACTCATTTCCCGAGTTCAGGTAGGTGCCAATAAACTATACTTAGCCGTTTTTCGGCTACGTTACTAGGACGCTTCTCTTATGACTGAGAAGGTGCTATTGAAGAAATTCTCGACTTAGGGGGCTGACCCCTGTTCCCCGAGGTGGTGTCACGACGCTACTCGGATCCCGAGTAGGTCCAATTGCTGATACTTAGCCGTTTTTCGACTAAGTTACTAGGAAGCTTCTCTTATGACCGAGAAGGTGCTTATGAAGAAATTCTCAACTCGGGGGGCTAGTGAGTCCCATGTTCCCCGAGGAGGGCTCACGACGCTACTCGAATCTCGAGTATGTCCAAATTGACGATACTTAGCCATTTTTTTGGCTAAGTTAGTAGGACGCTCCTCTTATGACCGAGGAGGTGCCAATGAACGAGTTTCTCGAATCGCGGGGGGGCTAATGAGCCCCATGTTTCCCGATGAGGTCTCACGACACTACTCGGATCCCGAGTAGGTCCAATTACCGATACTTAGCCGTTTTCCGACTAAGTTAGTAGGACGCTCCTCTTATGACCGAGGAAGTGCCAATGACCGAGTTTCTGGACTCGAGGGGCTAATGAGCCCCATGCTTCCCGATGAGGTCTCATGACGCTACTCGGATCCCGAGTAGGTCCAATTGTTGATACTTAGCCGTTTTTCGGCTAAGTTAGTAGGACGCTCCTCTTATGACCGAGGAGGTGCCAATGAATGAGTTTCTCGACTCGGGGGGGCTAATGAGTCCAATGTTCCTCGAGGAGGTCTCAGGACGCTACTCGGATCCCGAGTAGGTCCAATTGACGATACTTAGCCGTTTTCCGGCTAAGATAGTAGCACGCTCCTCTTATGACCGAGGAGGTGCTAATGAAAGAGTTTTTCGACTCGGGGGGCTAATGAGTCCCATGCTAGGCCGAGGAGGTTCAATTGTTTGCACTTAGCTATTTTCGCTAAGTGATAGGGTACCCCTGGCATGGCCGAGGAGGTTCCGCGAGAGATGTGCTCGACTCGGGGGGCTAATGAGCCCCATGGTAGGCCGAGGAGGTTTATTTGTTTGCACTTAGCTATTTTCGCTAAGTGACAAGGTATTCCAGGCATGGCCGAGGAGGTACTGCTAGAGATGTGCTCTACTCGGGGGGCTAGTGAGCCCCATGCTAGGCCGAGGAGGTTCATTTGTCAACGCCACTCGGATGCCGAGTAACCGCAAATGATACTTAGCCGTTTTTCGCTAAGTCAGTCGGGGGTTCTCCATGACCGAGGGGATGCCGTTGGAGAAGTTCTTAACTCGAGGGGATGACGAACATCATCATACCTCCATCGAGTGTATTCATTGGACCAGCTGATGGGTTCAAGCAATTAGCCCTACGCTGGATGAACGGATAGGGAAGCCTCGTTCCTTCCCGAAGCGGTCGTCCAGCGGAACCTGAGAGAGTCTCTTGGTCTAGAGTATAATGTCGGTCCCGAGAGGGGGGGAGGGTTCGAGATTGCGCCTTGCTTCTAGGTGCCCAAATATGCGGGAACCCCAAATGTTATGTTTTACGAGACCGAGCTAGATGTGCCTCATGGGGAAACCGAGATGAAATTCCCCAGTTGGGAAGATACTCAATCCCCGAGTTGGGGAGAAGCCCCAAATTTCCCGAGTGGTAGACACTACGCTGTCCATTTGATCTTGTTAGGTGACTGAATTAGACCGACTTAATTCTCCGATTTGGCCTCAAGTCTCCCGAGTTGGGGGGAGAGGGAGCCCCATATTTCCCGAGGGGAATACATGTGGCTACTAAGCCAAGCTAGGCAACGGATTGGCTAGGAGGGGGGACCGAGTTGTTATTCCCAAGTCGGTTTTCTTGCTTTCTCGAGCTGGGGAGAGTGAGTTCCCGAGTGCCCAAGAGTTATGAATGTGGGGGATCGGAGAGCTAATGAGCCACCTATAATCCTGAGTTGGGTGTATGGAGAATACTTAGCGAATTTTGCTAAATGACGAGCTCCCTGGCAAGGCCGAGAGGATCATGCACCAACTCGGGGGGAAAATGAGCCACCTATAATCCCAAGTTGGGTGTATGGAGAATACTTAGCTAATTTTTGCAAAGTGATGAGCTCCCTGGTGAAACTGAGAGGGTTATATACTCTCCCGACTCAGGGGTCTAATGAGCCGCCTATTTTCCCGAGTCGAAGTACCTTCCCGTGTCGGTTATAGCCCGAGATGATCACCTCACATCCCGAGTTGGGTGTTAAGGTACTTTGCCAAATTTAGGATAAATGTTGAGCCCCCTGGCAAGGCCGAGAAGGGTAATGCACCAACTCGGGGGCTAATGAACCCTCCATGGTAATCCCGAGTTGGGTGTTTATGTACTTAGCCAAATTTAGGCTAAGTGTTGAGCCCCCTTGCAAGGCCGAGAAGGGTAATGCACCAACTCGGGGGCTAATGAGCCCTCCATGGTAGTCCCGAGTTGGGTGTTTAGATACTTAGCCAAATTTAGGCCAAGTGCTGAGCCCCCTAGCATGGCCGAGAAGGGTAATGTACCAACTCGGGGGCTAATGAGCCTTCCATGGAAATCCCGAGTTGGGTATTGAGATACCCTATTTCCCTGAAAGGTTGAGTGGATGGTATTTGGTTAATTTTGCTCAATGGTGAGTTATCTGATGAGACCGAGAAGGAAACTGTCTTTCGGAGATGTTCTCGACTCGGGGAGGCTAATGGGCCCCGTGCTTCCCGAGGAGGTGCCTTTGGAGAAGTTCTTGACTCGAGAATCTAACATTCCCCGTGCTTCCCCAGGAGGTTCTTTTGGAGAAGTTCTCGACTCGGGAGGCTAACATCCCCCGTGGTTCTCGAGGAGGCTCTTACGGGAAGTTTCTCGACTTAGGAGGGCTAGTACGCCTCACGCTTCCCGAGGAGGTCTCTTTTGTCGGGACGACGCTACTCGGACGCCGAGTAGGTCCTAATAAGCAATACATAGCCATTTTTTAACTAAGCTAGTTGGGGCACTCCCCTCATGGCCGAGGGGGTGCCATTGAAGAAGTTCTCGACTCGGGAGGCTACCGAGCCTTATGCTTCCCGAGGAGGTCTTTCTCGCCGGAACAACGCTACTCGGATGCCGAGTAGGTCACATAAACGATACATAGCAATTTTTGGCTAAGTTGGTTGGGGCACTTCTTTCATTACCGAGGGTGATTGTTCCCATTGCGATTGTTGTTGGTGGACTCCCGGGAGGGAGCCTCTCCCTTCGCTTCCCTGAATTCTGCGCCGACAGGCTTACAAATCTCTTCTCGTGCTGCCGCCCAATATTAAAGTGTCGAGTGCTAGAAAGTTCGTGATGATACCATGAAAGAGTACCGAGAACCTGTTGAGGGCCCGCGTTGCATGTTTCCTTCTTTGTGCTTGTTGGATCCGAGAGGGGTCCCTTCACATTTTCTTCTAGGGTTTGTGATGCGCAAGTACTATCCGCGAGATCCTTCTCCCTGACTTACTTCATGAGGGTTGACAACTTGGCATGTAAAGTACTATCATTACTTCATGAGGCACGCGTGTGGAGGGTTCATGTTCATGCGACACAATAAAGTATTATTGTATTGTTTTTGTAAAGAAAATTGTCGAAAAATTGAAGAAACTTGCAATTTTTGGAAGATAGAAATAGTACAAAACTATGGTGAGAGTAAAATTATGAAAATAAGAGAGAGAGAGAAAGTGATGTTATATGAGTGAAAATGAGGCTTTTAGGATCAGGTGAGAGGTATAGGTATGAATAAGCTTGGGATGGTTGATTAAGATTTTTATTTAAAATATAAATTGGTTTATAAGAGATATACATAGGGTGATGGGTAGAACATGTAAGTTTTTCTATCTTTCTTACTCACAAAATGGAGAAAAACTTAGATACAAACTTTCGTTTTTGGTTTGTTTTACTACTGATAATAGTTATGCCTAAAATGTCACCGCACGCATAGCGTGCATAAAAAGCTAGTTACATCTTATGCCGACTTGTTGATGTGGATTGTCTTATCGGTCCTTTTCTTCCGGAGCTTCCTCCATTCTACTTTGAGTGGAGTTAATTGGGCTTGAAGATGAGGCCCTTGGTTGAGTTGCGGCATGTCGGCTAGAAGCTCTTGAATACTTCGTTGAATGTCTAGTTGAACTGATCAACTATCCTCTCTGGGTTAGTTGTAGTGACTAACTGAGGTGGATTTAGAGGAAATTAGTTCCAGAGGTTGAGGCTGTTCTGCTCATCTCGAGAGGTACATCCCTCATCTTCCTAATGAGTTGGTTCACACTAGGTGTGGTATGACGACATGATGGGATCTCTTCGGCCCAGGTGATAAGCTCTTGTCTTTCTTTAGTCGGGTGCCATGTTGCTCTCGGTATGTGACTTTGAGATGTAGCATACCCACAGACGGCGCCAAACTATTTCTGCCTGAGAAACTATCAAAGATGAGTGTAGTGTTGAGAGTCTTGAAATCCCGAGAAGGTCTGAAGTGTCGAGGAAGAAGTCTCCGACAATCCTGCAAAATACAATGAAAAACTGGCCCGGGGGTGTTCCCGAGAAAGCCCCTCCGACGCTCAAGTCAGTTGAGATTGAGGTAGAGACAGAAAGTGAGTAAATGTAGAGAGAGATACTCTGGTTTTTGTAATTGAGAATTGAATACCTTTGTCTGATACGACAACCCCTATTTATAGAGGATGAGACCTCCAATAAATGACGGCATTTTAGTCAGCTCCAGCTGGTGGAGGATTATGTTCCCTAGAGATAAGGGTATTTTAGTAATTTTACCATAAATGGGCCAGTACAACAAATGGGCCCAAGCACTACCTTATAAGTGATTGGTTGATGAATATGTTGATTCTTATAATCTTATGCTTTCTATCTTATATTGAATTGTTGAAATTAGAAATAAAAAAATTAAGACTATTTACTCTGCCTCTATAATGAACAGGTAGCTTATGCAGCTCTTCAGTGAAATGCACACGTCCTAATGGTGAAATTGAGATGCAAACGGCTAACTTTGAGATTGTTGTCCAGTAATTTTCACATCATCTCTAGCAGTGTGGAGAATTGGTCTTTAATTTTCTGGTGCATGTGATGTCTGTATATTCTAGTCTCTGTAAAAATAATTTGTACTACTATATGTAGGATGTACTCTGTTTACTAGAACTCTTTTAATCTACATCACTATATGGCGGGATTCGTTATGGGGATAGTGTCTTTAGAGAGGATCAAGGGATGCTCTTAAGTCTTACCACTTAAGCTCGTTCCTCGTCTTGGAGAGACTTATTAGATTGTTTGTTGTATACTTTTTTTTTCTTTTGACGGAATTATGTTGTATACCTGTCTTGAAACTTGAAAGTGATTTGATGTGGTTTGCTTTCTGATTTGTTTGTAACACTTGAATAGGGTATATTTGTAATTTTATTTGTTTGTATCCAAATACATATTTTATAAAAAGTTTGTCTTAGTATACACTCTAGTGTTTCAAACTGGCGATCATGGTCATCAGTTTAAGCTCCACTAGAAGAATATGGCAGGGTTGAGATTTTCTTTTACCCCCCACTCAGAAGGTGTCTGAGTTGAAACCGAACTAGGAGCATGGGATGATGACCTTAATTGGCAGTTCAATCGGGTCTTATCCCAATTCCTAGGTCGAGAGTCATTACCAAAAAGATAAAAAGAAATACCTAATTGTATCTAAAAGTTAAAATGGTGATAATGTAATTTAAATTACCAACATGAGAATTTCAAAGAAATTTTCCCCCAACAGTGTTATTAAAGGTCGTACGGGCTTAAATTTAGGCGATTTTCACCATCAGAGTGTGAAGTTGTGATGGATTGATGGTAGAAGTAAGATATGACTAACGAATATTATTTGTTTGCAATGTGAATACTCTTCAAGGTGGGCTTTTGACGGACTTAATGGGCCATAATCTATTTATTAATTGGAACGAACTAAGGAGTAGGAAAAAGGTTGGTTAAATTGTATGAACCATTAATTGAGGATAAATTAATCAATTTATATAAAATTTAAGTGACTAAGTCAGTTTTAATTCTGAAAGCCAGTGAAAGTGATTCTAATTTTCTTGACCCACAATGTTTATATGATTTAGCTTGTATGCCGATTTGTCTAACTGGTTAATTATTTTGGGTTTAAAATTTAATTAGTAAGTGGTAGATCATGGTGATGATAATAACCAATAAAAAAAAGTGATACATAAATGGTACATACTTTAGGGGACATAATATTTACTCTTCTACTTATTAGGTAAAGAAAACGCGAACAACGAAGTATATAGTAGGATGGATTTTGAGATTGAAACAACGTAACTATAAAATATACTTGAAAGATTTACCTCACTAAGTCACTAACAAGTATCTAGGGGTGAAACAACCTTGTGTAACTAGTCAAGCAATGATTATATTAACAAGCACAAAACCCATTGTCACCCTAATTTGTGTTTTATACATGCCTTCTTTCAAGCTAAAAGAGTAAACTAAGGTTGATATGTAATCTCTTAAAGATATTGTCAAGTTTCTGCGATTTATAAGGTACACTTGAGTGTACGCAGAGTTAGGTACAAGAGGAGCATTTTTTTTTGCTCCTTTTAAAAGTCATGTTGATCATTTAAATTTTTTTTGCTCATTAACAAGTTAGTTTTGTGCACTAGTAGAATAATTGCTTATTGCGGAGGTCATTATGTGGCCTATTGCTGCGGTTTATTCCCAAAACAGCAGTAATATGGATTTTTTTAATATTAAAAAAGTGCACCTATTGCTTTGCGGTTTTGGGCCAAAACCGCAAGCAATAGGTGCACGTTTTGAAAAAAAAAATAAAATTAAAATCTTCATACTATTTTCAATGTTAAAATGCAATAAAAACTTAAAGCAACTAAAACCCACGGGTACAACACACTAAATCCATCTATTGAGTATAAAATTATAAATAATAAAAATAAAAACAATTACAATACAAAAGATAAAATAAAAGACATCAGAAAAGATTATCAAAAAAAGAAATCAGAAAAGAGTGAGGAAATGAAACTAACTAAAGAACAAATTGAAACTAATTACATACAAAAAAATTTAAAAAAAAATTAAATAAAAAAAAGTTACAGGAGATGCAAGCCACGACGACCCACGAGATGAAAGGCGACCCACGACGACCGGACCCATGATGATCCACTAGCCACGAGGCACGAGTGATGAAAGGCGACCCACGACGACCCACTAGCCACGATGATGGGCGAAGACAGGGAACCACTAGCCACGAAGACCCACGAGATGAAAGGCGACGACGATGATGAAAGGCGACGATGGGCGAAGCTTGAACGATCCAGCGATGATTGAGGAGAGAGGAAGAGAGGTCGCGTGAGAGTTGAAGGAGACATCGAAGCTTGAAGGAGAGAGGATCTCACCGGGCGAAGCTTGAACGATCCATGGGATCTCGCCGGATAGAGAGTTGGAGGAGAGGTCGAGGGTTTGTAGGTGAAGAGATGGTGAGATGCTGTCGTGAAGAGAGAGGGAGGAGAGGTCGAGGGTTTAGAGGTGAAGAGATGGTGAGATGCTGCCGTGAAGAGAAAGGGAGTAGGAGTGAGGGAGAAGTGAGTGGGAGAAATGAGAGTACTGAGTGAGGCGCGCCTTATGTTAGTTTAGGGTTTACTTTTTATTGCTGCGGTTTCTTTAAAAAACCGCAGCAATAGATTAAAATAATAATATTTTAATCTATAGCTGCAGTTTTTTAAAGAATCCGCAGCAATAGATCTGGTCAAACCGGTCAAAATTTTTTGAAATTCTCCCGTTGACGGCTTTATTCTCCTATATTTTTACGTAAATATTTATTCCTGCTTCGTTTGCAAAACTACCTATATTTTTATTGTGCAAACGTTTTTACCTTAAACTTTCTACTTGTCTTTGGTTCTTTCACATTTTTATAAATGATGGTTGTTACCATGCTTCCTTACTATACAACTCTTTTTGGTCTCCTAAAATAGAATGTATGTTATTTGAGTTGTCAAATTTTATACCCGCAAAGTTGTTTAGTTCGTCACTAAAATCCATCAATTTCTGTTTTTTTTAATGTTCTTTAATTATCTAGAGTACTATTTTCTTTTGATCTCTTGGTTGTTTTTAAGTTTCGAGGACGAAATTCTTTTAAGGGGAGTGATTGTAACACCCTGTAATTTTCACCCTTTATTTTTGGCGTTTGTTTACATTAAAATGATATTTTTCGTAAAAATAAATAATTTATTATTTAAATTATTTTGAAACATGTTGTGAAAATGTGTATATATTTTTACATGTTGTGTAAATTTATATATATATTTATTTAATTTTAAGCTGTTAGTTAATTATTTTAAAGGTTATATTAGTTTCGTTATGTATTTAGGCGTTTAGGATGCGGTGTTGTCGCGTAGCATTTTTGTAACGTTGATGGACCGACTTGGGTGATGAAATGTTGCATCACGTGTGGCGTGTCATGCTGGCCGAAAATCAGCAATTATGGTATGGAGGATGAATCATAAAGCTAACCTTTGGATCTCTTGTAACCCCTCATTTAATTCCCCATTAACCCACCTTAATGCACCCTTAAAACTTTGCTTAATGAGGTGAATAATCTCATTCTTTTACTGCACTTTAACCCCTCCATAATGCTGAAAATAAGTCAAGAAATTCGTGCATAACAACTCTTCTTCTCTCTTCCGTATTTTCGGCTATTTATGCACCCCTATTTTGTTTGCATCATATCTCCTTCGTTTCTTATTCGAATTGGACGTGTGAGTAGTCAAAATCCATATACTCGGAAAGATCTTGCTTGTGGTGTGATTTGTTTTTGAAGAAAGGGAAAGACGAGACTGCAGTTTTCATTTCAATCAGACGAGTCATCCGGTTTTTGTTTTCTGTCACATCTTCGCGAAAATGTCTATCGCCAGAGATCTAACCGTTGATCGTCCTCAAATTTGGAAAGCAAGTTTAGAACATCTTTGAATTTACTTTGACCGGAGCGAGTTTGAATCCAATCTTTCAATAGCTGGGAATCATGGTCGGAACAGAACAGCACGAAATGAGATTTTTCAACGTTCAAGAAA
This sequence comes from Beta corolliflora, assembly GCA_947648045.1. Taxonomy (NCBI): domain Eukaryota; kingdom Viridiplantae; phylum Streptophyta; class Magnoliopsida; order Caryophyllales; family Amaranthaceae; genus Beta; species Beta corolliflora. The sequence continues at coordinate 4,439,736 of CANSZD010002982.1, forward strand.
AAACGCCTAGTGACTTGTTGCTACAATTATCGTTCGTGGAGGACTTGGATTGCACATATTTTTCGTATCTCTTTAGACTCGCTCTCCTCCCGACGTTCCAGGTAACTAGAAGTTATCTTATTACGCTAGAGATTAGAGTATATTTCGGTATTAGATTATTACGTTAGGAATTGTTTTAGTTACTTTTTATATGAAATTATTGATGAAAATTTACGTGAGTGTTTATCATGTGTGCTGTGAGTATGTTATGTGCAACAAATAATTTTTAATGGAAGTTTTCCTATTTTGTTAATTTAATTGGTAATTTGTGTGTTTATGGCTTAATTATAAAATAATTAGTGAATGAATTTAATAATTGCTGAAAATATTTTACTGAAGCATGTTATGTGTGTAATATGTTTTACATGTCTTAGAATAATTTTTGTTTATTGTTTATGAGTTTATTTAATTGAATTCTCTATTTTTGCATTTTCGTGTTTGTTAGTATTTAAATCGTGAATATTCCATTGCGATTGTTGTTGGTGGACTCCCGGGAGGGAGCCTCTCCCTTCGCTTCCCTGAATTCTGCGTCGACAGACTTACAAATCTCTTTTCGTGCTGCCGCCCAATATTAAAGTGTCGAGTGCTAGAAAGTTCGTGATGATACCATGAAAGAGTCCCGAGAACCTGTTGAGGGCCCGAGTTGCATGTTTCCTTCTTTGTGCTTCTGGGATCCGATAGGAGTCCCTTCACATTTTCTTCTAGGGTTTGTGATGCGCAAGTACTATCCGCGAGATCCTTCTCCCTGACTTACTTCATGAGGGTTGACAACTTGGCATGTTCCATATTCCATCTTATGCCGACTTGTTGTTGTGGATTGTCTTCTCGGTCCTTTTCTTCCCGAGCTTCCTCCATTCTACTTTGAGTGGAGTTAATTGGGCTTGAAGATGAGGCTCTTAGTTGAGTTGCGGCATGTCGGCTAGAAGTTCTGGAATACTTCGTTGAATGTCTAGTTGAACTGATCAACTATCCTCTCTGGGTTAGTTGTAGTAACTAACTGAGGTGGATTTAGAGGAAATTAGCTCCAGAGGTTGAGGCTGTTCTGCTCATCCCGAGAGGAAGATCCCTCATCTTCCTAATGAGTTGGTTCACACTAGGTGTGGTATGACGACAGGATGGGATCTCTTCGGCCCAGGTGATAAGCTCTTGTCTTTCTTTAGTCGGGTGCCATGTTGCTCTCGGTATGTGACTTTGAGATGTAGCATCTCCACAGACGGCGCCAAACTGTTACTGCCTGAGAAACTATCAAAGATGAGTGTAGTGTTGAGAGTCTTGAAATCTCGAGACGGTCTGAAGTGCCGAGGAAGAGGTTTCCGACAATCCTGCAAAATTCAATGAAAAACTGGCCCGGGGGTGTTCCCGGGAAAGCCCCTCCGGCGCTCAAGTCTGTTGAGATTGAGGTAGAGAGAGAAAGTGAGTAAATGTAGAGAGAGATACTCTGGTTTTTGTAGATGAGAATTGAATACCTTTGTCTGATGCGACAACCCCTATTTATAGAGGATGAGACCTCCAATAAATGAGGGCATTTTAGTCAGCTCCAGCTGGTGGAGGATTATGTTCCCTAGAGGTAAGGATATTTTAGTAATTTTACCATAGATGGGCCAGTACAACAAATGGGCCCAAGCACTACCTTATAAGTGATTGGTTGATCAATATGTTGATTCTTATAATCTTATGCTTTCTATCTTATATTGAATTGTTGAAATTAGAAATAAAAAAATTAAGACTATTTACTCTGCCTCTATAATGAACAGGTAGCTTATGCAGCTCTTCAGTGATATGCACACGTCCTAATGGTGAAATTGAAATGCAAACGGTAAACTTTGAGATTGTTGTCCAGTAATTTTCACATCATCTCTAGCAGTGTGGAGAATTGGTCTTTAATTTTCTGGTGCATGTGATGTCTGTATTTTCTAGTCTCTGTAAAAATAATTTGTACTAGAACTCTTTTAATCTACATCACTATATGGCGGGATTCGTTATGGGGATAGTGTCTTTAGAGAGGATCAAGAGATGCTCTTAAGTCTTACCACTTAAGCTCGTTCCTCGTCTTGGAGAGACATATTAGATTGTTTGTTGTATACTTTTTTTTTTTGACGGAATTATGTTGTATACCTGTCTTGAAATTTGAAAGTGATTTGATGTGGTTTGCTTTCTGATTTGTTTGTAACACTTGAATAGGGTATATTTGTAATTTTATTTGTTTGTATACAGATACATATTTTATAAAAAGTTTGTCTTAGTATACACTCTAGTGTTTCAAACTGGCGATCATGGTCATCAGTTTAAGCTCCACTAGAAGAATATGGCAGAGTTGAGATTTTCTTTTACCCCCCACTCGGAAGGTGTCTGAGTTGAAACCGAACTAGGAGCATGGGATGATGACCTTGATTGGCAGTTCAATGGGGTCTTATCCCAATTTCTAGGTCGAGAGTCATTACCAAAAAGATAAAAAGAAATACCTAATTGTATCTAAAAGTTAAAATGGTGATAATGTAATTTAAATTACCAACATGAGAATTTCAAAGAAATTTTCCCCCAACAGAGTTATTAAAGGTCGTACGGGCTTAAATTTAGGCGATTTTCACCATCAGAGTGTGAAGTTGTGATGGATTGATGGTAGAAGTAAGATATGACTAACGAATATTATTTGTTTGCAATGTGAATACTCTTCAAGGTGAGCTTTTGACGGACTTAATGGGCCATAATCTATTTATTAATTGGAACGAACTAAGGAGTAGGAAAAAGGTTGGTTAAATTGTATGAACCATTAATTGAGGAAAAATTAATCAATTTATATAAAATTTAAGTGACTAAGTCAGTTTTAATTATGAAAGCCAGTGAAAGTGATTCTAATTTTCTTGACCCACAATGTTTATATGATTTAGCTTGTATGCCGATTTGTCTAACTTGTTAATTATTTTGGGTTTAAAATTTAATTAGTAAGTGGTAGATCATGGTAATGATAATAACCAATAAAAAAAAGTGATACATAAATGGTACATAATTTAGGGGACAGAATATTTACTCTTCTACTTATTAGGTAAAGAAAACGCGAACAACGAAGTATATAGTAGGATGGATTTTGAGATTGAAACAAGGTAACTATAAAATATACGTTGAAAGATTTACCTCACTAAGTCACTAACAAGTATCTAGGGGTGAAACAACCTTGTGTAACTAAATAATAATAATAATAATAACATAATAATAATAATAATAATAATAATAATAATAATAATAATAATAATTATTATTATTATTATTATTATTATTATTATTATTATTATTATTATTATTATTATTATTATTATTATTATAGCATAATTAGTTTTTTTTTTTTAAAAATAAGCACATTAGTATATGAACATACAATTAAAAATAAAAGTCTAAGGACTCTTGGGTCCAATGGTATGGCTTCTTACCTCCCACATGGGAGACCAAGGTTCAAATCTTGGTGGAAGCATATATTTCAATATTGTTGTGGGTGGGGGAGGAGGGGTTGGGGCTTGTTGGGTCTTTAGGTGAGTGACCCTGTGCGAGGGCAGACCAGAGAAAATTCATCTTACCACGGGATTCCCGAAAGGGGCCCAAAAAAATTATAAATAAAAGAACACTCATGTTCAAGGTCCGTTAATAATAAGAATTTAGGTAGTAATGAAAAGAACATATAATGATATTAAAAAAAACATATACTGAAAGTGCATACGAGATCTATTTAAAGAACACATTTTTAAAATAAAAAATAGATGTTATTTTTATATTGATGACATGTTTGGATTTAACTAACAACATGTTCTTTGTTATATCAATAAATTGTTCTTTTTTATTATAAATAAACCTATAAATATATATAATCATATGATCTTGAACAAAATGGTTAAATATTCTTCTTATATCGTTGTTTTGTTCTATATAAACTTTGTTCTTAAAGATAAGTTGAAATCCTTTGTAGGGAAAATTTTGAACGTGATGACAACACCATTAGGTTATCTCATGCTACTCATGTTTTATATATACTAGTAATATGTAATTTATATTATTCTACCAAAATTATTTTAAAAAATAAACATCATATACTATTGTCATGTTCGTTACATGTACAACATAAAAAAGAACATCACATATCAAAATTATTAATTAGAATAAATATAAAAAAGAACACTTACAAATGCCAAAAGAACATTCTTCTTCTTGAACACAAATAGCTTCAAATAGTGATATCAATGACATTTATAATAATAGCAACGACATTAATAATAATTACCAATATTAATAATTAATAAGTACAACAACGACAATAATAATAATCTTTTTGAACAAATGTACTAGTAAATAGTAATATTAATAGTAATAGTAATTGTATAAAGTAATATTAATAATAATAATAATAATAACAACAACAATAATAATAATTATTACAATAACAATAATAGCATTAGTAATATTAATAATCATAATAATCATGATAATAATAATAATAATAATAATAATAATAATAATAATAATAATAATAATAATAATAATAATAATAAGTTTTTAAGTATAAGCATAATCTGAACTTATCTGATCTGATCTGAACTGATCTGATCTGATATGATCTGAACTTATTTTTTCTGATCTGATCTGATCTGGGCTGATCTGATCTGATCTAAAATAAGCAAAAATAAGGTGAACTGAACATAGCCTAAATCATAAATACTAGTATATGGTTGCCGACCTCACGTGTATGGACCGTCTATCTAATTGACTTACCCTATCGGCCCGTTTGGAAGTTGGTTATAAATGGTGGTAATGGGAATGAATTTGTATGTAAATTTGTGAAGAATATCATTGTCCATTCCCATGGTAATGCTAATCTATCCTAAAGTGTCCACTTTTCTTCTTGAATTTTCATTCCCATCCATTACCACCTTGTAGGTGGTAATGAGTGGTAATGAAAATTGCTTCCCCTTAAAGACAAAAACACAAGTTTAGGGGTGAGATTGCTTGCCCATGGAGAAATAATGCCTCCCCATGGAGATTTTAAGGGTGCTTCTCTAATAACATTACACTTAAAATTCATTCCCATTACCGCAATTTATTAACGACTACCAAACGGGCCGTATAAGTCAACAGTCAACCACCCCCTCTCCCTCTCTCCTGATCCCATTTCTCCCTTCTTACAAGTTACAAATAATCTTCCTCCAAACATTTTCCACCACTTCACTTTTCTCATCAAAAACTCAAACTTCTCTCTCTCTCACTTCCATGGCTTCTCTATACACTCACAGAAAACTCTTACTTTCAAACTCCACCACTACCACTAATCCAACAGTCCAAACATGCCTTTATTATTGCAGCACCCCAAAAAACAACACTTTACCCTACTCAGGTTTCTGTCCTAAGGCATGTTTGGTAATCTGCCCTTCCATTTGCCAATTCCCTCTCTCTAATCTCCCTTTACCCCAAGACTTTCCCCCTTCAAAACCAAACAAGTCTCACAATCTCTCTCCTCTTGTCATCACCATGCTTATTCTTTTAGCCACAACTTTCCTCTTAAAATCCTTCTATGTCCTCTACACTAAACTATACTTTCATTTTTACGCACAAAATAGTAATTCTTTTCTCCAAACAAGGACTATAACTAGAAGAAGAAGAGAAAGGATGGGGAGTGATTCCATGTATGAGGAACATGGGAGTAGGGTGGTGTTCCACCCCTTTTGGTACATCTCTACTGTTGGTCTCCCTTCGACGGTGATCGCCTCGATCGCCGTCCATAAGTATGTAAAGGGGATGGAGGAGACAGATTGTGCGGTGTGTTTGGCGGAGTTTGAACAAGGTGATGACTTGAGAGTTTTGCCCAAGTGTAATCATGCCTTTCATATACCTTGTATTGATACTTGGCTTTCTTCACATACTACGTGCCCACTTTGCCGTGCTCCCATTATACCTCCTGATCATCAAAATCGTGATCGTGATCGCATTCGTGATGATCAGAATACATCATCTTCCTTGGCATCATCTATGGAGGAAGCATCAGAGGATAATAATCCACCTGCTGAGGTCTTAAGGATTAATATTATAAGTGGGGAGGAGGGAGTTGAGAATAATAATAATAATAATGATTTGGAGGGATGTTCTATAGAAAATATTCCAATTAGTCAAGTAATGATTATATTAACAAGCACAAAACCCATAGTCTCCCTAATTTGTGTTTTATACATGCCTTCTTTCAAGCTAAAAGAGTAAATTAAGGTTGATCTGTAATCTCTTAAAGATATTGTCAAGCTTCCGCGATTTATAAGGAGCACTTGAGTGTACGCAGAGTTATGTACAAGAGGAGCTTTTTTTTTTGCTCATTTTAAAAGTTATGTTGATCATTTAATTTTTTTTGCTCATTAACAAGTTAGTTTTGTGCACTAGTAGAATAATTGCTTATTGCGGCGGTCATTAAGTGGCCTATTGCTGCGGTTTCTTCCCAAAACCAAAGCAATATATATTTTTTTAATATTAAAAAAGTACACCTATTGCTGCGGTTTTGGGCCAAAACCGCAGCAATAGGTGCACGTTTTAAAAAAAAAATTGAAATTAAAATCTTCATACTATTTTCAATGTTAAAATGCAATAAAAACTTAAAGCAACTACAACCCACTGGTACAACACACTGAATCCATGTATTGAGTATAAAATTATAAATAATGAAAATAAAAACAATTACAATACAAAAGATAAAATAAAAGAAATCAGAAAAGATTATCAAAAAAAGAAATCAGAAAAGAGTGAGGAAATGAAACTAACTAAAGAACAAATTGAAACTAATTACATACAAAAAAATTTAAAAAAATTAAATAAAAATAAGTTACAGGAGATGCAAGCCACGACGACCCAGGCCACGGCGACCCACGAGATGAAAGGCGACCCACGACGACCGGACCCACGATGATCCACTAGCCACGAGGCACGAGTGATGAAAGGCGACCAACGGCGACCCACTAGCCACGATGACGGGCGAAGACAGCGAACCACTAGCCACGAAGACCCACGAGATGAAAGGCGACGAAGATGATGAAAGGCGGCGATGGGCGAAGCTTGAACGATCCAGCGATGATTGAGGAGAGAGGAAGAGAGGTCGCGTGAGAGTTGAAGGATACATCGAAGCTTGAAGGAGAGAGGATCTCACCGGGCGAAGCTTGAACAATCCATGGGATCTCGCCGGAGAGAGAGTTGGAGGAGAGGTCGAGGGTTTGTAGGTGAAGAGATGGTGAGATGCTGCCGTGAAGAGAGAGGGAGGAGAGGTCGAGGGTTTGGAGGTGAAGAGATGGTGAGATGCTGCCGTGAAGAGAAAGGGAGTAGGAGTGAGGGAGAAGTGAGAGGGAGAAATGAGAGTACTGAGGGAGGCGCGCCTTATGTTAGTTTAGGATTTACTTTTTATTGCTGCGGTTTCTTAAAGAAACCGCAGCAATAGATCTGGTCAAACCGGTCAAAAAATTTTGAAAATCTCTCGTTGACGGCTTTATTTTCTTATATTTTTACGTAAATATTTATTCCTGCTTCTTTTGCAAAATTACCTATATTTTTATTGTGCAAACGTTTTTACCTTAAACTTTCTACTTGTCTTTGGTTCTTTCACATTTTTATAAATGATGGTTGTTACCATGCTTCCTTACTATACAACTCTTTTTGGTCTTCCAAAATAGAATGTATGTTATTTGAGTTGTCAAATTTTACACCCGCAAAGTTGTTTAGTTCTTAACTAAAATCCATCAATTTTCTGTTTTTTTTAATGTTCTTTAATTATCTAGAGTACTATTTTCTTTTGATCTCTTGGTTGTTTTTAAGTTTCGAGGACGAAACTCTTTTAAGGGGGAGTGATTGTAACACCCCGTAATTTTTACCGTTTATTTTTGGCTTTTGTTTACATTAAAATGATATTTTTCGTAAAACTAAATAATTTATTATTTAAATTATTTTGGAACATGTTGTGAAAATGTGTATATATTTTTATATGTTGTATATATTTATTTTAAGTTGTTAGTTAATTATTTTAAAGGTTATATTAGTTTCGTTATTTATTTAGGCGTTTAGGATGCGGTGTTGTCGCGTAGCGTTTTTGTAACGTTGATGGACCGACTTGGGTGATGAAATGTTGCATCACGTGTGGCGTGTCATGCTGGCCGAAAATCAGCAATTATGGTATGGAGGATGAAGAGTTTTGGTGCTGATAAAGCTAACCTTTGGATCTCTTGTAACCCCTCATTTAATTCCCCATTAACCCACCTTAATGCACCCTTAAACCTTTGCTTAATGAGGTGAATAATCTTATTCTTTTACTGCACTTTAACCCCTCCATAATGCTGAAAACAAGTCAGGAAATTCGTGCATAACAACTCCTCTTCTTTTCTCTTCCGCATTTTCGGCTATTTCTGCACCCCTATTTTGTTTGCATCATATCTCCTTCGTTTCTTATCCGAATTGGACGTGTGAGTAGTCAAAATCTATATACTCGGAAAGATCTTGCTTGTGGTGTAATTTGTTTTTGAAGAAAGGGAAAGGTGCGACTGCAGTTTTCGTTTCAATCAGACGAGTCATCCGGTTTTTGTTTTCTGTCACACCTTCGCAAAAATGTCTATCGCCGGAGATCTAACCGTTGGATCATCCTCAAATTTGGAAAGCAAGTTTAGAACATCTTGGAATTCACTTTAACCGGAGAGATTTTGATTCCTATCTTTAAATAGCTGGGAATCATGGTTGGAACAGAACAGGACGAAATGAGATTTTTCAACGTGTGGCTACAATTATCGTTCGTGGAGGACTTGGATTGCACATATTTTTCATATCTAGTTAGACTCGCTCTCCTCCCGACGTTCCAGGTAACTAGTAGTTATCTTAGAACGCTAGAGATTAGAGTATACTTCGGTATTAGATTATTACGTTAGGAATTGTTTTAGTTACTTTTTTTGTGAAATTATTGATGAAAATTTACGTGAGTGTTTATCATGTGTGCTGTGAGTATGTTATGTGCAGTAAATAATTTTTAATTGAGATTTTCCTATTTTGTCAATTTAATTGGTAATTTGTGTGTTTAAGGCTTAATTATAAAATAATTAGTGAATGAATTTAATAATGGATGAAAATATTTTTATTGAAGCATGTTATGTGTGTAATATGTTTTTCAAGTCTTAGAATAATTTTTGTTTACTGTTTATGAGTTTATTTAATTGAATTCTCTATTTTTGCATTTTTGTGTTTGTTAGTATTTAAATCGTGAATATTGTATTTTGAGGCTGAAAAATCTATTTCTTTGCATAATATTTATTATCGTGGGTTTATACATGTTATGTGAATTTTTGGTAATTTTTGGGCGTTTATTTCTATTTTGTTTATTTTATTGGCTTTATTTAGTATTCTGTAAATTAACATTTAAAATTACTTTTAGAGTCCGAAAATTAGAAATAAAATTTGTAACATTTCAGTAAAGTTATAGTGGTTGTATAATAATTTTTGTGGTATTTTAATGATCGTTTTTATTAGTTTAATAATTTTTATTGTGTTCTTGTTAAGAGTTTGAGGATATTCTTTTAAATTATTTAAGGGTTTAATAATCAGAAATAAATTGAGACCTTTTATGTTCTTGGAAGTTGATGATTTTTAGGCTACTGTGGTTATAATTGAGTATCATTATATTTACGTTTAGTCATTGTAAAAATGATTAGTCGTGTACGTTTTACTGAATTAATTAGCTTTGGAGTTAATTGATGGTGCCGTCAGACGCACGCTGATGCGTCAGACGCAGGTTGGTCAGTGCGCCAGACGCACAGGGTGGCGCCAAGCGCAGGCTCACACGCCGAGCGCACAGTTTTGTATAGTGTAGTTTTTCATATGTTCTTGTACGTATGATCTACATGTAGTTGGTGATCTTATATGATGTAATTCATTTCTGGTTGATACTGTTAGTGTTGTAAACTCTTTTTATTATCATTGTTTGTGCTTAGTGATGTTCAAAGTCTTTGTTGTAAATTTGTAAGTTTCCTTTTTTTGAGGAATTTTAAAGAGATATCTAGTGATGAATGGTGGGTATAAGGCCGGGTAGCATCCCTTTTGATGAATATTATTGAGATGAATGTTACTTTTATGATATTGACAAATTGTGGGTATAAGGCCGGGTGGCATCCCTTTGACGAATAGTTTTGAGATGAATGATAGTTTTATGATATTTATGATTTTATTTTTGATATAAGAACATCCTGTGGGATAGATGTAGTCCCCGGTGAAGAATATGCCAACCACATGGTTTGCGAACTAGGGGTAAACCTGGGTTAATTGTTGTCGTCCGAGAGGTCAGGGAGTTCTGCGTGTTCTACCCTGCATCGGGAGTTTGGCCATTCTTAGACACAAACAATGGGGAACGTAAGCCCATAGACTAACCTGGAGATTGCGATCTAACAAACCTTAGGAAGTGAATTGCGATTCACTAGCGTTCGGTTTCTGACTCAATAACTTGTTGTACCTTTGCTTTTATTATTATTTAAGTACTCTTGAGATGATTTATTCATTTTATCTTATTTACTTGATATTTACTTTCACTTGTATCACTTGTGAGCTTTTATGGATATGAATGCATGTTGTAGTTGTCTTGGCTTTATTATTTCCTTTCTTACTAATCTATGTCTGGAATAGACTTTGATTTCTTTTATTCTGGGAGAACTGCTAGTTACTCCCCACTGATTGTGGATTGTTGTTATATATTTTGCAGGTTATGTTGATGGGAATCTTCTTTGGTTTTGGGCTCGGGTTGAGTTGCGAGAATGGAATGATAGTTGTTTTAGGCCTAGACTTCTAGTTAGACTTTTCTCATTTGGAATACTCTGAATTAGTTATTTATTTATATTATTTATTTAAGTTGGTCTCTTCACATAGTTATTTAAATACCTTTTGTATTAGTAGTGGCATTCCCAGAAGACGATGTTTCCGCCATCGTCCTATAATACTATTATTATTTCTTTCTTTTCCGCTTTGAAATTATGGGGTATTACATAACCTCTATGAACATTATCAAAGGGAAATGTGACCAACATACCGTATGACACCTCCTCCAAAATCCAAACTCCATTCATCGAAGGAGGAAGAGACACCAGTTAGTAGTGTCTGTATGAGCCTATTTATTAATCCCAACTGTTCTACGTCATCAATCTTCGAAGCAAGACTATCCCACATAGGATAACCAAAATATAAAACACATTTTTGAAAACCACAAATTATCACTGAAAGCAACAATCTTAATAAGGAGACAAACATAATTAAAGAGAAGCCACAACAAAATTACCCACCGGTAACAACAAAAATCAAACTTACTTGGACACATCACCTAAATCAGGGAAGCAAGCACAACAAAACCACCTCTACACCAGACAACGACAAAGTTAGAATTCCAGAAAACTGATAAGACTTAATACCAAAACAAAAATCCTAACTTAATCTTTACCTTTACTGTCAAGATTACGGTAAATCCAAAACTACAAGATGGCAGCGACAAGGTTCGCTCTAGTAAAAGGTTTGTAAAATTCCTATTTAAACAGATCTGACAAACCTTAAATTTAGAACTTGCTAACCCAAACAAGAAGCCCTAACCCTTTTCTTACCTTTACCAGCGAGATTATCGGCGGCGGCGTTTGGGATAGCGTTGGAGATAGGCTGCCCGAGGTTGCGAACTTGGATCTCAGCAATTCCTCCCAACAAGGACTCGATTTGCTGACGAGAACTCAAACAAAAAAATCGGTGATGAGAGGAAGTAGTGAACTAAGATGAGGTGAGAGGCGACAAAACGCGTGGAGTTTCCTCTTCCTTCTTCTCTGCCAGGGAGAAAACAATTGAACTAAAAGCCCTTACGCTCGGGCAACAAAGGTGGAGCGTTAGGGGAGTAGGCTCGCCGGCGACACTGTGAGCAGTGCGCGCTCAAGCCGGCTGCGAACAAGCCTGCTTTGGGTGGCTGCTTCTCTAGGGTCTAGCTAGTTATATGGCAAGACTCTTATTTTAAATTTTTAAGGTTTTGGGTTCAAATCTTACCAAATATGGTGTTTGGGTAGAATTCCCTTACCTTTCCGTAAATCTAAAGCACCTGATAGAAAATGCCACACCAAAGAACTATGAGAATTGAAGTTTGGATATAGTTCTTCTCCTTACCATTAAGGAAAAAATAGGCTTGGAATATGTCCCACATCCATCTCATATAAGATCAAAATATTATTTAAATTTAGTGAAATGTAGTTTGAGACACAATTTTACTATCAGTTAATTTCTTTAACATATATTTCGATCATAGAAATGGTTAACTAATGATTAGCAAATTAATATCTAAATTAATATAAAACTGAATTTTTCATATATAATTATAAATACACAAAAAATCTTAAATTATAACAATAGGTATAACTAGATAATAGAGCGTTATTAAAAAAATTGTCTAAGCACTAAAGGTTATTTTGTTGTCATTATTTTTTTTAACGGGAAAGATAAGTTCCATTAATTGAAAGTCATATGGCATGTATCATCGATATCAAAGAAAAACGAAACACAGCCTAACTTGATCAAATAAAGTTTTTCTACGATATCATTATAATAATAATGAACCAGATCTGACAATACATCATAACTCCCGTTTGTTCGCTAAATCATGCAATCTTCTATGAGAGCGTCTATTATTCTGACATGGTTTTGAGAAGAAATCTCTTTATTGGATTGTGTAGATAGCGTACGAAAATCCAATATGTATTGCAAATTTGTACAACAAATTATCAATGAACACTTTAAATTCCCACAAGAGGAGACTAACAAATCAAACTCCGAACTCCCACTAGTATAATGGAAACAAAGAATTCAATAATTGACTAAAAAACTCTCCAACAGAGAGAAAAAGATTAGGGGTGAAAGTTATTCGGATAAAAATCGAAATCCAATCCAATTCAAACCGAATTAGTAACTCGAATTGGACTCGAACTATGTTTGGATTGGATTCGGATTGAGTTTTTCCGAAAATTTAGATTTTCGAATTGGATTGGATTGAGGGTGATTGGATCCAAAAATCCAAATAAACCGAATAGTAAATAGGCCCTATATTGTATAATCATGATTGAGCTTAATTGATTTTTTTAAAGCCCAAATGGTCCGGCAGCCCTTCCCTTCTCCTAAAAGTTATAACCATGACTTGCTACTTTAAAGTTGAACTTGCTGTGTCGTTGAACATGTTATTATACTGTTGTTAAACCTTTTGCTGCAACGAATTATTAGTTTTTATTAGTTTATTAATGAACTTATATAGGATTGCATGAATAATACTTATATTATCTAACACTTTCTTGATGTTCACGTCAAATTTATTTCATAGCAAAATTAGAGTTTAAAAAATTTGGATGATTCGGATTTAGATCGGATCCAATTTGGTGTCTGAAAATTCGAATTGGATTAGTTTCGACTCAAACTATAATTGGTTTGGATTTATATTGGAAAATTGAAATCCAAATTTTTTTCGGATCGGATTGGATTAGGCCTAAATCTAAACCATACACCAAACTTTCACCCCTAAAAAGGATTATTGTTAACAAAATTACATTAGTAGAACATTACCTTATTACTGCTATTGAATTGCTGCGGTTTTACCCCTACGCAGCAATAGAAGACGTGGAAAAAAAAGCAAAAAAATTATTGCGGTTTCTATAAGAACCCGCAGCAATAGATTAAAATATTACAAATATATTAACCTATTGCTGCGGTTTCTTTAATAACCGCAGCAATAGATATTTTTAATGCATGAGACGCGTTTAGGGTTTGGCTGTGTGTTTGTGGGCGTCGTTCTCCTCAATCACATATTAACCTATTCACTCCTATCTCACTCCTCTTTTCGCTCTCTCACTCCTTTATTCGCTCTCCTCTCTCACTTCTTCCGTTCTTCTCTCGCTCCTCTTCCTCACTTTTATCGTTCTTCTCTCACTCATCTGTCTCACTTTTTCTATTCTTTGCTCTCTTACACTCTTCGATATCTCACTCTCACTGCTCTCTCATTCCCGGAGTTTGGCAAACCCTCCGTCGAACCATCATCAATCCTCCACGAAACCATACAACAGCACCGCACCTAGCATCGGAGCAGCGGCGAAAATGGCGACTCACTCGCTCTCTCACTGCCGAGGTTCGGTTTCGCGATATCACTCCTCTGTCGAACCACACAATAGGGCCGCACCTTGCGTCGTATTTTAGATCAACATGGACGACATATGATGTTCCAGATCTCGCTCTCCCACTGACGTTTGCAATCTCACTCTCGCTTTTCTCATGATGTTGAAGATTCCAGATCTGAAATCTCCGAGCCTACAGATTATATTTTTTATATTTTTCCTATTTTTTGTATTTTTATAGTATTTTATATTTTTTTGAATGGGATTATGTTTTGTATTTTTTGATATAAAATGTTCTTCCTTTTAAGCAATTTTTTTTGTAAGCGTTAATTGATAATGTATCTGGTATTTGTTGTATCTTTTGTATATCTTTTATAAGCACATGGTACACATTATTTGCCATTACTTCCATATTTCATGTTGATTAGTTTGTTATTTTTCTGCCTATATTTTTATATTTTAAGGTTCATGACAAACTGCAAAAAAAAAAAATTTAATTGTACCTGCACCTATTGTTGCGGTTTTTTGCTACAACCACAACAATAGTTGACCTATTTACGCTTCTCATGTGAGACCTATTGTTGCGGTCTTCTACAAAAACCGCAACAATAAGTTAACCTATTGTTGCGGTTCCAGAACCGCAGTAATAGAATTTCCTATTGGTGGCCTTGATTTGCGGCGGTACGAAAACCGCATAAATAGGCCACTTAAAAACCGTCATTTACATTTATTCTACTAGTGTTAGAAAAACAAATGCATAAAAGTAGAAATTAGGGCTTACCACCATCAAAAAAGGATGGTGGCAGCCCTAAATTGGCTAAACAAAAGTTAGGGTTTGCTTTAGATAGATCGAGAAGGGAGAGAAAGAGAGATGGGCGGCTAAGTTTTACCACATAGCCTTGGTTGAGATAAGAAAATTTTTCTGAACTTATTGAAGACTTGTCATTAGTTGTATCAATTGGAAAAGGTATAAGGCAAAATAAAAATGTTAAGCTCATCTATATAATAGTATAAAGCAATAAGGATTTTGCCACGTGGCAAGTCCTTATTGCATTGCCAATGTGTTAATAGCTATAGAAAATTCACAGCCACGTGGAAGTCAACAATATTTATTTTCACTTTTTTCTTTTTTGTTGGATTTATATATGGAAACTTAATAAGGCAAGTTGACTTTTATTATTATTTATGGGAAAACTTTATTATTATACGGAGAAGGTAACAAGAAGAGGCAGCAATATTCACTTTCATTAGATGCAAAGTTTCGAATTTTTGTATTATCATGATTTTTCCAAATTAAAATGATGATGGATACCATAAACTACTAATATTCAGCAACCAAAAATACAAAATTGCATGCATAGTCATAACCAAGAATACCAAATGGTCAAAATAAAATGATGATGGCCTCAGTCATAATTAAAAACTTGTCAAAATAAAAAATCACATCACCCTAAATCCTTCAATACGGCAATACCTGATATAATTACCCCATAATATAGGGTAATTATATCAATACCAATCACTATCTATAACGGTTGACACTATCCACAATATGCAAACAATCAGTGCCTACGAATTAGTGTTTTATCATAGTATGCAAATAATGGTAGATTGATCTAATAAAATTCAAAAATTATTATTCAAAGTTCAAGAATTTAGCCTAATTACTATTCAAAAGGATATATTGGTGTAAATTGCATACAAATAGAACTCCCAGTGCCATACGGTCAAAACAATTAATACAGAGCAATAGGTGATGATAGAGAAAACATGCTAGGAAAAAGGGAAAGTCTACAATGATCGAAAAGGAAAATCGACTAGGTGGCTATAAAACAAGGTATAATTTCTTGAAACCCATTTATGGGGCGTTTGGTTCATATAATGGTATGGGTTTGGAATCAGGAATGAAACCAAAGTAGTATAGGTTTGGAATTTGAATTTTAATACCATGTGTTTGGTTTTATTTAAGAATGAAGTTTTTTCTTCTATTTAATACCCACAGGTAGTGGTATGAGTCACACCCACCTCCCCCCTTGGGTTCCTAAATACCTTATGGGTTTGAGGTATGGGTTTTAAATCTATCAATTTATTAAACTAACGTTAGGTATGGGTTTTGCTCATTCTAAACCTATACCTCATACCAGAATCATATGAATCAGCCTACAAACAAATATTCATTTCTCTAACCTGTGATTTTGGTTTTTTTTTAAAAAAAATTTATGAAGAGATGTGAAGATTATGAAGGATTTTGTCCTCGATCAAGTGTAACAAACTAAATTTATATGGACAAATTATGGAGATAACATATTCAATAATATTAGGTGACCGCAACGTTTTACTAGAAGCTAATTGCGGTTTGTTGGGCTAGTATATTTAGGCCAACTACTAATATGTATTGGGTCCTATGAGGTCACACAATGTGACAACCCTTGGCTATTACCCAAATCCAATTGTGAAATGGATTGGGCGGTTTTATGATGGATGGAAGAGTTGTAATTCATGAGTTTATTAGGCTCATAATGTATGACATTATGATGAAAAATAAAGCCTCATGAAGCACCTCTTTGTAACCACCTTATATAATGATATGGGGGTTACAAAGGAGGAGACAACACATCATTTTAGTAAAGAAAATCTGATTTTCTTTGCTCTCCTCTCTCTTCTCATTCGGCCATCATACACCTCAAAAGCAAGAGGGTTCTCCTCTCTTCCGTACTAGCATACGTGGTGATCTAAGGGTTGTTCGTGGACCAACACTAGAGGAACGGCGTTTGACGTTCTAAAGGATCTCCACTAGAAGGCTCGGGGTGGAAGTGGAATTCACACATCAAGAGGTATATTCTATACTCTTTATAGATTCATGTTAATTTATGCAAAGATCTTGGTGTTAGATGTTTGAGTATGTGATACTCGTTTTTCCGCATTAAGCATCTAAATTCCTACAGTGGTATAAGTTAGCCTATTGCATAGATTAATATGATCATGTTGATGCATGTTTTCCTTCATTTTAATTCATTTAGGGGAGGGTATTAGCATGAGGATATTGTTTGCATGATTAAAATAATAGGATTTTAATCTAGTGGGAGTATAAAAGTTGTTTATACATTTTTCGATACATGTATATATATATAATTGTTATATTATTTCATGTTTTAATTAAGTTGTTAATTAGAATATGATGTATATATGTATGATTCATGAATTGCATGTTTTGAGTTTTTATGCTTAATTTGATTATGTATAATTTCATGGCATGAATTCTTGAATTAGAGGCCGAGTATGATTTATTTATGCATACAAATGTTTTACTGTATAAAGAAAATCATGCGTTTATCGATTAAAATTACCTGAATTGAGATTGAAAAAACGGAGGCAGAGCCTGGTCGCGGGGTGCGACCCAGGTCGCGGGGTGCGACCCTGCTCGCGGGGTGCGACCTGTTCACTGGCCATAACGGCTGGTTCTTGTTTTCAACGGATTAAAACGTTTAAATTCGTTTATTCCCTTAATGCATATTAAGTATCTTTTATGCTTGGTATCCTATGCTAATGCTTAAAAGAATTAAAAGTATGTTGGGAGTTTATTTTATGATATTTAATTTTATGTTAAGATGTTAGTTTTAATAAGTTGATTAATTCTTTCATGCTAGTATATGTGATTGAATATCATGTTATGTTTATATTTTTAATATGATTAAAATATATGTGGTGCCTAAAAATGCTTATGTATTTTTTCTTTAAATTTAATAGTTGATTAAATTTGTTAGATTAATATTTTAAAGCCCTTGGGAGATAAATTCTAATATGATTAAAATTTGTCTTCAGGTACTAACCATTTGATTTAATATGAGATTAAATCTAGATGGTGTTATTATGTAAAAAAGTTGTTAAAGCATAATAATTTATTTTAATAGTTGATTAAAATGCATGTTATATATATATGATATTATGAATGCATGCGGTGACTAGTATGGCCCAAACTTGGATAGAAAATACGATCTGCGTATCGTTAATGTATTTTTGTAATATAAATACGATCTACGCATCGTTGGTATTTTTGTAATTTTTAGTTTAAAATTCCAAAATATTTATTCGAGTTGTAATAAGAAGAATGGTGATTCAATCTTATCCCATGAAGCACAAGGACGGAGATCCATGATGATTCAAGAATGGAGGCCTTAAAGAGTAGTCTTTAGGGTTAGGGGCCATACTAGGATCACAATTTTATTTTATGCATTTAAATATTGCTTTTGAATGCTTTCTAAGTTTTATTATGCATGTGATTTATTTTTGCAATGAGTTCACTAGTAATTAAATCACATAATAATTTACTTAGGTCCCTAAAGCTAATATTGGGTAGTTGCTATTCCAAATAAACATCTACTAAAACTTTGATCGTTAGTAATAGGTTCTGCCAAAGCAGAGTGTTACTTCCAATCTTGGGCTAAGTAGAGTAAATTTCCGAAATTTGCATGTTTAGTTTGGTTTGGTCCAACAAAATCATCAAAATGGTTTTGGATTTTGAAGCAAAGGGTTGGGTTTTTGTGTTTGGGTGACAAGTTCTGTCTAGGATTAGGAAGGCTTTCCCCAACGTTGTGGGTAACTTCCTTACCTGGGAGCTTTAATCACCTTAGCAATCACCCATCAACTAAGAATTACAATTGTTGTAATTAGTAAAGGAGTTTACTTACCTTTTAAACTTGGTTTTAAGTTGAGGCCAAAGTCCACTTATAAATCATGTTTGATAGGATCTTAGAATCACTTGATTCAAAAAGGGGACACATTGAAAATTGGTCAAGTGCATAGCTTTTATTTTAAAGTGTTTAAAATTGGTTAAAAGCTATTATGATAAACATACTTATTACTTTTGCATCTTCTATGTAGATATCATGTCTGGTAACAACAATAATTCACCTTTTAACTTACGTTCAATCCTTGAGGATAAGTTGAACGGGAAAAACTTCCTTGATTGGGAAAGGAATCTAAGAATTGTTCTTAGATCCGAAGGTCGAGAGGATGTTCTTGAAACCCCGATCTCGGTTTTAACAACCACCTCTACTGAAGCCGAAAAGGCGGCCCATAAGGCCATTGCAGAAAGGTCAGTAATTGTTACTTGCCTTATGCTCGCGGCTATGGAACCAAGCCTTCAAAAGAGTTTTGCATGCTCGGATGCCTACAATATTATCCGACAGCTGAAAACCATGTTTCAACAACAAGCTCGGATAGAGAGGTATGAAACTCACAAGGCTATTCTTGAGTGTGCGTTAGTCGAAGGCAAGTCGGTCGCCACTCATGTCTTTAAAATGATTGGTTATTTCGAGGTAATGGAGAGGTTGGGCTTTCCTTATAGCCAAGAGTTGGCTACTGACATCATACTACACTCACTTCATGAAGGCTTCAACCAGTTTAGGTTGAACTTCAATATGAATGGGGTGTCGAAAACCCTTGCTGAGTTACATGGGATGCTCATGACTGCCGAGCAAAACATCTCTGTTGCACCTAAGAAGGAAATTCTTATGGTTCAAAAGGGAAAGGGTTTTAAGAAGGAATGGACTGGCAAGAAAAAGCAAGACAAGGGCAAGCAAGTTGCCACTAAGACTGCTGATAAGCCACAGGCAAAGGCAAAGCCAAAGGTGGCCGCAAATGCCAAGTGCTTCCATTGTGATCAAATAGGTCATTGGAGGCGTAACTGCCCGAAGTATCTGAAGGATAAGAAGTCTGGGGCTTCTTCTTCACGTATCTATGTCATTGACATTAATTTAGCAACATCTACTTCTTGGGTATTTGATACCGGTTGTGTTTCTCACATTATTTCGAATGTGCAGGGACTAAGAAGGAATAGAACCTTGGCTAAAGGGGAGGTAGAACTGCGCGTTGGAAATGGTGCAAGAGTTGCGGCCGTTGCAGTTGGGACTTATAGTCTACATTTACCTTCTGGTTTAATATTAGAGCTTAATAAATGTTATAATGTTCCTGCTATTACCAAAAACATTATTTCTATTCCTGTTTTGGATAATGAAGGGTTTTCATTTACAATTGAGAAAGGTTGTTTCTCTGTTTATTTGAATTCAATGTTTTATGCCACTGCTAAAAGGTCTAATGGTCTATATTTCCTAGACTTAGACAAAGATGTCCTTAACATAGACAGTAAAAAACATAGATCAAGCGATACTAATCCTACTTACTTATGGCATTGTCGTTTAGGACATATAAACGCGAAACGCATTAAGAAGTTACATAAAGATGGACTTCTAACATCCTTTGACTTTGAGCCATTTGATGTATGTGAATCATGTTTAATGGGTAAAATGACAAAGTCACCTTTTACTGGAAAGGGTGAAAGGACCAGTGATCTATTGGGCCTAATACATACTGATGTGTGTGGACCAATGAGCACAAAAGCTAGGGGAGGGTTTGGGTACTTTATTACTTTTACGGACGATTTAAGTAGATATGGATATGTCTATTTAATGAAGCATAAGTCGGAATCATTTGAAAAGTTCAAAGAATTCCAAAATGAAGTCCAAAATCAGCTTGGCAAAACAATTAAAGCACTACGATCCGATCATGGTGGTGAATATTTGAGCCAAGAGTCTAGTGATCACTTGAAGAGTTGTGGAATTCTTTCACAACTCACTCCGCCTGGAACACCTCAGTTGAATGGTGTATCCGAAAGGAGGAACCGAACTCTACTTGATATGGTTCGGTCTATGATGAGTTTTGCTGATCTTCCCATCTCCTTCTGGGGATATGCTCTCGAAACTGCTACTTTCACACTTAATCGAACTCCATCAAAGGCAGTAGAAAAGACACCATATGAGATGTGGAGTGGAAAAGTTCCAAGTTTATCTTTTCTACGTATTTGGGGTTGTGAGTTTTATGTAAAACGTTTACTTTCAGATAAACTCGCCCCTAAATCAGATAAGTGTTTCTTTGTGGGTTATCCCAAAGAGACCAAGGGCTATTACTTCTACTATCGAACTGAGGGCAAAGTGTTTGTTGCTCGTCGTGGTGTCTTTTTGGAAAAAGATTTTATTTCCAAAAAGGCAAGTGGGAGTAATATATTTCTCGAAGAGGTTCGAGAAAAGCAACAAATGGACATAGTTCAACCTATGTTAGAGTCAGAAGCACAAGTGCCAGTTGTGGAGCTTGAAGTAGTTCCTTTGGAAGAATCTTCTCCCATAACTGACCAAGTGTTGAAGGACGTGCATCCTGTACACGAACCTCCTACTGTCCCACTCGAATCTAATTCGTGCGAAAATTCTCAAATTGTTGAGAAGAAAATTTCTCCTGTTGCAGCCCCTCGTAGGACTAGTAGATCAAGAATACTAAACAAAAAGTTTGTTGATTTCTTGTTAACCGAAAGTTCTGAGATAATGATCTTAGAATTTGAGGAACCTACTACTTACAAGCAAGCTTTGATGATTGAAGACTCCGAAAAATGGCTTGAAGCCATGAGGTCCGAAATGGCATCTATGTCTGAAAATCAAGTATGGGACTTGATGGATTTGCCCGATGGGGTTACACCTATTGGTTGCAAATGGGTTTTCAAAGTGAAAACAGACAAGGATGGTAACATTTAGGTTTACAAAGCAAGGTTGGTTGCAAAAGGGTTCAAGCAAATTCATGGTATAGACTATGACGAAACCTTTTCACCAGTAGCAATGCTTAAATCCATTCGGATACTCCTAGCGATTGCTGCCTTTTATGATTATGAGATTTGGCAAATGGATGTCAAAACCGCTTTCTTGAATGGGTTCTTGAAAGAGGATGTGTATATGACACAACCGGAAGGTTTTGTGGATCCAGAATATCCTAGGAGGGTATGTAAGCTTCAAAAATCCATTTATGGATTGAAGCAAGCATCCCGGAGTTGGAATCTTCGTTTTGATGAGGCAATCAAACAGTTTGGTTTTCTCAAAAACGGAGAAGAGTCTTGTGTTTACAAGAATGAAAGTGGGAGTAACATAGTCTTCTTGGTCTTGTATGTAGATGATATACTTCTCATAGGAAACGACATTTCCATGCTTGAGTCAGTCAAGGATGGTTGAAGAGTTGTTTTTCTATGAAAGACCTTGGAAACGCTGAGTACATTTTGGGGATCAAGATCTATATGGATAGGTCTAAGAGGATGATTGGACTTAGCCAACGAACTTATATAGATAAGATCGTTACTAAGTTCAATATGGAAAATTCTAAGAGAGGTTTTCTACCCATGCAACATGGTGTTTCGCTTAGCAAGACTCAGTGTCCTTCTGGACCTGATGAGATTAAGCGAATGAGTAATGTTCCTTATGCATCAGCTATAGGGTCCATTATGTACTCCATGATTTGTACTCACCCAGATGTTTCATATGCCTTGAGCATGTGTAGCAGATTCCAATCAAATCCAGGTGACGCACACTGGAGTGCAGCTAAGAACATCCTAAAGTACTTAAGAAGGACTAAGGATAATTTCTTAGTGTATGGAGGTGAAAGTAAGTTAATTGTTGAGGGTTACACAGACGCGAGCTTCCAAACTGACAAAGATGATTTCCGATCCCAATCTGGTTTCATCTTTTGTCTAAATGGAGGGGCAGTGAGCTGGAAAAGTTCAAAGCAAAGTGCGTCGCCGATTCTACAACGAAGGCGAGTACATTCTTTGCGGAGATGCAAAGCAAAGGAAGCCGTTTGGATGAAGAAGTTCATTTTGGAGCTAGGAGTAGTGCCTAGTGTTGGAGATGGTATTGTTTTACATTGTGATAACAATGGTGCCATAGCTCAGTCTAAGGAACCAAGATCACATCAAAGGTGTAAACATGTACTTAGGAAGTTTCATCTCATTCGAGAAATCGTTGAGAGAAAAGATGTAATAGTTAGCAAAGTTCATACGGATAGCAATGTCGCTGATCCTTTGACTAAACCATTGCCTCAGCCTAAGCATGAGAGTCATACAAGGGCTATAGGGCTTAAGCATGTAGGAGAGTGGTTTTGATTGTGTACTATTTACTTTTAATTAGTTCACAGTTATAGTTACTCTTGTGATATGTTTGGTTATGTTTATCAATAAAAGGTTATGTTCTTATTTAATCTTGGTTTAGTATTAAATAAAACGTTCAAAGTATTTTATAACGTTTGATAGGATTGTCAAATATGTGATTTGACGAATGAAACCCTATCCAGTGAACAGGAGTTATAATTTACCTTGGTCCCTAGTTCGAATCATTAAAATTGAACGTAAATGATTCTGTTTCATGGACTAGATTGCAAGTTGATTGATAGCGTAGTTTCATGGGCTATGGGGACATAGAGATGTCTAGTCATTTGCATAGGCGTGTATAGTTGATACACGTTGGGCAGACCTAGTGGGAGTTCTCTAAAAGTTTATGAGAATCTCATTAATATATTTAGTGGATTCCTTAGACATGAGTATGACACTATTCTTACTTAAGGATTAGTATGTTTTTGACACTGCAAAACGTCGTGCCGTAAAAGGAGGCTATAAAGGCAGTGATCGGAACTGGTACGAATTGAGTGGGAGTTTTGGTTATACAAGACTGGATAAAGTCCTCCTAAGAGTTAGGATTGGTGTCTTGGCCTCTTGAAGAGCGAGAACTGAAAATGCATGGCCGTGCTCAAATGGATTAAGGAGTTAATCATTTGTTTCGACAGTTCGAACTCGGATTTCAAGAAACAACTTGAATATTGGTATGGTTTACATACGATGTTACCATGTCATCAAGTTAGACATTAAGCGACTTAAGGAGTTTGAAGGTTACACACTTGTTCTTAGACAAGTAGGAGATTGAAGGATTTTGTCCTCGATCAAGTGTAACAAACTAAATGTATATGGACAAATTATGGAGATAACATATTCAATAATATTAGGTGACCGCAACGTTTTGCTAGAAGCTAATTGCGGTTTGTTGGGCTAGTATATTTAGGCCAACTACTAATATGTATTGGGTCCTATGAGGTCACACAATGTGACAACCCTTGGATATTACCCAAATCCAATTGTGAAATGGGTTGGGCGGTTTTATGATGGATGGAAGAGTTGTAACTCATGAGTTTATTAGGCTCATAATGTATGACATTATGATGAAAAATAAAGCCTCATGAAACACCTCTTTGTAACCACCTTATATAATGATATGGGGGTTACAAAGGAGGAGACAACAAATCATTTTAGTAAAGAAAATCTGATTTTCTTTGCTCTCCTCTCTCTTCTCATTCGGCCATCATACACCTCAAAAGCAAGAGGGTTCTCCTCTCTTCCGTACTAGCATACGTGGTGATCTAAGGGTTGTTCGTGGACCAACACTAGAGGAACGGCGTTTGACGTTTTAAAGGATCTCCACTAGAAGGCTCGGGGTGGAAGTGGAATTCACGCATCAAGAGGTATATTCTATACTCTTTATAGATTCATGTTAATTTATGTAAAGATCTTGGTGTTAGATGTTTGAGTATGTGATACTCGTTTTTCCGCATTAAGCATCTAAATTCCTACAGATTATGATATGCATATAATGTTTCGTTTCTTAATAATCGAACAAACTTTTTAATAAACATGTTGGCAGGAAAACTGAGAATCATAATATATTTGGGTGATTAGATATAACTTTACATGTTATGAAGATTTAAATAGAGACAACCTATCCAATATCTTGAGAACAACAGACATGAATTGAGAGCCGTATTTATGTGTTTTATTAATTATTATAAATTGTTTATATATACTCTTTTTGTTGTATGCTTTATAAGCAACTTTATATTCTAAAAATCAGACCACATAGTGATAACATGATAGGGGGATAATGTGTTAAGGCCATGTATAATATGAAATCGTCATAATGAGGTTGCAGTATTAGAAAGACAAACTAAATTAATACAAATATGACAACACAGTGGCAGATTTAGGATTTTAAATAGAATGGGCCAAACTTATAGCGTTAACTTTGTTTTAAAAATATTGTATAGATCACTCATAGGTATGTGATTGGAGACATGTATCATTTTGCGTTTGAATAAGTAAATATAATAAGGAAATAGTAGGGTATATTTATGTGAGTGAGAGAGTATGTGACCTATTAACGTTTTAGTAGTGGGAATAATATGTCTTAAAATAATAGAGGGATCACTCTGAACATTAAATTAATAAAAGTAGTATTATGTGACTAAATGAAATAGAAGAATTATGAAAAGTATTATATGAAGGTTATGGTCCACATATTGATTTTTTTTTATTAAAGAATGAGGAAAATAAATATAACGTATAACAGAAAAACAAAATTTTACATCTAATAATATTGGAAGTCAAAATTTAGTTACTTATCATATAGATTTTATTGTTATAACATATAACGCATATCTTGAATCATATATGATATAAATATTCTTTTGGAACAAAAATTTTCCTGTGCAATTTGCACGGGTCAAAAGCTAGTTGTAAAATAAAGAAATATACAATGATACCAAGTCAAATTTCTAGTACAAAGAGCACCCTTCCACACATCACCCTAGATATGATGTATGGACTAGGGAAGGGGTGTTTAGGGTGCGTTCTCTTCACCTTAATAAATTAAGTTTCAGGTCCAATCAGTTCAGTTCAGTTCAAATAAGTTCAGTTCAGTTCAGATAAGTTTCAATCAGGTCCAATCAGGATAATAAGTTCCAATCAGGTGCAATAAGTTCCAATCAGGTGCAATAAGTTCCAATCAGGTTCAATCAGGTCCAATAAGTTCCAATAAGGTCCAAATAGTCAATGATCAATAAATTTGAATTAAAATTTCTATTAAAGTACCACTATGATTATTATTATTATATAGTATTATATTTGTAATATTGTCTATTATTTTATTATTCATATTACGATTAACTAATATGTTATTATTAAAATTTTTAATTAAAGTACCGTTATGATTATATAGTATTATATTTGCATTATTATCTATTATTTTATTACTCATATTACTATTGGCTTATTATGTTATTATTGAAAAATATTATAATCATGGTCATATAAAGTAAACAATAATAATCATCATAATCATAATATTTTGCAATTCATCTTTAAATAACTAGATATAACATGTTTTCGTTACTAATAACAATGAAAGATATAAATGTGATTAATTAATTTCCTACTAGTGCTTTATGAAATCAAAGCAACACTATTAGATATATTAGTGGTGAAAGTTGTGTATAGGCAAGCATATAAATAGTTTTTTTTTTAAATGTTAATCATAAGAGATAACTAATAATTACTATTTTTTTGAAAGATTAAATTTTAATAATTATTATGTTATAATAAATTTTGAGGGATAGTATTTATGTTAGGGGTAATATTTATGTTATTACTCATCAATTTTTTTGTAAAATAAGGTCAAATAAGTTCCAATTAGGTTCAATAAGGTCTAATAAGTTCCAATCAGGTCTAATAAGTTCCAATCAGGTCAATAAGTTTCAATCAGGTCCAATAAGTTCCAATCAGGTTCAATAAGTTGAATAAGGTCCAATCAGGTCCAATAAGTTCAGTTCAGTTCAGTTCAGGTCCAATAAGTTCAGTTCAGATAAGTTCAGTTCAGTTCAGGGTTATTCAGGTGAAGAGAACGCACCCTTAGTATGCTTGTCCTGCTAGTAAGCTATGCGTCTAGCCTCCTTGTCCGGCAAGTAAACCAATTTCCCTTAGATGTTCTTCACTTGGAGACTTGTGCAACAATGTCTGAATCTGCCCTGTCCAAACCTGCAAAAAGGGACCCACCTTGGAGGTTTGGGTGGTGGTTCCCCCTCCAAAGCTTAAGTCAGATATCAGGTTTCTGAAGAAAAAAGTAGAGATAGAGAGAGAAAGTTAGAGAGTATTTTTTCAGAGTAAGTTTACACTGTTTGCATTGAATGATCCTTTCTCCTAATTTCAGGGGTATTTATAGTGATTGTAGTATGACTGCTATCCTTAAAAGTTGCCCTAGAATAGTGGCATCTGATTGGCTAGTCAATCAGACCATGACACTTGGCAGGTTAGGATTTGTGAGGGTTTATCAACCAATCACCTGCAGCCATTTTTAAGGATTTGGGCTCTGACCAACCTTTGGGCCAGAAAGGTGAGTCCCTTCTCCCAACTGGGTACAACCCAATGGTTTAAATCTGTTTTCCTTTATTTTTTATGAGAGGACACGTGTACGGCCCTGATGGATCCAAGTGTCTCTAAAGGGGCCGTAGATATTTTAGGCTACAACATTTGCCCCTAAAAGGGTTTTTACTGTTGGCCTATCTGACGGTTAAGACCCTTTTTCCTGAGGTAGTTAATTCAAATTCAAAAAGGTGGCAAAGACGCGCCCTTTTTTGGGTTTTACCGGTCATACCTGACCGTTTTAAACCTTTCCGGTCATTCTTCACTGGCTCAGCGGGTTTTTTACCCTCCTATAAATATGCTTGGTGTGTCTTCATTTAATCATTTCACACCTTGAGAGAATTTTTTCTAGAGAGAGAGGCTTCGCGTTTTTCTAGAGAGAGAGAGTGATCGTCCAATCTCCGTTTTCTTTACCGAATCGTCCAAGCGTTTCGTCAGGTATCTTTTCTTTCTTCTTTCTTATTTCCCTTTATTCTTTATTTTTTCTTAGAAAATCAATAAAATGGAATCTTCTTCTTCGTCAAATAATCTTAGCCGACCAAGAGCTTGTCTTGACCCTAGAACTGAGAGCACTTCTTCATCGGCTCATTCTAGAGTTGGGCCTCTTCTGGCCGAGTACATATTTTTTTATGGTTTTGGCCGAAAAAGTCAGACGACCCAGTCTTTACCTGTGCAGGGTAATCTGGCGCGCGTCAAGCAAACGACCCGTCTAAGACGAAGGTTAATACTCCCAACAAATAGTTCCAACATGAAAGAATCTACTGGACGAGTTCCAGATGAGACGAGGGAGGCCCAAAGTGCTCAACCTATGGGCGGGCTCCCTTCCCCTGACCGCAGTTTTGAAGATCCTCAAATAAACCCTGAGACCAGTCCTTCTGGCAGGGACGTCAATATGGAGGAAGTCGATGGGGACAATAACGGGAGTGAATCCGGCACTGTCGATGAATCGGACGAACCCTCCACTACCTCGTCTGAGATTAGGAGACGCTTAGGTCCCCTTTCTGACCCTGGCTTTATCTTAGTTAATCGCAAATGGTTAGAAAAGATAGGTCCTGACCCCAGCTACCTGTCTACTTATATGCCCATGCCGGGCTTTTCTTTCGTCATTCCTATCAAGAGAACTGACCCCCCCTCTTTCAGATAAGGGCGAAGAACCAGCTTCATCTGCGGCCGCTCCCACAGTAGACTCGGACGAGGAGTCTTCGGCTGCTTTTGCCAAGATGTCTAAAGCTGAGCGAGATCGGCGCAAGCAGGAGCTGTTTAAATGTTACCCTGAATCCTATATAAAGGGGTTGAGGGGAGCATCAGCTGGACATGTGGGCTACATGTCTCAACTTGCTGCTAAGGTACAGTTTATTACCGCTGTTATATTGTACTTGTACATTTCCTTTTTTATAACTCGTCTAATGACTTGTTTTGTTTTCGTTGTTCCAGCTTCTGGCTCGCAGTATTTTGACTGAGGAGTGGGCGAGGGAGCTTAGAAAGGAGAATAAGCAGCTCATCCATCTGGCTACAACGGCCGGCGACAAGGTCATCCATGACATCGAAATGGCGGAGACTCTTCACCGTCAATCGAAGGATGCTTGGGAGAGACATTCGGCCGAACTGGAGGCTAGCAACCAGCAGTATCTCATCACCATCAACAAATTGTACAAGGAACAAGACCAATTGAAATTGGCCTTGGACACCGTCTCAGTCGAGTTGAAAGGCGAGAGAGATACCGCTCTCTTGGCTACTGCTCAACTAAGGAGGGAAAATATCCTTCTAAGGGCGAGGAATGCTCGTCTGACCAAGGAAGCAGCCCAGGCCTTTAACGACGCTAAGGAAGGTCTCAATCAGATAATTGAGACTTCCAAAGGTTGGGCTGTCAAGGCCTATGAGATGCTGGCAGAGCCTCATGAGGTGCCCAGCTTTGTTCGGCGTCTGGATTTTCAGGAGAGTGTTCACAATGCAATGGTGACTGCTGAGGAGCCTCCGGATTTCTTGGAATCGGATGA
The DNA here is from genome assembly GCA_947648045.1 of Beta corolliflora. Lineage (NCBI taxonomy): Eukaryota > Viridiplantae > Streptophyta > Magnoliopsida > Caryophyllales > Amaranthaceae > Beta > Beta corolliflora. The sequence continues at coordinate 4,469,024 of CANSZD010002982.1, forward strand.
AGAGGTTGAGGACGAGGAAGAAACTCCTGAGGACGACCAAGAAACTCCTGCTGAATGAGATGCCTAGTTTTAGGTTTATTTTTCTTTGTTTCTTGGCTTGTTTGCCGTCGTAGCTTTGTCTCCTCTTGTTTTATACTAAGCTGTAAGCTATTTTGACCAGTATATAATAAAATGACCCTTTGCCAATTGCTTGTCTTTTCATTTATTGCACTTAAATTTTCAACAAGTATAACTGAGACTCGTCCATCTCTTATTGGACGTCTTCACAACTTACTGAAACAGCAAGTATCAAGTACAGATGAGACTCGTCCTGATTTTTAGACGGCCTGCAAACTTGGTTAAGGAAAGAGTATCACCCTTGTCTTTAGACGATCGCAAAACATTCCAAAATGTAGTCAAGTATAAAATGAGACTCGTCCTGTCTTTCGGACGGTCTGCAACCTTGGGCGAGTCTTGCCCCAAGAAGGAAATCGGCCAATATATTGCGGTTTATGGACGAGCCTTGCTTTAGCCGGCTTTCTTGAGGGAGCAACACTCGTCTTGAAGTAACGAACCCTTACTAGGGCTTTTATTGCTTAGGTGGTCCTGGCCTTTAGACGACTTTGACTTCCCTCAAAAGAGGCCAAGGATAATTGTGGCTCGTCCTACAGACTTGACTCGTCCTAGTACATTTCATGGTGTATAGCGTTATCCCACCCTTCTTAGGCTTAGCTCATCCTTGTATATTATGGACTCGCCATGCACCAAGAAGGAGAGCGGCCAACTTTGACCAAGCCTACTGAAATTGTTTCAGACGAACCTTATATTTTTGGACGAACCATGCTTTAGCCGTCTTTCTTGATGGAGCAACACTCGTCTTGAAGTAGCGGACCCTTACTAGGGTCTTTACTACTTAGCTGTCCGTGTATTCGAGAGTAAGATTCCTTTACTAAGGGTTGCTTACTTTAGGTCAGCTTTCTCTTAGAGACCTTAACGTTTCTCTTACTAGAGATTTTTGTCAATTTGTTGACCATATATGTGATCTAACCTATAGGTTTATTACACTTTGGCCGGTCTCTTTGAGGGAGTGATGTTCGGCGGAGAAGTGGGCATTTTTGACGCTCTATTACTCTTTGCAATTTTGATCAAGTTACCATCACTTTTAGACTACAAACTGATTAAATGCCCCAAAGTGAATCAACTTGGTAAAAAATAAACAAAGATAAAAAGGAAGTAGAGATTGTATTATATGAATTTTGCTTGACTATTTGTCAAGATACACGTTTACAATTCCTTTTTCCTTGTCTGTGCCATGGCACTTTTGAGTGATTACAAACTACTGGCCGTTTTTCCTGGCGATTAAAGGACTCAGACGTGGTACTTCTTCAAAGTATCTGAGTTCCAAGTGCGCTGTATTGGTCGTCCATCCATATCTTGGAGACGAAAAGTTTCGCTTCGCACCTCTTGGATAATCAGATAGGGTCCTTCCCAATTTAGCGTTAGTTTCCCCAGCTCCTTAGCTCGTCCAACTGCCTCCATCTTTCTTAGAACCAGGTTCCCTACCTTGAGTGGTCGTCTAGCGACTCTCTTGTTAAAGTCCCGAGCCATTCGCAACTTGTACAATTGCATTCTTAACAAAGCATTGCCCCTGACTTTTGGTACTTGATCCAACGCCGTGCGTAATGCAGTCCAGTTGGCATCTTCCCTGTACAACATGACTCGCAGGGTGGGTTCTTCAATCTCAATGGGTAAGACGGCTTCAGTGCCATAGACCAACATGAAGGGTGTCTCCCCTGTAGAGTTTTTGACGGTGGTTCTGATGGACCATAACACCAGCTGTAGTTCTTCAACCCATTGTCCTTTAGTATTATCCAACTTTCTTTTGATTCCATTGGATAGAATCTTGTTGAAGGACTCTACTTGCCCATTGGCTTGGGGGTGGGCAACTGCAGCGAAGTGGGCTTTGATTTCTCTTTCTGCCAACCAATCTTTCAGCTTAGGCGTTTCAAACTGTGGACCATTATCAAAGACGATGGACTGCGGCATGCCAAAACGAGTTATAATGCTCTTCCAAATAAAGCCTTTGACGTCATTTGTTATACCCCGCATGGCTTCAGTCTCTATCCATTTAGTGAAGTAGTCCACAACTACTATTACAAACTTCTTTTGCCCAGTGGCCACAGGGAAAGGTCCCAGGATATCCATGCCCCATTTGGCAAAAGGCAGGGGGAACAAAATGGAAGTTAAGTAATTTGACGGCTTCTGATGCAGACTTTCGTGCTTCTGACAACTGTCGCACTTCTTTGCGTAGATGAGAGCATCCTCCTTTAAGGTAGGCCAGTAATACCCCGTCCTTAAAGCCTTTTCTCCCAATGCTCTTCCCCCAATGTGAGATGGACAAGCTCCTTCATGGAGTTCCTTCAGAACCTCTAGACCATCTTCTCTGGTGATGCACTTGAGAAGAGGACGATTGAATGACTTCTTGTAAAGAGTCTCATCCCACAGTTCAAACCATTTGTCTCGGGCTTTCACATACTTTGCCTCTATAGGGTCTTCAGGCAGTCGTCCTGTCTTCTTGTACTCTATTATAGGATCCATCCAAACTGCCTCTCGGCTAAGAAACATGATTTGCTCTTTGTCAATGCTCTTTTTTGGTTTAACTTCCCATAACACTGTTCTTGGCGCATCACCTTCAGCCGAGCTGGCCAATTTTGAGAGAGCGTTTGCTTGATGATTTTCTGACCTTGGAACTTGGTCGAGAACAAATCGTTTCAAAGGCTCAATCTCATCCTTGATCAGACGCATATATTTGCTCATTGATGCTTCTTTACATTTGAAGTCTCCATTGACTTGACTGACGACCAAGAGAGAGTCCGATTTGGCCTCAATCTCTAGAGCCCCAGCCGCCTTACACATCTTGATCCCAGCCAGAAGCGCTTCATATTCTGCTTCGTTATTGGACGCTTGGAATTGGAACCTTAGCGCATATTCAAACTTGTCTCCTTCTGGAGATTGACAAATGATTCCTGCCCCACATCCATTGACAGTGGACGATCCATCAACCATGAGCGTCCAATGCTTCCTCCCTTCAGCTGGATCAAGTATTGGTTCTATAGTTGGCCGAGTAAGCTCAACTATAAAATCTGCCAAAGCTTGCCCCTTAATGGCTTTTCTTGGTTCAAATGATGTATCGAACATGTTAAGCTCAACAGCCTATTTTAGCATCCGTCCAGCGGCTTCCATCTTTTGCAAAACTTGCTTCAAGGGTTGGTCAGTGTAGACGAGTATACTGTGAGCCAAGAAAAAGGGCCTCAACTTTCTGCTGGCCATGACGAGTGCCAACCCAAACTTCTCGACCGGAGTATACCTATTTTTCGCGTCCTTGAGCACATGACTCACGAAGTATATTGGGACTTGCACGGATTCTCTTTCAGCCAGCAGAACGGCACTCACAACCTGAGTGGACACAACCAAGTATACAAACAATTTTTCCCCCTCGACTGAACTGACCAATCTAGGGAGCTGACGAAGGTGATATTTGACTTGCTGAAGTGCTTGCTCAGCTTCTGTTGTCCACTCAAACTTGGCCTTCTTCTTGATAGTAGCGAAAAAGTGATGGCACTTGTCGCCCGATTTAGACAGGAAACGTCCAAGGACAGCTAAGCAACCCGTCAATCGTTGAACTTCCTTTATCTTCGACGGGGATTTCATGTCTAGGATAGCTTGGATCTTTTCAGGGTTGGCTTCGATTCCCCTCTGATCTACTAAGAAGCCCAAGAACTTCCCAGACAAGACTCCAAAGACACATTTGATGGGGTTCAATTTCAGTTTGTACTTTCTGAGAGTTTCGAAAGTTTCTCTCAAATCACCAACATGACCTTCCTCTTGCCGACTCTTGACTATCATGTCATCAATATATGCTTCCATGTTTCTTCCCAACTGTGGCTGAAAGACTGTATTAATCAATCTTTGAAAGGTGGCCGGTGCATTACGGAGGCCAAAAGGTATCCTCAGCCAGCCATATAGCCCTTTTTCAGTAATGAAGGACGGTTTGTCCTGATCTTCTGACCACATGGGGATTTAATGAAAACCTGAATATGCGTCCATGAAGCTTAACAACGCATGGCCGGCTGTGGAGTCCACCAGCCGATCCAACTTAGGCAAGGGGAAACTGTCCTTTGGACAAGCCTTGTTGAGATCAGTCTAGTCCACACACATCCTCCAAGTGCCATTAGGCTTTGGCACCATGACCACATTCGCTATCCGTTCTGGATAATAAGTTTCTCTGATGAACTTTGATTCCAACAACTTCTGAACTTCCTGATCGACCGCCTGGTTCCTGGCCGGTCCTAGATGCATTTTCTTCTGACGAACAGGTTTTAAACTTGGATCAACATTCAGACGGTGGACGACTATCTCTGGATCAATTCCAGACATTTCTTCAACACAATAAGCAAACACGTCTTGAAATTCTTTCAGCAAGCTGATTAGGAGGCCCCTCAAACCAGGAGAGAGCGAAGACCCAATCTTCAAGGTTCTTTCTGGACGAGCCTCGTCCAAACAGACATCTTCTGGGACTTCCACCGGCTCTGGACGTTCTAGTCCCAATCCCATAATGGCCATTACTTCTTCAGATGTGGGTGGCTCTTCCTTGACGGGCTCATACTTCCTTTTCTTGCTGGGGAGATGCTCAGACGTTTTCCTTGAGGGAGCAACCGGCGTCTGAGGACTTTCAATTGCCATTTTCAGCGAGGCCACTTGGTCCTTTACAGCTTCGGACGCCTTCCTTTCTCCAGCAACCTTCGTCTTATCTTTCCCAAATTCAGACGGGTTCCTTCCGCCAACGATCTTCGTCTGGTCTTCATTGTCTGCTTTCCATGATGACGGCTTGAGGGTTGTTAGATAACATTCCCTAGCCGCCTGCTGATCTCCATACAAGGAGCCAATTTGACCACCATCGCATTCATACTTCATGAGCATCAAGTGAGTTACTATTACGGCTTTAACATGATTCAGAGTTGGCCGTCCAAGTGTGACATTATAGGCGGTCAAATCTCGGACGACCAAGAACTTGATAAACAAAGTCCGCGAGGCATCCTTCTCCCCAACCCGGACGGGCAAGGTAACTGTTCCCATGGGGTGAATAATTCCTCCCCCAAACCCTATGATGGGATGGTGGACGGGAACTAAGTTCTTCTCATCAAACTTCAGTCTAGACAAGCAATCTGCACTAATGATGTCTGTCGAGCTTCCGGTGTCAATCAGAATTCTTCTTACTCTTAGGTTTGCTATCTTCATTTCTACAACCAAAGGGTCATCATGGGGAGTCCTCAGCTTCCCCCGATCTTGCTCACTAACCACCACCTTTGGGAAGGGCTCGGCCTTTGTCTGATCAGCTAGCAAGACTTGGCCGAGCTCCCTGAGATAGTTTTTGTGCCCTCTATTGGTTGGTCCTCCAGCGGCAAACCCTTCTGAGATAACCAGGACGACATCCTCGTTAGTGCTTTCAGTCTCCTTCTTCTTGCTCTGACGATCATCTCTCTTCTGAAACTTCTTTCCACCTTGGGGTAAGTATGAGTTCATCTTCCCTTTTTGAGCTAGATCCTCCAAAGCCCTCTTAAGATGCTTACATTCATTGGTCTCGTGACCACAGTCCTTGTGAAAGTGACAGTATTTGCTCTTGTCTCTGTTTCTGTAAGGAGTCTTCATTTCAGCTGGAGCCTTCAGCTCATATTGGTCCTTTATCTCCATAAGAATGGAGTATTGGTCCTTACTGAATTCAATATGGTTGACTGAAGGCTCAGATTACTTTCTCTTGCTTCTTCTGGACGAAGTAGTGGTTGAGGTAATTGCCCAAGTCTCGGCCTTTTTGGGGTTGCTCTTCTTTGGTTGAGCAACCTCTTCAGGCTTCTTGGACTCGGGGTGCTTTGCCTCAGCACATACTTCAGTGGCGTGAATAAACGCTTCGGCTTCCTTTAAAGCTTCGGCAAGAGTGGTGATTTTCTTCTTCACCAGGTCAAACTTAAAACTTCCTGGCCTTAGCCCCCTGATAAAGGCGTCAATGGCCACACCACCATTGAGATCTTGAATCTGAAGGGCTTCTAGATTAAATCTTTTAACAAAACTTTTGAGGGCTTCCTTGAGTCCTTGGACGACCTTACCCAAGTGCATGCTTGTTTTCTGTTCTTGCCGATTTGCAACAAAGTGACTAGTGAATAGGTAACTGAGCTCAGTAAAATTATTGACTGAATTAGGAGGGAGATTGTTAAACCACTTATGAGCTACTCCTTTCAGAGTAGCCGGGAAATTCTTACACCATGTAGCATCATCCACTGCTTGGACGTACATTTGATGCTTATAAGCGGATAGGTGATCATCTGGATCGGTAGTTCCATCAAAGGGCTCTATGGTAGGAAGTTTTACCTTTGGGAAGGGGGGTGCCTCCATGATCCGGGCCGAGAACGGGGTTGGCCAGTTGATCCGGAGGGCTCCCAGCTGTCCCTCGATGGGTATGAACTCCTTTCTGTGTTCTTTCAACACAGGGTTAGATGAAGTGTTTGCAGGGGATGGACGCCTATAAACCATGGACTGAACCACCGTTTTTTCTTGTCTTGGACGAACAAGAGAAGGGCCCAGACTTCTTCCTTATGTTGTGGACGGTATCCTCAAAGGAGGGTCTCTCAAGTACGGCGTAGACCCAGTGGCAGACCGTTGTAATGCAGCAGCTTTCTTTGCCTCTAGGTATTCCCTGGCATCGGTTTCCATTCGGTGCCCATTTGGACGAACATTATCCTGGGTCCTAACCACCAGGTTCCAGTCCATCTTCCTTCGCTGCTCACTAACTTATTTCTGCTTTTCTCTGGATGTTCTCCTAGAGGGTTCCTGACGAACAGGTCGACTTGGACCTGGATGATTCTCCTGGGAACACCCCCTAAGAGGAATCGGATTGCTAGCCGCAGGCTCCGGATTTATACGAAAAAACAGCATGTTGCTCTTGATCTGTTCCTGGACGACTGCTGCCATCTTAGTCTGAAAATCATTCAAGACGTTCTCGAGATGGGCAACAGTCACTGGACGTTCAAGATTCTCCTGTATAACAGGTACTTGGCTTTGTCCAGGGACATTGATGATGGACGGAAGCCTATCCCTTCCTCGAGGCGGTCTCTCATGGTCTACTGTATCTTCGATATTGATCTGAAAACTTCGATTTCTAGCCACATTGGACGATTGACAGTCAGTCATTGTTGCGTCTTCCCACAGACGGCGCCAAATATTTAGTATGCTTGTCCTGCAAGTAAGCTATGCGTCTAGCCTCCTTGTCCGGCAAGTAAACCAATTTCCCTTATATGTTCTTCACTTGGAGACTTGTGCAACAATGTCTGAATCTGCCCTGTCCAAACCTGAGCTTCGTTCCCGAACCTGCAAAAAGGGACCCACCCTGGACGTTTGGGTGGTGGTTCCCCCTCCAAAGCTTAAGTCAGATATCAGGAGCCTGAAAGAAAAAGTAGAGATAGAGAGAGAAAGTTAGAGAGTATTTTATCAGAGTAAGTTTACACTGTTTGTATTGAATGATCCTTTCTCCTTATTTCAGGGGTATTTATAGTGATTGTAGTAAGACTGCTATCCTTAAAAGTTGCCCTAGAATAGTGGCATCTGATTGGCTAGTCAATCAGACCATGACACTTGGCAGGCTAGGATTTGTGAGGGTTTATCAACCAATCACCTGCAGCCACTTTTAAGGATTTGGGCTCTGACCAACCTTTGGGCCAGAAAGGTGAGTCCCTTCTCCCAACTGGGTACAACCCAATGGTTTAAATCTGTTTTCCTTTATTTTTTATGAGAGGACACGTGTACGGCCCTGATGGACCCAAGTGTCTCTAAAGGGGCCGTAGATATTTTAGGCTACAACAAGGAGGTGTACTTTAATCGAGCCAAGATCGAGCTTCAAATAAGCTCAACTTATCTCACAACACTATCAGTTGAGTTCGACAAGAGTTCCAAACTATCCTCAATTTCATTTTGTAGTTAAATTACCTTCAAAGATATTTTGAGTTGGAAGATGGTACCTAAGTAAATGTTTTTCTATGTTACTGTTTTTGCTAGTTCATTGTGCACATCTTTAATATATACTTTTAGTTAAATTTATAAAATACTTCATGGGTTTTAAAATAAGTGGCACCATTTGACTTTTATACTATTCAATATTCATGTACTCTCTTTTGACCGTATCTTGTGATTTGTACGTAAGAAAATATAGTCATGTGAATTCTTGCTACATTTATTTCGATATATATTTTTGAAAATATTCATAATTTTTATTTATAGGAAATTAGAGATATTGATAGTTAATAATATACAGGACAAGCATATCCAAAGAAGTGTTATTCAACAAAAAAAAAAAATATATCCAAAGTGTGTCAAGTTTTTTTAAATTGAGCTTGTAGTGGTGTTTAGAGAGTCACAAGGATAGGGATGAGAATCGACCCCATGATCTCCTGAAATCAGGAGGGGAGCTCTAACTAACTTAGCTACCTCCTCACTCTCAATTGAGCTTTTGTAGTGGTATTAGAGGTGGGCATGGACCGGGCCAGCACGTGGGCCGGCCCGGCACGGTTTGGGCCCGGCCCGGCCAGGCACGAGCCCGCTCGAGGCCCGGCCTGGCCCGTTGTCCGCTACGTGGGCCGTGGACTGTCACGGACAAGAAATTTTATTTCAAGCCCGCACCGGCACGAGCTCGCCTATATGGCCCGTGGGCCGGCCCACGGGCCGAATGCCCCTTTCCTTTGTTTTTTAGCCTAAAACAGCCAAGAATCCAAAAAACATAAAACGCGGGCCAGGCCCGCAGGAGGCACGAGCCCGGCCCACGAGCCCGTGGACAAAATATGGAAATTTCAGGCCCGGCACGGCACGGCCCGCCATTCACGGGCTCGGGCCCGACCCGGCCCGCCATTTCCCCAAGCCCGCGGGCCGAGCCCGTGAACAGGCCCGGCCTGGCCCATGCCCAGGTCTGGTATCGCTAAAATTTGAAGCCGATCTCGAATATTGTAGGGGGCAACTCAGGCAAAGTAGTGCTATTAATCCCTCAAGGAAAAGAATAGAAAACTTTTCGTGCTCAGAGGAGAAGTAACAATAAAATCAAGTCCTTCAAAATCCATCGTTTCTGTGAAGAAATTTTTGAATCTCAATGCAGAAACTGTGCTCAAATGTCGTCCATTTTCGGACTCATTTCTCTCTCCACCTCAGACACTTACTATACTCAACATCTTCTTCAGCAACCGGTAAATCCACTTCTTCAATGGTGGAATTCATGGTGAATTCTCTGGGGTTCTCAAATGAAGAAGCAATTAATGCATGGAGTAAGGTGAGTTCTTCAGAGCTCAAAAAAACTAAAGGAAAACCTGATTTAGTTATTGATTTCTTGAAACAACGAGGATTAAACAATACCCATATAAAAAAGCTTATATTTTCCATGCCAGAATTGCTCAAGTGTAAAGTTGATGAAACCCTAGTTCCCAAATTCAATGCTTTAGAAGAACTGGGTATTTTTGGTTCTGATTTGGGTGATATTGTTGCTTCAAATACTTCAATTATTAGAAGGGGTTTTGATACCCGGATTAAACCCATGATTAGTTTTATTAAATCATTTGTGGGCAATAATGAAGAGTTCTTCAGAGTTTTAAGGAGGTCATATTGGTTAATGTCTTCTGATGTTGTTAAAGGTATTAAACCCAATATAGACCTGCTTCGAAAGTATGGTTTGTCTGATGAAAGAATCCTGAAAATTTTGGTTGTTCATTCTGAAGTTTTTGGGCATGATCCTAAAAGGCTTGAAAAGGTTTTGATTAAGGTTAGTAAGGAGTTTGGAATTTCATCCGATTCTTCGACGTTTTCGGGTGCAGTGATTGTTCTAGCTTCATTGAGTGAGAAAACTCTAAAAATGAAGTATGAGATATTTAAGAGCTTTGGATGGACTGATTTAGATATCAAGATTATGGTGTCGAAATCACCAAGATGTTTGATATTGTCGGAGACGACGATTCGTGAACGGTTGAAGTTTTTCATGAATGAGTTCGGGTGTAAACCAGGGTACCTAGCGGATCGTCCTTATGTGATGACATATAGTTTGAAATATAGGGTTGTGCCGCGGTATACCATATTACAGATCTTGAAAGAGAGGAAAGTTATCACTGCTAAAGTGGGCATGCTGACTGCTGTTTGCAGCAGCGAGTCTGAGTTTCTAAAGAAGTATGTGCTTCCCTACAAGGATAAGTTACCTGAGCTCTGTAATGCTTATATATCTAGGGAAAAAGGGATTTCTCCTACTAAGAGGAGGACCATTAAGTGATCAAGTTACCTGCTTTGGGAGCTGTCTGTTGTTTGGGAGATCAAAATATTCAAAATGGTTCTTGCTTCTGTTTTTCCTAGGTAAAGTTAAAGGTAGATGCTATTGATTTACGAAAATTGCTTCAAGTTTTGAGTTAGGGTTGGAAGTTTTTTTGGTTAACTCATTAACCATTTCAGAAAGGTGAGATAGTGCTAGCAATCATGAAGACACTTTAAGCAAATGGTGTACGAGTTAGAGTAAGCTGCATTCTGGTTAATGGCTGTGTTGCGGTTAGTCACTTGGTAGTAATTAGAAGGCTATTCTTGTTGTGGCATGACCAACTTTGTATAAATTAAACTCTCACGCTATGTGACTTGGTATCATATAGACTTTGTTTTAGAAATTACTTGAATCTGCTTCTCTCGAAAGTTTCATGAAAGTATTGTCTCATTGATCCGAGGACCTAATCAATTATTATTAGAAATTAGATTCTTTCTTGAGCTTTTATGTTTATGAGATTTCATGATCCTTCTGGAATTCGTTTCGAGTATTTCACAAGTGCTAAAACTTGTGGTAGTGAATTTTGTGAGATGTTATCTAATATACTGTGATTGGTTGTATGAAGAGGTTATTTGAAGTGTAATGAAATTTAACCTTTTAAATCATTCCATCATGCTTTGACATGATACTGTATTTGGTGTGTTATTTATAGTTAGATGATGTTTTTCGATCATGCAACCGTAGTGAATTTTCTAATTTTATATTATATCTTTGATGTAGATGTTGGTGATAATTTTGTAAACGAGAGTCTTAGAATTATAGAGAAAACATTAAAGAGGCTCTCGTTTACATCCTGACATCCTGTCTGCTGACATTAAAGATGATGTCTGAATTTACTAACTTGATGCCACAATTTGACGAAATAAAACTGTTGGGAGGATGAAAATTTTTCCATTGCCTTTTACCTTCAAGTACTTGGTAGTTTTTTCCCAAGTCCATCACAACAAAGTATTTGATAATTGCCAGTCAGCTGCAAGGCAGTCGTAGTATTCTTCTTTTTACTCTGTTGCAGTTCAAGTGATTACAGTATCATGGTATAAAGTTGGAAAAATTTCTAAGTTTCCCATTGCTTATCTATATGAAGCTGCCATTAGGGAAGTTACATTTAACTATGGATCAGATTATTTCCTTCCTTTATCATGTACTCAGGCTGGTGTTAGTTCTTTAAGTAATTTACTCGCTGCCTGCTGTGCAGGATTCATGTCTTTGACAGTGTAGACATTCTACATGGTGACTCTACTTCAGGTAATGAAGATTCATAGCTGCTTTATCTGAATTGTTTTGACTTGACATGGTTGTCATGTGAATAGATGATTCTTGCTTTTGTTTAGAATAATACTAGTAATTATGACTAGTTCTCATTGTTGATTTATTTAATTACATTAGCAGCTAGTGATTCATACTAAATTCTACTTGCCAATCCTGTAGTACATAGACCTGTAAACTCCGATCTCTGGCATTTTTGTTTCAGTATGGAAGGGGGTACTTCTATCTTGGAATGTGATTAGCCTATACCAAGTACTTGCCTTTTGCCTGAAATGTTCTGTGATAATTGCTTGCTTTTTTCAATTGAAATATTTACTATTAGTTCCTTGCTCTTGTCTATTAGATAAAATCAGATCAGTATTCATATCACATAGTCCTTTAAATGTGGTGGAAATTTAGATGAGTGATTGGTATTCATCTTTAAGGTGCTTCATAGCTTCACGGAAGACATCTAGTTCTTCTTTGGCTCTAAAGTTGGAGAGAGGGTTGATTTCCAGATAGCTTTATTTTACAATCTAAACTTTTTTGCCAGTTATTCCAGGGTAGTATTCTCTATTTTCCTGGTGCTGTATTGAGTCATTGTGAATCTCTAACTCCTAGGCAATTGATCAAATTTCGCTCATGCTGAAGTTGTTTATATATCTGCGATCTAGCTTATTTGACCAAGCATTCTATCTTTCCCTTCCTCGCCACTGGCCATGTGCATGCTTCTATTCCCGGAGCTTTTCATCATCTGCAAATCCAATAATTGCGTTGCTGCTACCGGTATTTTTCTTTGCATTCTCTGCATATAAATTGTGGCTCCATATTCCATACTCCATAGTCATCCTGTACTACAAGCCTACAATTGAACTCCTATTTAATGGTTAACGTCTTAGTTACATGGTTTCTTAGTTGTTGTATCGAGGTAGGTGGATCCCTTGAGGCTATCTCAGATAAACCTGATACTCTGGATAGTCCCTCAAATTGCTGGCTTTTGACAATGGCTGTCATAAGAAGTTGCACGTCTGCTGAAGAGTTAAAGTACTGATGCCAATGTTTATATAGTGGAACCTGATTCTTTCAATTTATTCCTCAAATAGTAGGCTTTGTCAAAAAGCTATAATAAGTAGTTCTGCAGAAAAAGTACTGATGCCAAAAGTCAATACAGCCTTGGATCCTAAATTTAGAGCCTTATAGCCATACGAGTTTCTGTTTTGACTACTTTTGCATGTTAATGTTCACAATCTTAAAAATAGGGATTTAGACTTCATGCTTCACCTGTATTGAGATGAACTGGTATGAACCTTTTTAGTTGTTGACTGAGCTTGTTAGCCCTTATCTGTACATGTTATTTTTAAAATATTATTCTTTTGAAGTGAAAAGAACAAGGCCTTAATACCTACGTATATTAAACTTCTGAAGTTGGTTTTGTACATTATATTAAATGCCCTTAAAATGATAGAGGTCATCGTGGTTTGGTTTTGCTCATGGTATATAAGCATATTGACCAACTTGAGTTTTGCCGAAGCAGGACCACAATGGTGAAGCCGGAGAAGTGTTGGAATAAAGTTGCCCAGGCGGGCATTTTGACTTCGTAGCCATTACATTGTTTGGCACTGTAGGCCTGGGTAGGCACATGCATGGTATGCCTGTCCGGGCAACTGGACATATGGAAAGTGGAATATACTAATGTTAAATATACTCGGGGATAAAGTTTTAGGAAATTTATTAAATGATTACAGGGACCTTCCATATGTGCTAGGGGACATATATTGGAGGTTATTGGTGTTTGTGAGTTTCTTAAACTATATTAGGGATGGTTGATTGTACGTCTCTATATAAAGGCCATTAGAAGAGATTTCGGGAGTCAGGGGAAGCCTTAGATAGAATAAGTAGGGATAGAAATCAGTCAAATCACTAAGAGTAGCTAAGAGATTCTTTAGAGTGATTATCTTGTGAGGGAATTATTCTTGTAATTCAAGCTTCAGACTAATGAAGTGAATGATTCAAGTGACACCTTTGATTGTGTGCTTGAATATTGTTGTTTGTTTGATTTTCTCCCTTAAAAGGCTCAAACTCAAGATTTTGGGTCGATTGCCTTAAAAGGCTCAAACTTTTTGGCATGATCCAAAAGGTTTAGGGAGATTCTACATAGGATGATCAGAGCAACTAGGGAATCCTTTTGAGACATGAACATTCCATATGTGGATGTATACTATATTGGAGGAAATTGCGGACTCTGGGATCAGTCTATGTGCTAAATGTTATGGGAGATTTTTTTTGGCTGACGATTTCCGTGATGAGCTAGCCTTGGAATCTTGATATCTAGTATTGTGGTGTAATGAGAAGGCATTTTTGCTCTCGCTAGCAGGCATTTTCCCTGTATATGAATTTGCAGTCTTGAAAGAAAAGCAGCTGGTTACAACTATTCCCGGAGGTGAGAGACATGTCATTTCTGTGCAAAACGCCTCTTTTTTTTTGGAATTATTACATGCTAGCTTGGAGAATGAGTTAACTCCCACCTCTCAGAGGATATAGAGCTTTATATTCATATGAGGAAGAGACCGTGTGGCGAAGAAGATGCAAATGTTTATTCACGTCACATTGATGGTTAATGAGAGTAAGCTCTTTGATGTAGCAAGAACATAATAGTAGTAATGCGCAAGTTTTATGAACAGTTTGAATAAATAGTTCTTGGTGATGATGGATAACCAGATCATTTAGGTGTTTTCACTTCATATACCTTGTGATGAGCTTCTTTTTTTTTTATGCGAGTCATTTGTTGGACTTCTTTTTTATCATAATTGTTACCTTAGTGTCTGAAACGAGTCCCTTGCCTGGGTGGAGTTAGGTGATCAGATGTATGCAGCTTTACCCTTATTGGTCAAGTGGTACCGATTTTATTTTACCCTTGATTTGAATTGCGTTGATGGCAACCAACCATATAGAACGTAAGAGGCAGAAGATGTTTAATTAGCCATTTTAATTTAGTCCATTAGAAATGAAGCGACTTGTGGAAAGGTAATTTCTCAGTTTCTATACGCGAGGGAATGTTTAGCTTTCATTTCTTTCATTTATTTTGTCCTTTGATGGTTTCCTTCTGTATGTGTGTGTTTCATTAAAGGGGGGGGAGTCGAAGGAATTGAAGTGCATCCTCCTCTTCCAACAGGGTTGTATACTGCTAAGTACGAAGTACTGTCTATCATAACGGCTAGCTGGAGTGCAACAAAGAGTGGTCGAACTGACTTATTTCCCCTCTCTTATGAATATCTTTTCTTCAGAAAGGGGAACACCGGCATCACAGACTTGATTACAAGTACATTTCAAAAAAAATTGTATTGTCCTGACTCCTGAGGGCTCCAATCTTCAGCGTCTGAAGGAAGAGCCTAGTTTGATGTGTTGAACCAATTAAATCTTGCTGGCAAAATCCACACATCCTCTTCTCTAGTTCTATTAGCTTGTCTGCTATTACATAAGCACTACATACTAGATTACTAGTTACATGCACAGGTTTCTTCTTGTGTAAGGCCTTTGTACTCCGTAGCTTTTATTTTCTTCAGGTGAATCATTACTGCAGTCACTGTATACTGTTTAGGGAGAGTGTGAAGGTTGAATAATTGTATATTTTCATTAACAGTATTACAGCAATATATAGAGATACATTCCTAAGTGTACACAGAAAACAAAAGGATTTAAAAGATATACAAGCTGATATTAAGGGCTAAGGAGTACAATCAGGAGAGATTATTGAAGAGATGATGAGACTAGAATCATGGAGAATATCACGGATGATTAGCAGGCAAGAGTGAGATAGCAAAACATATAGTATGACTAAATCAAGTTGTATCATAATCAGAGAGATCTTTAGGTGTTTGATGAGTTGCTTTTGGCCATCAGAGCAGTAATTACGTGCAGATTGTCAAACTTCTGAACAGTGGCGGCATCCTTGTCACCGCGTCCACTGCAGCTGACCACGACCTTGCTTCCATCAGGTAGAGTTGGGCAGAGTTTTTCCAGGAAAGCCAATGCGTGTGAGGCTTCAAGGGCCGGGAAAATTCCTTCTAGTCTACATAGCCTCTTGTATGCTGCAAGGAAAATCACACATTTTGAGTTCAGGTCAGAGAATCTTCTCTTGGATTGCAGGGACGATACATATATATACTTGGTGTATATAACATGTTCCCTCTTGACTTTTTCTCATTCATAACATGACAAGAGTATGTCTAATGATTGTTAGAAAGGACTAGTTGCTAAACTCAGTGGTTAGAAAATGAATATACCATAAACACTAAGTGTTTGGTATCATTTTTTTTCACACAAGAAACGGATTCAAGTAACAAAATCCGTTTCTACTTGTTTGGTTAGTGTGCAAAGTAACAATTACCGTTACTTGAGGGAAACACTTCCCCCCAAGTTGTTTCCGGTAAAAAAACTGAGGAAATAAATAATGTTTCACTCCTCAAACAAAACCCTAGCTTGCAGCAGCCATCCTCTCTCCTCTTTTGCTCACCCATTTTCTCTCCTCTTCATAATGGAAATTGTTGAGAATTCATCATAGCATTTCGATTTTTCAGCATATCTCTCACGCTCTAACATCAGTGTAAGTTTTTGATTGCAAATTTTGATAATTTCTTGCTTGTATTAATTGATAAAACCCTAATTTTTTCATATTGCTTTGGTTATAATCGTACTCATTTGGGGGAAAATAATGGCGATTCCTAGGGTTTCGATCTTCGTGATTTCTCTTTTAGCTATATTTGCTTCGATCTCTGCTTCTGAAAGTAGTGAAGTATCTGATTTAAAGGAGTTTGTTCTTACTCTTGATCACTCGAATTTCTCTGAAACTATCGCCAAACATGACTTTATTGTCGTCGAATTCTACGCTCCATGGTATTTTAATTCAATCTTACTTTTGCTTTTTTTGTTGATTTGAATTTGAAGATTTGGTGCTTTGTTAATGTTGAATGTTTTGTGCGAATTTTGTGTTTTTTTTTTAAGATTTGGTGTTTGATTTGTTACATTTGATGATTATTTACATTATTATGTGGAAATTTGGAGAATGATGAGTGAAGAAGTGAGTGAATTTGAAGGTCAACTCTTGAGTGATTGCATTGAGATCTGTTGTGGATTGTTGTTTGGGATCGTTTTGAATTTGCTGTGTGAAATTTGATGTGTTAGATCTATAATTTGTTAGAAATTAGAATACCCTGCAGTTTATTGGGCAGGTATATCATCCTTTGAGTGGAAATATGGAACTGGGTGCTATGAGTTCTATTTTTTCGTGAGTTGGCAGAATATCTTTTTGAAACTTAGGGAACTGGTTTAAACAACTCAAGTCTTAGCTTAATGTCACATATTGTCATTTTGGTTGAACTAATATGGTTAGGAGGCTAGCATAAACTTTTGCAATATCAATATGTTGCATTAAGTTTACGAATCTAGAAAATTTTGGTTATATTTGGCACTTGTTGGCAAAGATGGTCTATGGTGAAATCATGAACTATAGTCCATTTTCTAGCATACAATCTACCTATTATCGCTTTGCTGCCAAATTTTTTTTATACTTTCTGTAAAAATACTGTATGTTAATGGATTTCGACAACTAGTCATTTCCCCTTATATGTTATGGTTAGTAGGATTAATGCAATTCTTTTTTATTTATTTATTATCTGTAGGTTGTATGTTTTGTCACTCACTCTAGACTTATTTTTCTGAATATGCAGCATGGATGTTAACCAATGTAGTGGAGAGGGAGGTAGTCGAGGAAGAGGTAGAAATAAGAGGTATTGGACTTATGAAGAAGATACGGTGCTTATAAAATATTTGCATGAGTTGGCATGCGACCCTAAGTGGAAAAGCGAAAGTGGTTTTAAGAATGGCTACATGAATAAATTGGAAGAGATGATCAACGGTGTGCTTCCTAATTGCGGCTTAAAAGCGGTTCCTCACATTGAGTCAAGGATCAAGCATTGGTCTGAAAAATATAGTGCATTGGCAGAGATGTTGTCGACCTCGGGATTTGGGTGGGATGCCGATAAGAAGATGCTGCAAACTGAGAAGAAGGTGTTCGATGAATGGGTAAAGGTATGTTTAAGAGTTGTCCACTGCATGTCTGTATTTTTTGACAGCTGATTTATGATGTTTAATTAGTATACCTTTTTTGGGTACTTCAATCATGCAAAATCCTGTTCTTAGTTTCATATACTGAACTTGTTGTGGATAATTTATCAGAAGTTGCCAGCCATGATTAAAAGCAACATAAGAAAGTTGCTAAAAGTGAGGATGTGGAAAGAAATGAGAGGAGAGAGGGGACAACTATCAGTAGGGGGTACTCAGATTATGTTTTCTAAATCCTGACTTGTTGTGTGACTGTTTTGTGTGCTTGAATCGTGTTTCAGTTTTTGTTCGTTTTATGATTCAATGGGTGTTGTTACTTAGCTTTGCTGGAGTGTCAAGTGTGTAGGCTTTATGTTATGTATGTTTGCGTCCATACAAACCAAGAAGGGCCTGCAAAAATCAATTGAATTATATGAATAGAACAGCTACAATTGCTTTATATGATGAGCAGACAAGTCTAGTTATGAAGCAGGGTAATTGCGAAGGCTTTTTTATTAGACTTTAAGAAGCGGAATCATATTCGATTAATCTTTAGTAACAGTTGTAATATATAGATCATTTTAGTATTAATTGGATTGTATTTGGGTTTTGCTAGCCTTAGCACTTCATGTCGATGTCAAGGGTGGTGGAATTGTCTCTGATTCGAGTTTAAGCTTCTGCAAATAATTTTTTTTATTTTTATAATGGGAGTTTTTATAATAGTAAAATCAGGGGTTTTACAATGGATGTCTTATATTGGTGGACAGGTGACTGTGCACAAGAAAATTATTAATGGATATATGTGTGGAAAACTATCACACTTTTGATGGGTTTAGAGTAATGATCAGTGCTGATTCTGTCATTTTGATTGATGCTGCTGTCTTTGTTAGTATTGCTAATTAGCCATAACGCTTCTATCTCATTACATGCAGCTAGGAGTTTTTAGTATTGCTTGTTTATATTAATTTTAAGTCTTGCAGGTTTATTTTCTTTTATCTTTACATGTTTTTATATTGTTGGTAACTGATATGTTAGCCTTTTTTTGTGGTAGACTCACAAGAAAGCTAAGGGTTTGTTTGGAGTTCCTTTTGTTCACTATGACACACTTGCTGAAATTTACGCAAAAGACAGAGCTACCGGAGATGTGAGTGAGTCGTTCATTGGTGCTATAGAAGATATGGATCAAGAGATTGCTAACCAACCATTAAACATAGAGACTGATGAAGAAGATGATGCAAATTCCACCCAATCTGCAACTCATTCTACAACTCAATCAGGAAAACGTCCTATGAAGATTGAGGATGATGGTTCAACTCCTTCCAAAAAGACAAAGGTGAAGGATTCTAAGGTAAAAGGAAAGAATTTGAAGAGCCTAGCTAAGGTTGATGATGTTGATGAGTTAGTGGCATCTCTCCATAGTGTTTCAAATAATTTTGGAAAAATATTTGAAAACATAAATGTGAATCTTGGAACTATGGTGAATGCTTGGTCAAAAGCGGAAGAAAGGGAGCAAAAGATGGATGAAAAAGTGAACAAGGTATTAGATGAGGTGATGAATTTAGATGGCATAGAAGCAGCAACAATTCTTATGGCCGAGGATCACAAGCTTCGTATCTTCTATCAAGCTCCACTTCCTATGAAAAAACAATATGTGCTTGATCTACTTAAAAAAAGAGTAGGTTGATGACTTTTGTGGTGTTGTTTGTAGTAACTTTTGCAGATTAATACTTTGTTAAGAATGAATATGAGAGGGATCTACTTAAGGAAAAAATAGGTTGATGACTTTTGTGGTGTTGTCTTTGGTTTGTATTTTGGACATATGATACTTTGTTTTCATTTGGCAATTTGGCCAAGTGGATTTAACTAATAATATAATTTCCTATTTTACTAAAAAATATGTGTAAAAAGTTTAGATTTTCTTTGTGATAAAATTGAAAAATGATGCTCTACAATAATCAGTATAACAAGTATTAAATAATGTCATATGTTGAAAGAGAAAAAAATAAAAATATAAAAGTGATTCCTTCCATATATATAATTATAATTTGTTGTTTATTCATTTTTTCTTTCATTAACTTTTGTCTATTTTTTCTACTTTATTTTGCTCTCGTATCCTCCATTTTTGGGAAATTTTAATATGTTGTTTCTATTTTGAATCTCAATCTTCGATTCTTTAAAAATGGATTCTTATAAAGGAACAAACAAAACAAGAAAGAGTAGCCAAACAAGAGGAAAGGGAGTGGGTCATATTTGTTTCCATTCCATTAGGATACCAAACAACTAATAAGGGTAACACTTATTATTACCCTTTCCCCTCCTTATCCAAATCCTTTCCATTCCGTTTACGGTATTCATACCAAACACCCCCTAAATTGGAAAGAAAACTATGTAAAGTATGTAACTTAACAAAAGAATGTACTAGGTGTCTAGGTAATGTGTGTTCTTGTCCCTTTATGTAAAGGAAATTTTAATTTATTTTCTTTTGCTACTTTTTATGGTGTATAAAAATTTAAACATCCCCCTCCTTCCCTCTCTCCTTAAACAGCCCCGTCTCACACCAATTGCAACACTTTTTATATTTGATCATTCCATATCAATTGCAACACTTTTATTTTAGTTATGAACCTACTATTATTTTATTATATCTCATTCTACATTTATACTACGCCCGTTATCAATAAGAGCATCACTTTACTTATTTGGAGTATTCACAAAAAGTGTAACCAAACTCAAAATGGTAAAAAAAAGATTAGTATTATTACAAATATGCTACTAAAATGCAAGAGTTTAACCACTATTTTTTTTATGTTTTTATCAATTTCATTACTTACTTTATTGTGTTCCCAACTTTCTTTCTCTACATTCTTTAGTGTTTCCCTACTTTCTCTTTGATGCACTTATCTCTATTATATAAGCCAAGGGGGAGCAATGGTGTCCCCTTATGAATTTACATATTCACCCCTCCACAACATGAATATTACAATCCAACTACACCCTCCAACAGTAAATTAAAAATCATTACAAGCATAAACTTGCCAAAAAAAAAATTCAATCAAATCTCTATTAAACCCAATCAACTCATATAATGGTCAACCACATAAACTTGCCAATAAAAAAGATTCAATCAAATTAAATTTACATCCAAGCAACTAAAAAAAATCATAATCAAGAAATTACCAAAAATTAATATCATAGACAATAATAAAAAAAACACGACATTCTCATTACAGAGATAACTCATATTCAAACTCAAATAAATTTTCCATAATACAAAATTAAATTACAAATACAAACTCCAAAAAAAAAAAATCAGTTTTCTTCATTACTTGGATATGCAATTTCATCACTTATACTTACTTATTAAAATGTTTTTAAATATTATTTGTAAGTATTCAAATCTTTCTTACTCATCAAATGGAGGTGAACTTAAATACTTACTTTCATAATTTCATTTTTGATTCTTTTATTACCGAGCAATAATTATGCTCAAAATGTCACCGCACGCATAGCGTGCATAAAAAGCTAGTTGAGAAAGAAAGGAAGTACTACTTCACATCTTTATTTAAAGTAATGAAACAACAAGCAAATAATTTCCACCTCACCCACCCACTTCCAATTAAAGGACACCTATATAATTTAGGAAAATTTTCTGAGTTATTCCTGAGATTTGATGTAATTCTTAAATTACCCCACATTTAGAGAATTCTTTTGTATACTCCTGAACTTTGACTTTATGTTTAAAATACCCTTACAAATTGACGGAGTTCTAACGCTGTTAGATTTTTCTCTCCTCCCACTTTCCTCCATTGATGACATTCTAAACCTCCAAACTTTTTCTCTCCTCCCACCTCCATGCCTTTCTCTCTCCTCCCAATGTAGACTGATTCTCCAAAAAATTCCTCATTGCCATCATCCTTCTTCAATAGCTTCCACTTTCCACCACCATTGTCAAAATTCATTACCCCCACTACATATCTACTCCCATCACCATTACCATAAATCTTCACTGCCATTACCACTATGGCCACCGTATTGCTTCACTGCCATCAGTCCATCACCAAAGGCATTAATTCACCACCTGCTTACCTTCACTTCCATATCAAGTTTTGCCCACCTCCATAGCTACAATGGCCAAAACAACAATGGATCTTCGATGGTCGAAATTGAGCTCACTAGATTTAGAGCTTTCTTGGTTAAATTCGAGTATCTAAAGTCAGTCACGGGTCTTGCATAAAGTATATATCTCTCATATCTCTCTTCCTCTCCTTTTTCCTCAGATCTATGACGATTGACGAGTGGTGGCGGTAGGAAATATAGTCCGGCAGGTGTTGTGTTGGTGGCATCGGTTGTGGGAGATGGTTATACAGGTGATTCTTGTGGTGGGGATGAAGTCTCATGGGTGTTGGGTTGGTGGCACAAGTGGTGGCAGATGAATTGTGGTGGTTCTAATGGTGGGAGATGAAGTTTAGATAGTCATCAATGGAGGAGGATGGTGGGAGGAGAGACAAAAATCAAACGGATAGTAAGGGTATTTTGAGCACAAAGTCAAAGTTTAGTTATATATGAAGAATTTCCAAATGTGAGGGCAATTTAAAAATTACGTCAAACCTCATGGAACCCAAGGAAATTTTCCTATAATTTATCTATAATATAAAATACCCATTATCTTCTATGAAATCAACTTTTACAATCATGCACCACAGTCTTATCTACTTTTCAAAATTTTGTGCACAATATTGTATTGCAATTAATAAAGGAGGAAAGGAGTACCATGTAGGGCATCTTCATCTGTGATTGCATGGAATTTCGCACGCCCATTATCCTTCAAGTAGCTGAGTTCTGGTCCAACTCCTGGACACTCTAACCTGCATGTTCGTGTAAATTTCAATTTAGCTGGTATTTAGCTTTTGTACTCCACTAATTTGTCTTGAAATTATTTTGACCATATAATGTTATCCAAATTATCTCGATGAATTTTGAATAATCTCTATGTTTGACTAGTCTAATTATAGTTAAAGTTGTGGATATTTGAACCTCTATTGACGTCCATGTATGGTGGGATTATTTAGTAGTGTTTTTTTTTTGCTAATTAAGAAAGATATATTTCACACAAAAAACCAATACAACCTAAACCACTAGACTTTGAGGGGACAAACCAACTAGGTTGGACCCTCCCCAACAAAGCTAGGAATAACTAATTACACACTTGTTGAGTGATTTGCCTCATCCAATCTCTATCATCTTTTTAAGTTTTCTTTTGCATAATACTATAGACTCTATCTATAACTGATCTTTGTATACTATTAACAGTCCAATTCACATAAACAACCTTCTGTTCCCAATACACCTCATTCCTAACAGACCAAACATTATAAATGACAGCAGCAAGAGTTGCTGAACAAACATCCTTCTTGAACTTGCTGAGCCTGCATCTTTGAATCCACCGCACCATTTCAGCAGTTGTGTTGGTCATGATACCAAACTGTAGCCATTGAATAATCTGCCTCCAAATAGCCTGACTATAACTGCATTGAAATAGCAGATGGTCTTGGCATTAATCATTGATACCACATATGAGACATGTAGGGGAATCACTTATACCAAATTTGAACAGTCTTGTTGTTGTCTGAAGACTATTCTTCATTGCAAGCCTGATGAAAAATCTGTATTTAGGAATAGTTAGCCTATTCCAAACTTGTTTATCCCACTGCACTCTGTCAAGAACCCCAATCAGCGTAGAATAAATCATGCTAACTGTGTATTTGTTCATCTGAGTCAAAGTTGTCTCTGCTATCACCTCTTTTAGGATGTCTTTAACATCACAAACCTTCTTCCAGTACCAACTACTCCCCACAGGAGGTTGGTAATCCCACCAATTATTATTCTTCACATAAATCTCACTGACCCACTTAATCAAGAGATTGTCTTTCTTTGAAGCAACAGCCCACACATACCTTCCCATAGCAGCTTTATTCCAGTGACCAATCTGTCTGATACCCAGGCCCCTTGCATACTTAGGTAAGCAAATCTTAGCCCAAGCAACATATCCTGGCTTCCCACTATAATATTCACCAGTCCATAAGAAGGCTCTACAAATACTCTCCACTTCTTTAATCACCTTCCTAGGGATGATAAAAACCTGAGACCAGTAGACTTGAATGCTCAAAAGCACAGAATTCACCAAGACAAGTCTCCCCTGATAAGCCAAGTTTCTACTACTCCAGCTTCTTATTCTAGAAGTAATCTTCTCAACAAGATTCATACACTTTTAAAACTAATTAGCACTCCAAGGTATTTAAAGGGGAAAGAACCCACTTTGAAAACCTGTCACATTCATTAACCATTGAATCACATCTTGTTTCATTCCAGAGGTGTACATTTCAGTTTTATTCTCATTCATTTCCAACCCAGTTGCCTCAGAAAAATGCTTAAAACCTTGAAGCAAAGAATAGACAGAAACAAAATCCCCTCTACTACAGAGAATAATATCATCAGCAAAACATAGATGATTCAATCTAACAGCAGAACATCTAGGATGAAATTTGAATTGAGTTTTTTCCCCTACCACTTTTAGAGTTCTAGACAGATACTCCATGCACATTACAAAGAGCAAAGGAGAGATAGGGTCTCCCTGCCTAAGCCCTCTCCTACCTTAAAAAAAACCACAACACTGGCCATTTATCATCAAAGTAAATCTAGGGGAGCAAACACACTCAAGGATGAGACCAATGAATTTCCTAGGAAAATTAAGACCAATCAACATTTCCTCAAGAAATTTTCAGCTTATGGAATCATAAGCTTTTTTCATATCCATCTTAATAATGCAACCTGGGCTTGAATTCTTTCTCCCATAATTCCTAATCAAATCCTGACATATCATAATATTATGACCCATAAACCTCCCCTGAATGAAGGCCCCCTGGTTCTCAGCAATTATGACAGGATGAATTACTTTTAATCTAGCACACATGACTTTTGTAATGCATTTGTAGACAGTATTGCAACAAGCAATAGGTCTAAAATCAGAGACACTACCAGGACATTTAACTTTTGGAATTAAAGTTAAAATTGTAGTGTTTAATTCTTTCAAGAGCTTACCAGAAGTAAATAAATCTTTAATGGCAGCAGTGATCTCTGGACCCTGAAGAAATGAGTCCCAAATCCATCAGGACCTGGGAACTTATCTCCTGGGATAGAGAATATGGCATTGTAGATTTCAGCATCATTCACAGGCCTCAAGCAGTAGCTCCCGTTGATCGGCATTTAGGATAGGACCATTAGACAAAATTTCACCACAAATACTACGCTTCTCTCCTTAGCAGTTGCCTAGCAGTGCTTGTAATAATTGATGAAAGCTTCTTCCACCTTATCATCTTCCACCCAGATTCGATTCATGTCATGTATGCCATAAACATTGTTTTGCAATCTTCTCTTCTTGATAGCTCTATGAAACAAACTAGAGTTTTCATCACCATGTTGTATCCATGAGAGCTTTGCCTTCTGTCTAAGGAAAGACAAAAAGCATTCATGAATTTTCTTATATTCAGCTGTAGCCTTGGCTTCTTGCTCAATATCACCAGTATCATGCTTTAGATGATGTTGACACTCTATCATCTTCTCATAAGCTTTTGCATCTGCCACTTGTATTTCTGAGAAGCCATGTTTATTTATTTCTTTCAAAACCTATTTCACCATCTTGAGCTTTTGCACCACTCTAAACATTGTTGTTCCAGGTTATTATGCTCTCCCAAAGATTCTTTTATCTTGTTATGAAACTCGGGAGCCCGACTCCACATTTTATAATACTTAAAAGGGATATTACCACCCCTTCTTTCAAGAAACACAGACAACAACATTGGTGAATGATCAAACAAGCCTTCAGGCATGAACCAGGCTTCAGAAGCAGGAAACTTCTCACACCACAGCTCATTACAAAGAACCTTGTCCAATTTACTATAAACTCTTCTGTCACCAAATTGTTTATTGTTCCATGTGTTGTAATTGCCAGTAGATTTTAGATCATCTAACTCACAATTACAAATACATCTCCTAAACTCCAGCATTTCACTATCTCTAACAGCAGAACCCACTCTTTCTTCTCTATTTAAAATGCAATTATAATCCCCCATTGCTATCCAAGGAACCTTAGTCCTCTGAGCAATACAATCAAAGTCCCTCCAGAGCTCTTCCCTTTGTTTAGCAGAGTTATGAGCATAAACAAAGGTACAAGCAAACTCATGACTACCATTTGTAGATCTAATATGACTGTG
>CANSZD010002982.1:4500000-4602500 GCA_947648045.1 Beta corolliflora
TAATTGATAAGTATATAACTTCTTTTTTTCAAGTATATAACTCTAAACTGTAACCATGTCGAAACACCAGCCATCATATCAAGCCATCATCAGTATATAACTTCTTTTTTTCAAAAAAAAAAGGCCTTACATTTTTGTTGTTTTTTTTCTTGGTATCAGAAAGCGATTAATTGTAGTGATGTAGACGAGATATGATCCCATGTCTTAACTACCATCTTACAAAACTTTACAAATTAAGCTAAATTTATGAAACCCACACATTGTGTTTCTTGTCAATTGGGAAGTGGGACATGCTTTGAGTGAGAAAAAGTCTACCATGTCAAGACTAATGAGATTGTTTTTTGGTCACAGTAAAACCTTTCTTTTTGCACAACTATAACACGTAAAAGGCACAAGGTTCAATTACTGTTATTTATTTATTTTATTTTCATGTTTTACATAGACCTTAAAATGCTTTATAAAATAAAGTTATCAGAGAATGAACTCAACCAAAAGTTTAAACTGACGGCATTATATTCTATTGTAGCTCCAACCATCAATTGAAACTTGTGGTTGGTCATCCAATATGGTATCAGAGCCTTAAGATTGGTTTATATTTTGTCACTAGTGTGTTCATTGAAATCTATGGGTATGGTTATGCTAACTATATCCATGATGGTTATGATATATAATCTTATACTATCTTGTGCGTGGCTGCAGTCCACTCCATGAGCAGGTTACGAAAGCCTTGTCAAGCAAGATTATATTAGCAACTTTGTGAATGCAGTCTTCTTCATGACTTATAATATATTTCTAGTAGTATATGAAAATATGATCTATCTAAATTTCATATTTCCAGTAACATTAGGGACTATATTAATAATTTCCTATTGAACCTCGCACAAAGAGATTCAGCTTCCTAATAAACAACCATTATAGGGATGAACCATATATTGAAACACCATAAGAGAATGAAAAACCCTTTTTGTGCAATTTTGAGAAACGAAATTTTTGGATGCTTCACCGCAGAGGAAAGAACTTTACTCATATATATGCATGCATATATTAATCTAAACAAAATTAATTAGAAGATCAAATAATTACTTGTGCCCCTAGTAGCTTCATGAGCCGAACATTAGATGGTTGCCTTTGTATATCCAGGCTACCCATGAAAACAATACAAGAGAGACCAAGCTTGGCGCACACCGCAGCAGTGGCGACCCCATGTTGGCCGGCACCTGTGGCCGTCACAATGCTCATACGCCCCATTCGTTTGGCGAGCATGGCTTGTCCAAGGGCGTTGTTGATCTTGTGAGCACCTCCATGGTTGAGATCCTCCCTCTTTAGGTATATCTCCGGCCCACACCCATCTTTGCCTTTGTGGTGTTCCGTTAGCCTTTCTGCATAGTATAAGGGTGTTTCTCTCCCTACATAGTCTCTTAGAGATGTCCCTAACTCTTCCTTTAATGAGAGGAAAAACCAACTTAAATTAATGCTACCTCAAGTCTTAATATAATGGGTCATATATATATATATATATATATATATATATATATATATATATATATATATATATATATATATATATATATATATATATATATATATATATATATATATATATATATATATATATATATATATATGTGTGTGTATATATATATATATATATGTATATATATATATATATATATATATATATATATATATATATATATATATATATATATATATATATATATATATATATACCTCATACACCTCAAGGTCGGGGTTCGAATCCAACCAAGTGAAGGGCACTTGGAGGAGAATTCCCCTTACAACTCCCCCTCCTTCCAAGTGCCTGGAACTTTGGGTTGGGCCCTGTGTGAGGGCGGGCCCATGGTTATTCATCTTACAAAATATAAAATATATATATATATATTATATATATATATATATATATATATATATATATATATATATATATATATATATATATATATATATATATATATATATATATATATATATATATATATATGATAATGCAATTTTCCAATAATATATGGGTCAATTCTTATTATAAGAAAACGTGAGTACACTTTGTTGTAATCCTTTTCAACCAATAAATAATCCATTTTGGCTAAATTGAGACCCTTTTTTTTTGTCGTATGTGGCCAATCTTTCAACTTGATTTCATTATCATATAATATCTTCATAAAGAATCATTTTTTCAAAAAAAGGGATTACAATTTTACTGTTCTCACATCCTCATATAAGGAATATTCTCATGTCAACTTTATATACTTCCTCCGCTCCCATTTAATTGCAACACTTACAGTTTTGGCACTATTCATAATCACTCATATAACTAGATTTCGTATTTCATATGTATAGTCATGTTAGATTTTGTTGGATTTGTCTCAATGTCTACTTTATTAATATATAATCTTATAACTTTTACCAAAACATAACTAAAGATATTAATAGTGTAAAATGTGTATTGGTAAGCGTGAAACTGGAAGTATTGCCATTAAATATGAGCGGAGAAAGTATATAAATAGAATTATTTGTGAGAAACTACGTCCTAATAGCTAATAATCTAAAATCTCATTGGTCGACAATAAGTTATCCTCAGTATTCACCTCTATTTCAAATTGCTTGTGAGCAACACTTTGTTGTTCATATATAATGTTTGTTACTTCAGCGAACTCCTGTTTAGCTTCTTTAAATAAACTTCATGCACTTCTTTTGGGGCAGTCCATAAATAAACTTTCTGTGACTAAACAAAATGGAATCTCACAAGGTG
The DNA here is from genome assembly GCA_947648045.1 of Beta corolliflora. Lineage (NCBI taxonomy): Eukaryota > Viridiplantae > Streptophyta > Magnoliopsida > Caryophyllales > Amaranthaceae > Beta > Beta corolliflora. The sequence goes on from CANSZD010002982.1 coordinate 4,502,771, forward strand.
CTCATGTGGTTAATAAAAATTTGCCAGCTACTCCCTATGGTATAAAAAATGCCCAAGGCGTATACAATTTTAACAAGGAGTTTTATTTGTTTGGAATATATATGATGGTAAATAGAGAAGATATAATTGTACAGCGTATACAATGTTTTTGTTGAGAAAAGAATTCGGAGTTTTATAAGTTGGAAGATTAGTATAGAGAATCAGAGTGGGTTTGATGATTTGTAATACCTTGACGGCCCGTTTGGTAAGAGGCTATAAGTGGTGGGAATGGTAATGCATTATAGTGTAAATTTGTACTAGAATTCTAATGTCATTACCTATGGTAATGCTACTTCATAACAAGATATCCATTTTCTTCCTAAAACTTCATTACTATCCACAGGACCGTCTTGGAAATTTTAGGGGCCCTGTTCTTACATTAAAATTGGGCCCTTAATTTTTTCATAATCATACTAGTGTATGCGAATTCATTACAGATAATACCCAAAGAGTGCATTTCCTGGAAAGCCAAAATCACTTCCTTCGACAACCCATTTTGGATAATAGGAGAAGAATCAAAAATTACTTCAAAAAAAACGATGGTTGGAGAAGAAACAATGGAAATTGTATAATAGTTAGCTAGAATCCATGGATAATAGGGGAAGAATCAATGGAAATTGGGTTAATTGATCTATTTTGGAAACTTAATAAAAAATATATTAATGTGACTTGATGGAAAAAGATGGAAAAATTAACAGTAAAGATGGAAGGTAGAATTTAAAGAGATAATAGTAATAAATATGGAAGGTAGATTTGAAGAGAAAGATTTGGGGAAGGGGAGTGAATTCACTCGGTAATAGTATGAGATTTGGGGAAGGGAAGTATGCATTAACTCAGTAATCATGCAATTTTTTTTTTTCGGGGGCCCTTTTATATTTTGTGATGTGGGGTTGCTGTGCAGTGGGCTTTGCTTGCACACCCACATCAACGAAGCTCGACTATCCATTACCACTTGGGAAGGTGGTATTGGATGGTATTGAAATTTATAAAGTTAAAACCGTGTTTTGTGATAAAGTTTCATTTCAGTGGTCGTCGATACGTAACTTCTTTAAAAATTTACACTAAATTATTTTTACTTGAAAAAAAAATAAACACCTAAAAAATTTATTATCGTGAAAAGAATTATCAATCACTTAGTTCATTTGCATTTTACAACACATGAACAGTAACGAGGCTATTTTAACTATCATTAAAATATATTATCACTTAATTGTACATATGTTGATATATTTTATAATAGAAAACGTATCCATGGGTCTGATCAGGATTGGATCTGGATTTCAAAATTGAGATCTAGCTTTAGATCCGATCTGCCATACCTTGGATCTGGATCCGTTAGATCCAAAGTTTCCAATCCAATAAAACGGATCTAGAAGCGGACAAAATCCATTTCGTCATCCCTACTTTTGGCAGCCTTACCCAAGTAGGTTGCTCAGGGTTTTAGCACTTATAGGTTGTAAATTTCTTGATTTGTAAAATATCTTACTTATTAAAAAGAAAAAAAATTCGAGGATGGAGGTAGTACAAGATCACTCATCAAGGCCGGCTATTAACCTATACAAACAGGTCAATAGCATAAAGCCTTACAATATTGAGGGCCCAATATGATGGAGCTCAGTCTTTCTTTCTTTTTGCCCGAAAGAATAACCCTCATTGACTTCGTTGAGTTCGTTCTCTCTCTCATTAGTTCTGCCTTGCAATTGTCTCATGCGGGTAAAATATTAGTGAGTTCCAAAGTTATATAATCCCCCTTAAGTCTTTCCCTAATTTCTCTCTTTTAATTTCCCATTATAATTTTGCAACCGTCCATTCAAGATGTTTGAACTTGCCAAAGATTCTATTAAACCCTCTCACCTTACTCTCTAAATTGTTCAATTAACCTATGATGCACGGACACTCTCTACGGGTCAACGTTTCACGTTTCCGACACTTTAAACGTTTCCGACACTTCAGGACACTTTCAGACACTTTGAATTTTCTTTTGAAGATAAATAGTGAATTGAAACGAGACCGACATAGTTTTTTGTTACTAGAAGTAATGTTTTCCCAAAGCGTGGATTATGCACTAGGGTGCAATCTTCGTGTGCACCCAAAAAGAACATACCATTTATATAAAAAAACACGAGTTTTTTCAACAACTTTTCTACTTTAAAAAAGAACACACGACTTAAAATTAAAGAACATGTAAATCTATATTTATAAAAGAACATAGGTTATAATGAAAAGAACATATAGTAAATGAACATCTACGCTTAAGGTAAAAGAACATGTACCTTTTAAATTTAAATTTGAAAAAGGAATCTTTAGTTGCAAAATTTAAGGAAACAAATAACAATAATTTTTTAAAATTATAGACTCTAAAAATGATAAAACGACGTAGTTTAGAAGAGGGTGCACCATGCTCTACGTGCACTTGGGTGCATGTACTTATTTGCGATGTTTTCCCTCTCAACCTTACTTTTTCCTTTCAATATCTTTAAATATCTCAAAATATAGCCTAATCTACTATCAAAACTGTAAAATATTGTGTTCTCTAACGTTTCCCCCGCGTTTTCCATCCTCACCTTCTTGGTTCTCCAATTTCAATTGTTGGGTAATACAAATTACAACATATGCTTTTATTAAATTTTTTTTTTCAAAAATAAAATTTCTGTTGAGTCGAAGTTTAAAGGTTGTGATGGTTGCTAGATAAAGTTCTTTTGGCCTCTATTAATCAATTCATTGTCTTTGTCTCTTTGAATTTCTCTTAGTTGCCTTATATTTTCTAGAATTTGGGTTTTGCTGATAATAAATTCTTGTTCGACAATTTCAAGAGTAGTATGAAATATTGTTTATTCAGATGCCATGATTGATAAATCAAAATATAATAATCAAAATTTTTTCGACGAGAAAAATATAGTAATCAATTTGAATTATCTTTTTTGACAAAAAAATAAAATTCAAGGGCCTAATTTAATCATTCGCACGGGGCCTCAAAAATGTATAAGACAGCCCTGTCACTCATCTCTTTAGGATACAGAATGCATGCACTAGTATTGATGCCATTTTATAATACCAATGCAACGTAAGCTATAAGGTATGAAGTATTAAGAGAAGGTTAATTTTTTTTTTTGGTGCAACCTCTACTTTGTAATTAAGTTATTGTTCCAATTTATTCTATTGGAAGAAGTAACAACCAACCTGAAACTTGGCATCATTAAGGGCCTTGTGGAATTCTTCTTCAAGGTCATTCAAGCAAGTCATTAACAGCTCAGGCACAAATTTACCGCCAAATTCTCCAAATTTTCCACTACTACTATAAATAATGTTGCTTTTGTAAGATAAGGAACAAGAAGGTGAGGAGAAAGGAGTTTTTTGTTTGGAGAAATTAAACATGATAATATTTGTACCTACTTTCTTTCCCCTTTCTTCAATATTATTCCACAAGTTTCTTTGTGGCAAAAGAAAATAAGACTGAAGGTTGCAAGTTGAACTCATTTTAGAGAACAGATATTATCTAAGGAGAGAAAAATTATATATTGTTCTTGACTGATATGTGAGTAACTTTGTTGAATAAGAAATGTTGGTAGATATTTTGTGCTTTTGGGCAAGTCTTTATAAACTGCTTAAAGGGTACTGTATTGACATCAGCAACAACAAGCACATTTAAAATGCTAAAACTATGGTCCCTGATCAACTGGCAAAATAACGACATTTTGAAGTGGAGGGGCTACCTTACTTTCGCACAACAACGTTTGATCGCTTTCCCAATATTATGGGACAAAATTATGGTTCAGGTTGAAACTCGTCTTACAGGTTCCAGCCATACTTTTTGGCTGATGGTATCAATTTGTTTGGGGGTCATATGCCACCCCGACTCCACTTAATCCAGTTCCTTATTAAAAACCCTACTTGCATAATTTAAAATTTATGATATCACAATCACAAGTGGAAGTTCTAACACTAAACTATGTTGAACGGAAATGGGAAATGAAAACAAATTGAGAATCAAATACAAAATGGACATGAACAAGAAATGAATTTATGATGGTATTCTGCCCATGAATTTCCTTGAAATTTCCGGAATGTGTAAATGTTTCAATTATGAAATGGACACCCGATTTTCATGAACTTTTCGTACAATATAGCTACTTGTTAAGTAGGGTGTTCAATCATGGTTTAAATGTGCTGGATAATGATTTTTCAGTCATATAGTAGGGATGATAATCAAGTTGCTTTCTATAATGAAAAAAATGCTCATCATCTTATCTACGAGTGTGTGGGTAAATGGTGTCCACCTATGTTCATTTGTGTAATTAAATGCCTGAGTCCCCTTCATCTGAACCAACATATAGTACTCCTTCCAATTCTAATCATATTTTTCATCGGCCAGTTTGGAATATAAAAAAGAATTATATATCCCCGGCCTCCAATTTAGATGCTTCCAGCAATTTAGTTTCTGGGACAAATATCACAATTCACAAACATCAAACTCTTCTTTTTACTAATATATTCTCAAAGTACCCTCATACTCGTTGGAGTTATCAATTATTTCAAAATACTAAATTCATACTTCATATGGTTTACTAATATGAAGTATATTAAAAGATATTTGTCAAACTTGTATTATTAAGAATCTTGAAAGAAACGAAGATCATAGAACATGGAGGAATTTTTTATTTTCATGCATTAATTTTCACATATATTCCCTTTTTTCATTCTTACCGTTCTTTATTTCATTCGTAATGCCCTGAAGAAATGGATGAATATTTCCATCATATACAAAGGGAGAGAGTCCAACTTTGTTGCCGACGCTTTGGCAAAACAAGGGATCCAGAGAACGGATGATTTTGTTGCTTGGATGTAAGGTGCAACAAGGCATAGTCCATGGTCTTTATTGGCTGCTGCTTGGAGTAGGATGGTGTTACTTTCATATGTTTTCTCATTAATTAGTTCATGTTAATTTTGACATTATGTGGGGTTATCTGTGATTCTAGTTTTAATCACATTGTATGAACAGTGTGTGGACTTCTTGTATTTCTTTGATGGAGAGTGAGGGTGTCCTCCCTACAAGGTGTGTTTATCACTATAAAAGTTTCTCTCTCTTGAGGGGATACCTTGTTGTGAGTTGATACCTTTTCTCTCTTGAATTTTTAATGAAATGCAAAATTAACTTATCAAAAAAAAAAAACAATGAAAAGGATCATTTATCAAGTAAGAGACTAAACTTGCACCTTTTTAGAGGCATGGATTTAATTCCCGGTAGACGCACTTTAGGAATGAGATTCTCTTGTTTCAAGGTGTCTAGCTAGGCTTAACTGGAAGTACCATACATCACATTAGGCATACCGGGCTACCGGCATAGTCTCATACCCCAGTTTCGTTACAAAAAAACTATTAAAAGGATATGTTTAGTCCCTATTTTTCCCCTTTTCAAAAACGTTATTCAACAGGCTACCACTTGTTTTGACAGGATGAGATAAGATTGAGGTTGTACAATATAGCCATTTTAGAGGGGAGTGGGGATGAAGAAAATGAGATGTCGAGGTTCTTTTTTGTTCCCCACATGATGTGAAAATACTTTCTCTATTTCATTAGACGTAACATTTGCCTTTTATTAGACAGCAGTACTTCCTTCCATCTAAGAAAGATCTAAACACTTCTTGGGAGACGTAGGTATTTTTGAATTGAAAAAAGAGAGAAAATTCAGTATTTCTTTTTATTAATATAGATAAAGTGTAGGCTAAAGGGGTGTAAGAAGATTGATGTAATGAAAGTTGGACCATTCCAAAAATAGAAGTGTTCAAACTAATTTTGGGCAAATAAAAAAGAACGTATTCAAACTATTAAGGGATGGAGGAAATATCAATTAGACGTCGTCCCTTGATTTGACTTCACTTGGGGCCTGGGGGGAGGGAGATAAGATGTGTATGGACAACGTTTTTTTTTTTCTTTCTGCATTATTTTTGTTAAAAGTGTTTTCTTGTACATCTGAGGATGTTACACATCGTCATCGATCCCTTGATTGTTGATTCATTTCCCCTGGGCAACGGCTGAATTACCGGCCAAAAAATCTCGCCACTAAGAAACAAGAGTACATGAAAAACACCGAGAGAGCAAGGGCGATAAAAATCGCAACTGAAAATTAAAGTTTAAATTTATTCCATTTAGTTACTGCGTCTTTTATCACTCGTCAATTAGCTGTCCAATCTAGCATTTTTTTTTTGGTAGAAAGAGGAACATAGATTACGTAGTAATAATAGTATCTGGTACAATTAGTTGTGATCCATGCATCGGATCACTCAAATTAACAGAAGTTTCCCTACATTGTTGTTTTTCCATAACATAAAGTTTCATACAATCTGGGGAGGGTCCGACAAAATACAAATGTTATTGAAACCATCTGTTCCCCCTTTTGCTTTCCTTGCAATGTAGTCCGCAAGTTGGTTAGTCCCTCTTCCTTCATAGACGAGCCTAGCGCCTTGGAGCAATACCCTACAATCATCAATTATATTAGACATGTGAGTATTAAACTTTTGTTTCTCATTGACCTCCTTGATTACCCGCAAACAATCCATGCGGAAATGATGCAGTTTATCCACCCATTTTGTTTTATCCATTGGAGCCCCATAAGGAGGCCCCGAGCTTCTGCCTCGCTAGCATCCTGAGAGAAACCAGCAGCCTGACAACCTTCCAACCAAGTACCCAAATGATCTCGACAAACAGCGGCAAAGTAAGTTTCTTTGGATTCATGAAGAAAGGAGCCATCAATGTTTATTTTTAGGTAATTAGAGGGAGGGGGTGACCAAGAGGAGGGAGAGAAGTTAGGTGCTTTTCCCACCTTCGGTTGATTCTGGGTAAAGAACCATTCGGTGGCGGCCCAACAAAAGTTTTTAATTAGGACATTTGATGGTATGTTATTCTTCTTAAAAATCCAAGCATTTCTTCTTAGCCAAATAGACCATAAAGCAAAGAAAAATAGGACATTATGAGAAATAGGAGGTTTCCTTATAATTTTTTTATTCATCAAGTTATACTTTAACCAATATTTAAAAGGATGGTGAAAATTAGTTTTAATATTAGCCAAGTTCCAAATTTCAGTGGCTCTAGGACAAAGTCTGAATAGGTGATCCATAACTTCTACTTCATTTTGACAGAAAGAACAATATTTAGGGTGACTATTAATACGTATATTAATATTATAGTTACTAGGAAGCCTTCCCCACCAAATTTGCCACAAAAATTACACAAGTTTGGGATGCCCAGGGGCCTCCCAAACCCAGTCCCAATTCTCTTGGCTCTCATTTTTGAAAAGATCAGAAGATGCTTTTTTTGCATCAAACTTGGAAACATTAGTCCAAAGAGAAAAATTTAAGCTGGTCTATTGTCACGTTAATTTGTCCATGCCGCTCATTGAACTCATCCTCGGGTCATGTCTCGAAAGGATCGGAATCAGATTACATTTGGGTTAATATATCGAGTTCATTCGGGTTCGTGTTAAGTCTATGCTGGTTATCTTTGCGTTTGTGTTGGGTTGTTTTGGATGTTTGTGTCAAGTTTGGAATGGGTGATTGTAATTGGGTTATGTTTGGAATGACCCATACATTTTCGAACTCAAAGTTAGCTTATTAGACGGTTAGGTGTTTCTCGAGTTTGGGATAACCTCTACTCGTATACAATATTTCTCGGGTTTGAGTTAAGCTTAGAGATGAGTTCAGTTTAGATCGAGCAAGCATCAGGCGGGGTTGTGTTTTGATTAGTTTTTTCTCAGGTTTAGGTTCAGTTTCTTTGTGTTATTAACAAGTTCGAGTTCACTTTAGGATGACATCGAAAAAAGGGTAGTTTTTCAAAGTTAAGTTTTATTCATATTGGGTCGTAGACTCGTAGTAGTATTAGGCTACCTTATCTGCTTATGGCTTCCTTTTGTTGTTGCTTATTACGTTTTGTATCTCTAGCTAATAATATATTCCATTGAAAACTTTTTTTTGTCATTGCAAAACAAATTGTAAATAGGTTGTCCATGGTGTTGGGCCTGTTGGCAGCACATCTGTTTTTTTTTTTTGTTGAATTTCAAATTTTCACTAGGACATATAGTAGCTAGCTGTATGATGAAACTTAGAGGTGAATCAAATTGTTTGGATAGAGTTAATTAGTGTAGGCGTGTTTTTATTTCGCCAACGCGGAATGAGCGCGCATTTGTATTTGACTATCCCATTGTAAAGGTTTTGTATTGAAAATTGTTTTGAAGTCGCCAACAAGTCTTTAAAGGAAGACTCATAAACCTAATTGGATATTGGGAAATCGTAGGGACAAATTAGGGACTTATCCAATGCATATTTCCCCATCCTAACTCCATATATGGTCATGAACCAAAAATTGAGTTCGGGGGTGAGGGTACGAACACAGTCATAATGAACCACATCCGCTTCATTGGCGCTCTACTAAATATCGATTCATGTTAATTTTTATGCAGAAGAATAACCAAATAATGTTTTAATCACCCTAAAAAATATTTAGTCTAGGTTGGTTCAGGAAACTCATAAAAAGACTATTTTTTAGTGATATATTATTATGCAATCAATTTTACAGGGTTCATAACAGGTTGTCCATATTATCTGATTTAATTAGAACAATTCTTTAGGTCTTGATTAGCAAAAATAACATGTGGGTGATGAAAATAATGCATAGAACAATCAGGCATGCACATAATAACATATGAAAATAAATAAAAAGAAAAGAAGAAAGATTAGAATATACAAAAAACGATTTTTATATTAAAGATCTACATTATGAAGGAAATTGTACGTTAGTAATATAAAAATAATAGATTATTCAAGAACCCTCAGGATAATACCGTGGCTTGGGTCTGCGAGATTGACAACCTTCGGGATGAGCAATTGTGAAGCCTGAAAGTATGAATGTCTGAAAGATTTGAATGTATGTATGAAAATATGTGTTTGTATGTCTGGAAGTATGAGTTTATGTAGGGAGGTTTTGTAGAGAGGTTTTGTAGAGAGGTTCATAAAAACCGTATTTTAATTCGGAAAAGTGAAGCCTATTTATAGGGAAAAACGAATATGCGCTTCACGCGCCATCTGCGCCAGGCGCAGGATGACGTGTCACGCACAAATCACGTGTCAATCGCAGATTGGCGCATCTGACGCGGCATGCCCAGTAGAAACCGTACACGTGGTACGCGCTTTGAAAAACATAAGAAAGAAAAAGATGCGTCTCACACACAGAAGTGCGCTTGGAGCAGGACTCTGTATGACACATAAGTCTACGTGGCAGTCTTGTGCGCTAGACGCGCTCTTACGTGGCAGGACACGTGCGCTCAGCGCACATATGTGAGCTCAGTGTTGTCTGGTGTGCTCAGCGCACCACCTTGCTTTTGACATGTTTTGACAACTTTTTGATAAAAACGCGTTTTATAGATTTTTCTTTTATCTTTTAACTCCGGAAATTTGATTTTATGGGATAAAATCCGATTTTAACTATAAAAAAATATCTTTGAAATTATTTATTTTATTGAAATAAACAATTACTCCCTCTGTCCCAGAATACTCTTTACACTTTTCTTTTTCATCTGTCCCAGAATACTCTTTACACTTCTATTTTTGGATATAACTCACTATTATTTTAATCCTTCTATCTTTTAACCATTGGCCCACATTCTCTCTACTCCAAATAAAATAATACCACTCCTACTACCTACCAACTCTAACCATTGGCCCAGACTCTCTCTCTCCAGGCCACCAAATAAAGTAATAATACTTTTACTACCTACTAACTCCTATCACATCTACTTTTTCAATAAAATAACAATTGATAACCAAACAACAACTTATCATCTAAAACTACGTGCCCTGATAAGTGTCAAGAGTATTCTGGGATGGAGGGAGTATTTATTATTAAACAATTAATTGGGCTTTTCAAAGGATTGAGCACAAAATACAATTAATTATCATGAATAATTAATTGGGCTTTAAAACACGACTTTAACACTTTTTGAAATAGTATTGGGTTGGCTTTTCGGACTGCTTTCCCCTTGGGTCTGACCAATTAAGACCGCGGTATATTTCATCATCGGATTCTTAAATGGGGAGACACGATTATGTGTCTACAATTAGAGTCGAGTATATTTGTGTTTGCCATACTATTGATTTGGGTGTGGGTCCAATCTGATATTTTTCGTTTTGGGTCTATGGCATTGGGATGGGGCACTGTGTCCTAGTTAGTATTTGGTTTCGTTGAGTACATGACTAAGTCAACTTTTATACTTTTTGGTTAAAGATCAAATTGAGTTTAATCGGATCAGATCACAACATACAAATATCATGTAACTAATATTCAAGTCAATTTGAGTACAAATCAGTAAATAATTAAAAGATGTACTTATTCAATTATAAAGATATGTACTCTCTTTGTCCTCCTTGTTTGCGCAATTTTCTTTTTGAGATGTCCCCAAACCAAATCTTGCATGTAAGATGCACATCCTCTTCTCTGATTCTGTTCGCTTTATCTTCTAGTGCTAGTGTAACCTTTTTACATACTTACGATGCATAGTTTCTTTTTTTTTTTGGTGTTTAGGCCCTGTTCTTTTGGACTTATTTTCAGTTAATTTTAATTCAGTTAATTTAATTTCAGTTCAGTTCAGTTAATTTAATTTTAGTTTAGTTAATTTAATTTCAGTTAATTTAATTTAAGTTCAGTTAAGTTCAACTTAATAATAATAATAATGGTAATAAAAACAATAATAATAATAAATGATAAATAATAAATAACAAATAATAATAATAATAAATAATAATAAATAATAAATAATAAATAACAAATAATAATAATAATAAATAATAATAATAATAATAAATAATAAAGAAATAAATAATAATAATAATAAATAATAATAATAATTATAATAATAAATAATAAATAATAAATAATAAATAATAAATAATAAATAATAAATATATAATGATAATAATAATAAATAATAATAATAATAATAATAATAATAATAATAATAAATAATAAATAACAAATAATAAATAACAAATAACAAATAATAAATAATTATAAAAAATAATAATAATAATAATAATAAATAATAACAATAATAATAATAATAATAAATAAATAAATAATAATAATATAATAATAATAATAAATAATATAATAATAATAATAAATAATAATAATAATAATAATAATAATAATAATAATAATAATAATAATAAATAATAAATAATAATAAATAATAAATAATAAATAATAATAATAATAAATAATAATAATAATAAATAATAAATAAATAATGATAATAAAATAAATAATAATAATAATAATAATAATAAATATAATAATAATATTAATAATAAATAATTATTAATAAATAATAATAATAATAAATAATAATAAATAATAAATAATAAATAATAACCAATAAATAATAAATAATAAATAATAAATAATAATAATGATAATAATACAAATAAATAATAATAATCATAATAATTATAATAATAAATAATATTAAATAATAAATAATAAATAATAAATAATAAATAATAAATAATAAATAATAAATAATAAATAATAAATAATAAATAATAAATAATAAATAATAAATAATAAATAATAAATAATAAATAATAAATAATAAATAATAAATAATAAATAACAAATAATAAATAGCAAATAATAAATAATAAATAATAAATAATAAATAATAATTTATAAATAATAAATAATAAATAATAAATAATAAATAATAAATAATAAATAATAAATAATAAATAATAAATAATAAATAATAAATAATAAATACTAAATACTAAATAATAAATAATAAATAATCAAATAATAAATAATAAATAATAAATAATAAATAATAAATAATAAATAATAAATAATAAATAATAAATAATAAATAATAAATAATAAATAATAAATCATAAATAATAAATAATATAATTAATAATAAATAATAAATAATAAATAATAATAATAAATAAAAATAATAGTAAATAATAACAATATTAATAATAATAATAAATAATAATAATAATAATAATAATAATAATAATAATAATAATAATAATAATAAAAAATAATAATAATAATAATAATAATAGTAATAATAAATAATAATAATAATAATAATAATAATAATAATAATAATAATAATAATAATAAATAATAAATAATTAGTAATAATAATAATCATAATAAATAATAAATTTTAAAGAATAATAATAATAATAATAAATAATAATAATTATTATTATTATTATCATAAATAATAATAATAATAATAATAATAATAATAATAATAATAATAATAATAATTATAAATTTAGTTTCAGTTTAGTTAATTTAATTTCAGTTCAGTTAATTTAATTTCAGTTAATTTAATTTAATTTCAGTTCAGTTAATTTAATTTCAGTTCAGTTAATTTAATTAAATTTAATTTCAGCCTAAATAAGTTCAAAAGAACAGTGCCTTAGAGAGCCACAAGGGCAAGTGATGAGAATCGATCTCAGGATCTCCTGGAACCGGGAGGGAAGCTCTAACCAACTGAGTTGTCCCCCACTCTCACGATGCATAGTTCCTTTTAGTGCAAGACCTTTGAATTACCTACCACAACTTTAATTTCCCTCAGATGCAATATTGCTGCAGTCTTTGTGTACTGGGTAAGGAGGACTGGGCTGTTTATAGAGTTGTTTGATGAATTGTTTTTGCCCACCATAGAAGTAAATACGACTAGCTAGTCGAGTTACTGAACAATGGTGGTATCCTTATCGCCGTGTCCGCTGCAGTTGACCACAATCTTGGTTCCATGAGGTAGTGAAGGTCAGAGTTTCTCTAAGAAAGCCACTGCATGCGAGGCTTCAAGTGCCGGATAAATTCCTTTTAATCTGCACAACCTCTTGTACGCTGCATGGAAAATCACATGTTTTGTTTTTCAGTAGGGGTGGGGCATATGTAATGGGAGCCATGTACATTTTCTTATAATTGGGTTCCTTTATTTGAGATTGAATCGATAGTTCTACCTTTCTTTTTCATGCCAGAAGGATATTTCCCACCTATCAAATAATTATAAACTAATAGATATTTAATATTGTAAATAAAAGAGGAGTGCAAAGATACAACATCTCATTAAATGCTGAATTTTGGGACGCCTATCTATGGCATGGAAGTGGGGAATACTCCCTCTATGTTTTTTTTGTTGCTACATTTGCTTTATCACACAGACCAAGGAAATGGTGGGGGACCATTGTGCAGAGACAGAACTAAGGAAAAAGGAGTGGGGTTAATGAACTTGTCAAAGGTGGAGTAATTTGTCATTAAAAAGGGGACTTGGCCCAAATTTTTAAAAATGGCGGTTTTTTTGGGTGGGAAACATGTGGGGCCTTTTCCAAATTTAAACTTTTGAGCCAAACCAAAAGTTTATTAAATTTTAGTTGCCTTTGCATTCAACAGGGGACTAAAATTTTCCCTCCAAAAAATCAGACTAACTCAATAAAAAAAATTACAACAGGGGTTCAAATTTTCCCTCCAAAAAATTCAGACTAACCAAATGAAAAAAATTACAACAGGGGTTCAAATTTCGCCCAAAAAGTTTCATTCACCTAAAATTTAAGTTGAAACAGAGGATTTCAACTTTCCACCTAAAAATTTTATACACCAAAAATCTATGTGTATATAAGGGGGACTATAAAAACACCAACTTGAAAGGAACAAACCAACAGCAAGAGGCCTTATTTCATCTTTCTTCAAGAGTTCATCACCCAACTCATCAACAAGAGAAACCAAACAGCAGCATTGCAAGGGTGGGGGGTTAGGGTAGTTTCACTCTCAGTTCAACATCATTGAGTGATTGTTCAAGTTTACCTTTTTTTTAGAGTTTCACTTGAAGATGTTGAAAATTTCTCAGCTTAAACATGTCTGGCATCCATAGCAATGCTATGGCTCCCCTAGACATTTCTACTTATAAAAATTCCACACCTTCAACATCAAATGCTCAACTCAAAAAATATGACTTTAAATAATTTCCAAACAAAAAACAGAGGCAGGAACAACATGAACAACCACAATATCAACAATAAACACCACAAAATCACAAGTCCAAGGCAAAAATCAATAGATGATATAGAGTTAAAACCCAAAAAATATGACTTTAAACAATTTCCAAACCAAAAACAAAGGCATGAACAACATGAACAACCACAATATCAACAATAAACACCACAAAATCACAAGTCCAAGGCATAAATTAGTAGATCATAGTGTTAAAACCCAAAAATCACTAGTGGAAAAAACGTTATGTGTTACTTAACAACAAATACGGTTTTAACAAAATCGGATCCGTAAATATTATTGCAATTTTTGGGAGGCAAAGCGAGGGAAATTTACTGATCTGGTCCATTAGTGAACCAGATCAGTTAACAGAAACAGATTCGGTATTCTGTTAACTGATCCGGTTCACCAAACCGGATCAGCTAATGGCCCAAAGTTTCCAGCGAACGAGAGGCCCAAAGTGTCCAACGAACACTCACAAACCCGCCACTTCTCTTCTCTTTCCTCCTAATCCCTCCTCACTCCTCTTTCTCTCCTCACTCAACCCTAATCCCTCCTCACATGCCTCTCAAACCCCCCCTCAACAAACCCTAACTCCCCTCTCTCCTCTTAAGATCTGCTCCTGCCTCCTCCTTTTCGAACCCACGCCACCAACCACCCTCTCTCAGTCTCCGCCTCCCCTCGCCACGCTACCACGCCACCACCCTCCCCTCTCAGTCGCTCGCCACTCGTCTCTCGTCACTCTCACTCGTAATCCCTCTCTCACCAACGAACACCATCGCAGAACACCCTCTCACCCACCTGACTTCGCAAACCACGAAAACCTCCACCCTCTCAAGCCACCGCACCCACGCACTAATTTCAGACTTCTTAGTTTCTCCGTCGTTTTCACAAAGTACAAAGAAACTCGAAGTTTTTGCCAACACCTTGCTTCCACCGCCAACGGTGGATTTTACCATCGAGGCATGCGCTCTTCGACACCAACAACCAAGTTTTTCCGCCAACAACGCCCACCCAGATTAGTACCTTCTCTCTTCAATTTTTCGAGCTTAGGGTCTGCAAATTTTTGTTTAATTTAATTATGAATTAGTTGGTATTTTCGATCTAGGGTTCGATATTTTGTAAGTTCAGAATCAAGATGTATGATTTTCGTTTTTCGGTTTGTTTATAGTTTTGATTTTCGTTTATTTATTGATTTTTGTTTAGATCTAGGCTTTGTTGTTTTTCGTTTATCTATTGATTTTCGTTTATTAATCTTGTAATTTAGTTGCGAATTTGTGCATATTTTGTCTTCGAATTTGCGAATTAGTAATTTATCCTCCTGTCAGTTTCGTTCTTATTTGATTTGTTGGATGTTTTGTCTTCAATATTTTTGGATACGGGTGAATTTCGTTGGCTGGCTACTGGAGGCCTGGACACATATTTTTTTATTTGTACATCCCATTCAGCTGATCGATTTTAAGTGAAAACCGGATCGCTTAATCGGTCAATCGGTCCGGTTTTTGTTGAAAATCGGATCAGTTGATGATTAACTGATCCGATTTTGAACCGAATTAGTTAATCATTGTGAACAGATGCTGACCCACCCGATCCGGACCAAAACCGGATATGTTAGCCCGGTGTTGATCAGATCGGATGGGCTTTTTTCCACTAGACTTTAAACAATTTCAAACCAAAAACAGAGGCATGAACAACATGAACAACCACAATATCAACAATAAACACCACAAAATCACAAGTCTAAGGCAAAAACTAGTAGATCTATTCTAATTTCACAATAACATACCAATTTCACCAGATTTGGTCAAACCATAAATGAGCACAACAAAATTCTAACGAAATGTAGCAACAATAACAAGATAGAGGGATTTTGAACACCAAAAACACGAAATATCACAAGAAAACAACAAATATCAATGATAAACAGAGGAATTCAAAGAGAGATAAACTAAAAAAAACCATAACCCTAAACATGCAACCCTAAATCGCAGTTAATTTCATGCTTCCAAACGCAATCCCACAGGTAGATCATGCGAAAAACATTAATTTAGAACAAAAAAAATAGAGGATAAGGTTAAGGAGTGGACCCATCTTCCTCTAGAAATTTATGGGGACTTTCAAAGACCATTTCTTGATGGCTTTTGAACCAGAAAATATAAGATCGCCATGAATCAAAACTTTCAGGTAGGGGATCACTTTTTTTGCGTTCTTTTTTGCGTTTTTGGATCACAAATCACCAGATCTGGTGGTTTTTTTGAAGGAGCACCGTAAGCCCAACAAAAGTTCCCAACATCGACCTTTGATTTTGCAACTCTGGCCATTTTCGCCTCATAATCAAACTCATCAAGCATCTGAAAGAAACACTTCTTCGAGTTTGGCGTCAACTCATCCATGGAGAATCCCACAAGAACAGGGGGACCCAAAAACGAAACCAACTCAAAAAACACAAATTTTGGTTTCAAAATAATCGTAAGAACTCACATATTATTAATCTCAAGTTTTTTAAGAGATTTTAAGTGCCAAACTCTAGATCTGAGGATTTGAGGAAGAAGAAGAGAGAAAAGGGAGAGTCAGAGAAAAAGAGAGCGTCTGAGGGAGAGAGAGAAAAGAGAGGCTTAAAATAGATTAGGGTTTTAGAGTGAAGGGTTATACCCGGTTTGGTGAGAGTTGGAAGGGGGGGGTTGGGTAATAAATGGGGTTAGGTACAAAAATAAGTGGGTCCCATATACTATATGTGGAAATATTTGTAAATGTAGCAACTAAAATGAGACACTCCGAAATGGTAAAATGTAGCAACTAATAAAAGACGGAGGGAGTACTTTCTAAAAGTTCAAACAACAAAATTTTAATGAATGTTGTGGTTACCAAGAGTTGAACCTATGTTCTCCTTATTCCTTTTCTTACAATTTTACCACTAATCCAAATGTTTTTCCTTTGTCTTTCCCTCAAACAATTAAAACAAATATTTTGGGGTGCCTATTTTTTGGAGGCCCTGTTCCGTGGCCCCAATAGATGGGCCAAGAACCACGTACCTATGTTTTTCAGGTTAGAGAAATAGTCTTTTCCTTACACTGAAACATTTTCATTTCCGAAATATGTTCTTTTTGCATCTAATTTTGTAATAGTATGTTTGAAAAGGCAGAGTAATAAACTAGAATAATCTAATTTAACTCAGAGTATGTTCTCTTCACCTTATTTTGGCTTATCTGTAGAAAAAAAAATAAGAATATTTTTGAAAATTTAAGAAAAGTGGCTGAAAAATAAGAAAAGATAAGGAAAAATACAAAAAATTAAGAAAAAGAAAAGAAAAGATAAGTTAAGAAAAAAATAAGGTAAAGTAATGAAATTCTTAATATATCACTGTCTAAGTGTTCACATTATATAATTTTTTTTTTCATTTGCCTTATCTCTCAACCTCCTAAAGATGTATATATGATGCCAGTGAACTTAATAACAAGAATTTCAAAGCGGATCAGAGTTAGTATACAACTAAGTGCACACAAAGTAATTTCCTAATTCTGATCCACTTTTACATGACGACTGTTCAAACGAACGAGAACCGAATCTAGATAAATATACACTGATACACGTTCTTGAATATTTTTTTATATGGTAAGAAGAAAAATCATTAGGAGACCCTCCGCTTGAGGGGAACTCCTAATGCATCGGTTACAAGGATTTTAGAGAGAGATGTAGCATTACAATGATCAATAGAAAAAGAATAATCTACAAGGTGACCCACATTTGCAATCCAATCCGCTGCTCTGTTAGCTTCCCGAAAACCATGAGAGATTTACCTCGAGTAGAATTGTTGAAGAAGAATTTGAATATCTCTGATAATTACTTGAATCTGCCATGGAGCATTCCAGATACCTTTGATCACATTTATAACGAGAAGGTTATCACCTTCAATGAGTAGGTTGTTGACGTTGAGTTGTGTAGCAAAGTAGATACCTCGATGAAGCGCAGTAGCTTCGGCTATAAAAACTAGGGCCAAACCTAGGTGGTGGGCTTTGGCGTGAAGGGCTTAACCATTGTGATCTCTGATAATGAAACCAGCAGCTGCAGAATTACTCCTGACGGATCCATCAAAGTTGAGTTTGAGGAAATTTAGAAGTGGCGGAAGCCATGAATATGGATAGTTAAAGAGTGGGCGGAAGGGGGGGGGGTAGTGCTCCCTTTAGGCATGCTTTTGTTGTTTTTAAATTTGTCTAGGAGTGTCAAGAGAGGATAAGCTGGTAATTTTTTCTGAAGCAATTCGATGGTTTGTGGAAAAACCCATAGCATAGAAGCCTTGGTTGCAATTCGGACATTGAGCTGTAGGGATAATATGTCGTTTATGAAGTGTGTGTCGGGCACCTAAACTGTTATGACAGATCTGCCATAGAAATATTTGTTGTTTGGGTGGAATATCAAGCTTCCAAATCCATTTGAAAGACCAAGGAGAGGAATTCGGAATATTATGAGCTAGCCAGATGGCTGATTTTACTGAGAAGTTCCCGGAAGGAGTTGGGCCCCAAACCGGGGTATCTTTCATATCGTTTATAGGGAGAGGGCTCCCCTTAATTTTTGTAATAAGGTGGTCTGGTGAGTACTGTTTGAGAAGAGTAATGTCCCACGAATGATCTGATTTAATAAAGTTTTCTACCGAAAGATTAAGATTTATATGGGCCGTATTTTGATTGAGAGTGGAAGCCAAACTATCATTTAGAACCCAGTTATCCACCCAAAACAGGGTAGATTTACCATTACCAATTTTTCACCTAATTCCTTTCCTGAGAATATAATGCTGAGCTCGTATTTTTTTCCAAATGAAGGAATCGTTAGGCTTGGGTGAATACTCTAAAAACTTTTTTTGAGTTAAGTACTTTTTTTTAATTAAATTTGCCCATAGACTACTATTATATGAAACCAACATCCATCCTAATTTGGCTAGGAAGGCTTGATTTAACGGTTGGATTTTTCGAAGACCCAAACCCCCTTGTGCTTTTGGTTGGCAAATTTTATCCCAACTGATTAAGGGAATACTATTTTTATCTTTGTTTTGCCTACAGAAGAATTTCCTGTGAATTGTGTCTATCTTTTTGCAGATATTCGAAGGGAGAAGGGAAGACGAACAAGAGTAAGCTTGGAGAGACTCAAGATTAGCTTGGATTAAAGTAAATCTTCATGCTTTAGACAGGAAGCCCACCTTCCATTGCTGAATGCGTTGTTGAGTTTTCTCTAAAATATGATGGAAGTCCTTTTTTAGAGGATGGAAGGAGGATAAAAATACCCCCAGGTACCGGCCTAATTGGCCATTAGTAGCTAGAGCTGCTTTCATAGAATTAGGCACTGTACGAGAAAACACTAAAGCTGATTTATGGAAAATCATTATCTGACCCGGACGAGCACATAATTCATCTATAGAATCATTTTAAGCTTGTTACATGATGAGGAGGTTGCTTTACAGAGAACTAGACTATCATCCGCAAACATAAGACACGGTATGCGAGTACCCTGAGGGCAAAGCATAATGCCTAAACCTGAATTGGGATTAGCACTTTCGTGAGATAGTTTTTGAATTAGAACATCCATGCAGATAATGAAAAGGTAAGGCGATAAGGGGTTCCCTTGTCGAAGTCCTTTGTGAGGATTGAACCAAGAAAAGGTTTCTTCGTTAATTTTAACAGTGTAAAAAACATTAGTAACACATTCCTTGATCCATTTTATCCATTGTTCAGGGAAGCTTAGAGAAGTAAGGCATTGCCAAAGGAAATCCCATTCAATTCGGTCGTAAGCTTTTTCCATATCAAGCTTTAGGGCACACCAACCTGTTTTAGAAGTGGATTTTTGAAAGACATTCATAATTTTTTGGACTATTAAGATATTATCATGGATGGATCTATCAGGGTTAATGGCATTTTGCAAGGGACTAATGTTAGCTTTACGGATCGGATAACACATAGTCTTCGGACAAGTAACTTGGAGATAGCTTTATATTGAGTTTTGATAAGACTAATAGTTCTAAAGTGATTTATCGTTTTTGGTTTTAAATTTTTTCGAATTAGTGCAATGATGGTGTGGTTCAGAGATGGTGGCAATTTTCCATGGTGAAAGAAACTTTGGATGGCTAAACAAATATCAGTCTCAATGATAAGCCAATAAGCCTAAAAGAAATGGGCTCCAAAGCCATCAGAGCCCGGGGATTTATGAGGATTCATCTCAAAGAAGACAAACTTTATTTCTTCGATGGAGTAGGGTGCAATTAAATTAGATGCATCAAAAGGGGAGATAATAGGCTGTATGAAGCTTAAATCAATAGTTCTATTTGTGGGTACTGAAGAAGTGAATTTTTTTTAAAAGCTTCATGGAGCAGAGATCTTGATTCCGTAGGTTAACTGGCGGACGCGGATGTGTCGTTGTGCACCGCACCCGGCCAAAGATAAAATTTCTCCTACTCTCTTTTACACTAAGCTAGTATAATGGAAGTAGGGGTCGTATCCACAGGGAAACAGGGACGAGTTTAATACTTAGCGTGATTCAAAACCTAAATTAAGCTAAGGGCCGAGAAACCTAATAATAATAACAAAGGGGGGTTTCAAGTAGATTATAACTAAACTACAACTAACTAGCATATAAACAAGATGACAAATCAATATGGGAAGATCTTGAATCCGATTAACATCCACTTCAATTCATTATCGATCCTTGAACCTCCACTCTAATTATTTCCATAATTATCTATTATCGAGAACTAATCTCGCATTCTCCTTATTCTTAGTTGAATAGCACGATCAGCGTAACTATAAAACCCTAACTAAAGGATAACCTAGTCCGATCGCGTCTAAGTTCAATCCAATAGCAGCAATAAACACAGAGAACCAACAGACCTGCTAACGTCATACAAGCGATAAACATTCAACAGTTGATTCAATTTCCCCAAGAAATAACCAAGATGATCTGCATCTAAGTTACTCCCTAGTTTGCTACCAATTGATAAAAGAATAAAACAATCCGATTCTATTCTTAAATCTAGCATTAGATTAATTACACAATCAAACTAGTAACGTTCCTAGCATAATTATGCAAAAATCATAGAAAGCAAGCATAGAAATTAAACCATAATCAAAGAAACTAAATAGAGAGGAAAGATCTCACAATAATGCTTGAAGCTCCATATTAATCTCGTTCAAGAACGGTTCAAGCTACAATCGGCATAGCATAAGCCAATCCCATAGTTGAAATCTCCTAAAACTAAACTAGAAAATAAAAACTAAAAAGAGAAGACAACAAGAGAGGAGTGGAGTTTTGGAGACTCCCTCTCCTTGTGGCTGCTGCCCCCCTAGGTCCAAAAACAAGTTTGGTATTTATACTAAAGCATAAAAGTCAGCCGACAATTACACCGAGCTAGGGGTCGCGAGGTGCGAAGGAACTCGCGAGGTGCGAAGAGCACTCTGCCTTCTGCACATTTGGCTGGGCAAAGCAGGTCGCGAGGTGCGAAGGAGCTCGCGAGGTGCGAGCAAGCTGGTCGCGAGGTGCGACCTGCCTTGGCGTGCGATGCGAGAGCGCTGGGCGAGCATGCGCGAGAGCTGGGCGACTTGGCTGCTGCTTGGGCGAGCATGCGATGCGGCTGGTGGACGTGCACGCGAGAGCTGGGCGATGATGCCGAGCTTGCGGTGCACGAGAGCTTGCTTAGGCTTGCGGTGGAAGTTGGTTATTGTTGGTGAGATGCAATGGTACAATGTTGTTGAGCCTCTCGAACACTTCCAAGTATATCGCTCAAACCTATTTTACCATAAAAGCTCGGAACATAAGACGTTAACACCAATTATCTCGCAAAACTCCGAACTTCCGCTAAGGGTTAAATAAAACACGAACGTTAACAATTACAATCAAACCCTTAGCAAAGTGCACCCAAAATATAATATGAACACCGTATAACTTGAGCGTATCATTAACCTATCCATACATCTGCCTCACTGCGAAGTCGGTAGATAGAGGAGTTGGTGAATTTCTTTTTCATTTTGTTGTTAAAAAATCTACTATTGCGGTTACCTTGCGAAAGCCATGTTATCCGTGAGTAAGTACCCCAATATTTTTGACAAAAAAGCAAGAGTTTTTCTCTTTGACAAATGAGTATTGTAAGGTGCTTTTGAAGAATTAGGTTAAAGGCTGGTCCCAAATTCTTTTCTTCACATCTTTGATTCTTCGTCATTTTGGATTAGCTTATTATTAGTGTGACCATATCTATTGCTCGCCCACTATTTAAGATGAACCTTATTGCGACAAAGTTTTTGTTGTATACGATATAATCTAGATCCCCTGATGTTGAGACCAAACTTTACAAACTATATTGTGTGAGCCATTGTCGAGAGACCAATAGTTTTGAATCGAAAAGGCCTTGGTACATAACTGCCATAAGATTTTGAATCATAGATAATAGGTGCATGATCCGAGAATGTGAAATTTCCATAGTAAGTATGGCCATAGAGAAAATTGAATTAAACTCATGATTAGCTATGGCTCTGTCTATGTCTAGTCGTTCATAAATAGTGTTGTTATTAATAGTCTTTTTCCAAGAGAATGAGTTTTTTAAGCATGGAATATCGATGACATTGAGATTTGCAAGTAAACTTGATCTTACTAGTTGATTTGTTCTAAGAGGTTTGCCACCCTTTTTATCAGTGTGATTAAGCATTTCATTGAAATCCCTATAGTAATCCAAGGGATGTTGGTTGGTACAAGAAAACTGAACAGATAAGTCTAAAAGTCCTCTTTATCTTGCTCCTGGGCAGGACCATAAGTACATGTGATTAATAATTTTTATTTAGAGGCTTATAATTTACGTAAACATGGGCGCATCTAGGCGTAGATACGTAATTCAATAGTTCAAGTTTAACACTATTTCAGAGAATCCAAATGCCACCACTATGATTAACAGGATCAATGATAAGTTTATTTTCAAAACGTAAAGCTTTAAGAATATTTAAACTGTTATTTCGAGTTGTCATTGTTTCAAGAACAAACATAAGATCTGGTTTGTGCTTCTGCGTTAGAAAAAGGAATTCCGCAAGAGTTTCAGGTTTCTTGCCTCCTTGAATATTCCAACTAACAATTTTCATGGAGGAACATGAATCTGGTATTCGTGGTTATAGCAAATAATTTATGAACGACGCAATATTGAGTTATAAAAACCCAACAAGCAATTTCAGTGCGGATGCTTAACATCGGGGTCAATTAGGGTATTAAAACCCATTCAAAACTTACAGCGCAAGAAGGAAAAAAGGGCCCGGTCCAGAGGAGAAAATAATGAGTAAAAGGCATGGGCTCTACGCAGGGGATGGAACCGCACACTAGCTTAAACCTTGCTTCCTTTTGAAACAAGTGGGCCGAGTCGGAGCAAAGGAACTTGTACAACAACAAGTCAACCCAAAGGAGATGAAAATTGACCGAAATTGCTACCCAATAAAAAGGAAAAATTTTAGAGGAAAAATAGCGTAGCCAAGAGCAAAAATCCCAGGTTGGGGAGACAAAAATAGGAAAGAATTTATGAACTTAAACAAGCATTAAGTGCAATTAACAGCGGAAAAAGCAACATAATTGAGATAAAAAATCCCAAGATAAAAGAGATAATAAGACTAGAACATAACGAGTAGACAAGTAAGACAAAGTACATGCGAAAGCTACATCCAATTCATAGAATACACTAATGAAGGAAAGAAGAGGTAACACAACAATACTACTATATTAAAGAGGGAAGATTGATACAAAATGTGCGCATTATAATTAATTCTAATCTGCTTAGGAAAAGTTGGGCTGGCAAAATGAGATTGAAAAAGACTAGGAAATACACATCGATCCACAAAAGTACACAATCATCCTTAGATAATAAAAGGAAAATAAGAAGCAAAACAATGTTCAACCTAATAACCCAAAATCTAAACAAAAGCAGCTTGATCATGGGACAGAATAGTGGGGGAGGGCGGAGCCCTCAGCGTCCTCCTTCCTATACCGTTTAAGGCTATCTTTGGACACACTGATAAGAGGTTTTTAGTGTGTCGTTAAGGCACCAAAAATCGTTTTTCAAATAATATTTATAAAACCTAACGAGCAATTACTAAGAACGTAGTAAAGGCAAGTCAAGGGTCGATCCACATGGAAAATGGGATTAATCCAAGTCTATCAAGTCTAAATTACCTAATTGAAGGGTTTTTGGGGTTTTAAGTGATTTTTGTAAGAACTACGACTAACTAATAGAACTAGCAAATAATAAGAGATGAAAATATGAATAAGGAAGACACTAGAGTTAAGGTTACTAGCATGGATCAAAGTGGACAACGATTATTAATGCAATTGTGATTCAAAGGCAACGATTACGCAAGGTTTAGTATTCCTCTAAAATACTCGAGTCCTCTCTCGAATGGTCCTCGAGAATGATCGCTTAATCAATCAACTAAATCCTCTCTCGAATGGTCTTTAGTCAATTGATTAAGAGATCCAATGAATTTGGAAAACCCCTAATATAGGATCCCCTTAATTTCTACCCAATATCTTGGCCTAGAAATTAAGTTGATTCATGGGGATGATAAAAGAGTTCATAATTCAATTAAGAACATTTGAAATCAAAATACCAAAGCACAAATGTGATCAATATCTATCCTAAGACCTCAAAACACCAAGATCAATGCATAAACGTCTTTAAATCATCACAATCACATTAATAATACATTTAAACCCTAATCCATACTTTCACCCTAACCCTAGATAAGAGACTACTCACTAATCATGGATTCTAAGCGTAAAAACATGAAATCTATAACTAATCTAGGGCTAAACATGATTAAGATATAATTAATCTAATGAAAATAAAAAATATGAAACTATAATAAAAGAGAACTAGTACTATGGAAAAGGAGAGATTGATAATCTAAAAGATGGATAAAACTGAAAACTTTGAAATTAAATTAATGAAAGTTACCTTGAAAGTGTAGATAATCAACAACTTTAATATATGAATCTCAAATCTAAGAATAAGCAAAGTGTTTTTCTCTCTAAAGTAAGCCCAAGTAATATTCTCTAAACTCTAGAATAAAGCATGAGTGCCAAACTAATCCACTTCAATGTTATTAAGGCAAGCCTCGTTTTTTTTTCTTCGCGGATTTGAATGGTGCCTCGTTTTTTTTTCTTCGCGGATTTGAATGGTGCGGGCGCACCATTCCTTCTGCTCCAAAACAGCCATCAAGCGTTGAACGGTGCGGGCGCACCATAGTTTGGTGCGGGCGCACCATAGTTTGGTGCGGGCGCACCATTCTTTCTGATCTGGTCGGACAGTTCAACTTAAAACGAGCATAACTCTTTCGTTTTAGATCCAAATTAAGCTTATTACCAGTCGTTGGAAAGCTATCGTAAGAAGCTTTCAAATCCAACTGGAATCACCTTCATCCGATTTGTGGTTCGAAAGTTATATCCATTTGAATTTCCCTGTACAAGATTCTATTGTGCAATGTGCTCCTTTGTGCGAGCGGACATGGGGCATAGTGCAAGCGCACCATTTCTCAACGTGTGCTCTATTTTCATTGCTTCCTTTTCCAACTCTACAACTCGTAGCCATCTTAGTAGTTCCACCTATATTAAGAACATGGCAAAACAGGGTGAAGGCAAATGTACTAGAAATTCGGTCAAAAATGACTGAAAATCTAGCAACATGTCACTATGATTAAGAATGATCAAGTGAATGAAATAGAAGGGGAAAGGGAGAAGAAAGAGGGAAGAACGGGGAGAAAGAGGATCAAAATGAGCTAAAAAGGAGTCCATAAAGTGCGTTTGAAACGCACTTATCACACACCTGAATCATTCTCGGTAATTGGGCTGCAGCAAGAAGAGAGGATTTAAGTCATATCTGCATCGAAACCAATAGTGGGATAATGATGCGGTACGCCAAGAGCTTTTATGAAGTCATCATTCAAATCATCTTCATCCGAATTAGTGGCAGGGAGGGTAGAGTCATTATTTGAAAGGATAGGCGGGTTTAATTGAATACCATCACCACCGTTAATTTGAAATTCAGCCAGGGATTCAAAGGCATTGGTGGTAGGGAGGGCAGGAGGCGAGGGTGGGAAGGGGTAATAGAAGGAAGTTAAGGTTGTCAATGGGAGCTATACCTTGGGCCATGAGACGAGGAGTAGCAGGGAAGCAGTGGTATGGCCTTCTTCCTCTGAAGGAACCACGGTAAGAGGGGATACGAGGCCCGTCCCTCCTTTGAGGTTTGACAAGAAGCCTATTTGAATCATCAGAATTGGGAGAAGAAGGGTCAAGAGAACTTGCTTCTAACTTAGCAATAACAAGGTCAAGACAAGAGGTAGGTTTTTTAGGACAAAAGGAAAGCACATGATCCTTAACACCGCAAAGAGGGCAAACCTCATGAATTCCCTCATAGGTGAGGAAAAATTAAGAACTGCCATGCTCACTTACCATAGTGATGGAATGAGGCACAGGGGAGGAAATGCTAATGTTAAGGCAAACTCTCGTGTGCTGAGCTTTATCGTCATTTTGAAGAGTGAATCAATCAAGCTTGATTAAATGCCTTATTTTTCTAGTAAATTGAGCAAGGTAAGGCCAAGTCCAATATTCATCGGGTAAGAAAAGGATTCTTACCTATTGATCAACTCGGGTAACTGAGTTGAAGATGGCTAGCTAGAACATTGGGCGCCAAGGAACTAGAACGAAATTGAGGCCTTGGACAAACCAAGGGCGTCTATCCCAGACCGAGTTTTGTCAATTGGATTGGAGAATTTGAGAAGAAACCAGCCATTGGAGATATCGAATAGAAACCTCTCCAAGAAGGAAAGACCAATCATGCTTTGACGAGTGATTATAGCAGAAGACGGGATTGGGTCACCCTAAATTTTCCGGAAAAGACAGGAGGCTTGGAGAGAGTTATGCAGATTTTCATCAAGGAGGGGGCTTCCACAGTTAAACCGGGGGGGGAGTTGAATTTGGAAGGTCTGTGATAGGAGGACTTCTGTTCCCTGGTTGAAGGGGAGAGGCAGGTGAACTATCACGGTTATTATCCAGCCATTCAGTTGGCCTAGAGTTTGGGGGATTGGGTGAACCAGGACGGTTATCCAAAGGGGAAGTTGCCTCGGAATTGGACCAATTAACATTAAAGGGAATGGAATGATGAGGGCTAGTGGATTTGAGGATGAAGGCATAGCTACTAGAAGGGGGAATATCAGACATGAATAAGGAGAAACAAGGAGTGTAGGTGAAAGGCACACTAGGAAAAGAGGAAGTAAGAGACAATGATGAACAGTTGGAAGAGATGAATGGAACAATGATAATTTGGGGGTATTTATAGGCAAGGGTAAAATTAAGACACTTACAACGCAGAAAATGGAAAAGAAGCATCAGAGAGGGAAATGGATTGTGTGAAGGAAATGATGAGCCATTGCATAGCAGAGAAGGAAAGGAAGATTTAGAGGGTTAGGTAACCATATAATCCAAACTAAATAAGGGGTATTCAAGCAATTAAAGGAGTAGTAGACAATTTCATTAAGACTATAAGTGAAATTAAATAAAATAGAAATAAAAAACTTCCCTGGATTGGTGCATTGGAGTACTGACAGTCCGTCTGCGGAAAGGATAACGCACGCCAAATAATAGGTCTTAGACCTAGTCATAATGATACGATTCTTGGGGAAAACGGAGTAATTATAAGCAAAATGTATCTCGAGAAAACTCTTGAGGCAAAGGGATCTTGCCACTGAAATGATATCATTGCACCTAAAGCTTATCATGCGCCTCGTCAATGGCATAATTTTGATTTTCAATTTTTGATTTTCCGGAAAAAATTGATCTTAGGAGAGCAAAAAGAGTTATCATTAGATTTTAATGCTTGGAGAGGAAGGCAATTTTAGGGATTTCAATAGGAAATAATCTGGGAAGTGGGAAAGACAAAGGGGGTTAGAGCTTGAGGATTTGGATTTCCTGGGTTGGGCAAGAGGAAGCACACTGGGCTTTATTTTTTTCGCTTTTTCTTTCGCTTTCTCTCTCTAGAATTCAGTTGCATCGAATAGTTTCTTAGCTTGATACACGTTCTTGAACTAGTTAACTGAAAAAGGCATGGTCCTTAATTTTGTTGGTTGATAAATGCGTGGAACTCTGCACGTTCATTCTCCTTCAGGTGGCTTAAATATGGTCCAACCCCAGGGCACTCTAACCTGCGAATTCATGTCAATCACAATTTAGTTGCGTTCTAATTTTGTACTCTATTTCTTTGTCTTAAAATGTTTTTGACCACATATTGCTATGCAACAATTTGTCTTTTGTATCTCATTTTGTATGTAGATCATTATATAAATTAGTTCCTTAAAAAACATTAATATAAATTAGTGTACCACACTTTACCACAATATAAGAAACGAAAGTCAATGTTTATGTCAATGGATCTGAAATTCTCTCCACTAATGTAGTCTTGGTATAAGTAAGGATGCAGACATCCACACGTTTGTAGACGTACTCCCTCCGTCCTAGAAAGATCTGAACGTTTGTTGGGACACGTAGTTTAAGGTGATACGTTGTATTGTGGTTATCAAATATTATTTAATTAACAAAGTAGATGTGATGGAGTCGGTGGGAAATTTTTTATTGCAGCAGAGAGAAAGCTAAGTTGGCTAACTTTTTATTAATAAAAGTGAGTGTGGGCTAAAGAAATGTAAAAGAAATAATAGAGTAATAGTGTTGAATTAAAAAATAATAAAAATATAGTAGCGGAAGCAAGCACAACAAACTGATCAATTTAAACAACTCACTAAACTTCACTTCAATAATCAAATAATGACAACAAACTTGCCTATTATATAGGCTACATACTAAGCAAATAACCAACGTTAACTCCCTAATAACAAGCAACTAAATCACTGGGATAATAGTGATAGTGGTGCAATACTTGCTTAACACATCCTACCACTAACAACAACTATAAGATACTTTGATCAAGTGACAACAACTAATCCTAACTTCTAGCTAGGAACCCAAAAACAATACTAACAGAAATCTAACTTTGAATGAATATCTAAAAAGAGACCCAAAATACAGGGCACACCAAAAATACAGCCTACAGTGAGCTAGTACAAACACTAGCAGCACTACAAACCTACATTACATCAGATTTTAAACAAAAAATTGCTGCAACCAGCTTCTGTCCTCATTGGACCATTTAACATCAACACAGGATTGAATTCTACTACTAACATCATTCTTAATATCTTTAATAACAAGATCTAGCCTTCTCACTACTTCATACCAAAGAGCATGATTCCTGCATCTCCATATATGATACACAAGGGCAGTCAGAATAGTATAGCTTACCTTTTGCTTCTTCTTCTGTCTAAACTTTCTTCCCCATCTCTTTCAACTAGTAAAGAGATTCTCATGGTTGTACTTCTTCAGCCCAATCCAGTTCATAATGCTCTGGCATATAATGCTACTGACTGGACATCTGAAAAACAAGTGTGAGCATGATTCTGTTTCTTGTCTGCATAGTAAACACAAGTCATCTGGGCATAATCCAACCCTATGCATTCTATCCTCCGTCTTTAATTTCCCTAGCATGGCCATCCAAGAAATGAATGAATGCTTAGGTTGATTAAAGCTATTCCACACCCAATGGTGCCACCCCACTTTCTGATGATTCCCCTTCAACCATTTATATCCTTCTTTCAAAGAATAAGGCATAGAACCATCTCTCCACTGATTCCCATTGTAAGCTACTTTAAATTTCTCCTTCATCCTACAGATGACTGTCCACACCCAGCTAGCAGCCCTAGGAGCTTCATGACTCCACCAATCCCCTTCCTTGATGTATATACAATGAACCCATTTTATCCACAAAACATCTTCTTTCTGAGCTACCTGCCATACATATTTACCCATAGCAGACTCATTACATACTAGGCAATCCTGAACACCCAAGCCCCCATACATCTTTGGTCTACACATCAGATCCCAAGCAACAGGAGGGCTTTTATTTAGAATAATTTTTCCATCCCATAAGAAAGATCTACAAAGTTGGATGATTCTGTTGATCACACTCTTTGGGAGAATAAATACCTGTGCCCAATATGAATGTAAACTCATAAGGAAATAATTGATGAGCACAACTCTGGCAGCATAAGAGAGGTGCCTTGTACTCCAACACATGATTCTCTTCAAGATTTTATCAATCAGAACATCACAATCTGCTCTACTGATTCTCTTGGAGGTAATTGGTACCCCCAAGTATCTGAATGGAAAATCACCTTTCTTAATCTTTGTCATCTGGAATATTCTCCCCTGAATGTCTTCTTCCACATTACCATAGTATATTGCAGATTTTTCAGGGCATGCACTTAGACTAGAAACCTTAGAAAAGGCTTTAAGAGTCCTCACAAGCAATACAACAGATTGAACATCACCTTTGCTAAAAAGCATAAGGTCATCAGCAAAAATTAAGTGAGTTAATCTAAGTTGTTTACAATGATAAAGAAAAGTGAACATATCTTTCATACACATTCTTTTCATTAATCTAGTGAAATACTCCATGGCTAAAATAAAAATTAGAGGGGATAAAGGATCCCCCTGTCTCAACCCTCTCTTTCCTTGAAAAAACCACAATTAGCTCCATTGTTGGTTAGAGTAAAGGAAGGGCTTGTAATACATTCCATGATCCAATTGACAAACTTCTTAGGGAACTGTAACCCCTCCAAAAGGCCTTGAATAAAATCCCAACTAAGAGAATCATAAGCCTTCATCAAATCAACCTTAAGGGTACATCTGGCAGGTTGATTTTTCCTTTTATAATGCTTAAGCATATCCTGACATATAAGGATATTATGCATAATCCTTCTGTTTTCCACAAAAGCACTCTGAACCTCATCAACAAGACAAGGCAGTACATTCTTTAGTCTACCACAAATCATTTTAGAGATGATCTTATACAAGACATTACAACAATCAATAGGTCGAAATTGTGAGACCTTGCTAGGTTGTTCTACCTTAGGTATAAGACATAGATTCGTAGCATTAATTTCTTTTAACAATTTACCAGATTGAAAAAAATTAAAGATAGCCTTACTTACATCTTTTCCAATGCAATTCCAGGCTTTCTTAAAGAACAAACTGCCATACCCATCTGGTCCAGGACTCTTATTATCATCAATCTCCCATAATGCTGTTTTGACATCTTCCTCAGTAAAGGTAGCACAAAGCCCTTGCTTCTGAGAATCATTCAGAATAGGACCCTCCTGAATAATTGCCTTGCTAACCTTAGCTTCAGGTGAGTAAGAGGTACCCAGCATCACCTTGTAGTACTGAATAAAAGCTTCTTCAATACTACCTTGCTCCTCTTGCCAATTACCATTTATGTCCTGAATTCTACAAACTTGATTTTGCACTCTTCTTTTCCTAAGACATGCATGAAAATACCTGTTATTCACATCCCCACAACTAATCCGGTCTTGCTTAACTTTCTGCTGTAGAAAGCTAAGTCTAGCTTCATGCAACTCCGTATACTTCACCCTAGCTTCAGATTCTTGCTGATGAAGAGGAGCATTCATTGGATCATTATGCAGCTGTGACTGCACTTGGATTAACAAAAGCCTAGCCTCATCAGCAGTCTATTCAATGTTTGAAAACCTTGTCTTGTTCAAATCTTTAAGACCCTTCTTCAAGGCTTTCAATCTGGACAACACCTGATACATTGGAACACCCTGCACTCTATACTGCCAAGCTTGCTGAACAATAGGTATAAAATCAGGGGCCTTAGCCCACATGTTGAAAAATCGAAATGACTTAGGCTTTGTCACTTCATTTCTATTCAGCTTGATCACACATGGGTTATGGTCTGAAACACTTTCAGGCAAAAAATAAGCCAAAGCATTTCCAAATTTATCCTCCCACTCCTCATTAGCCAACACACGATCAATTATTGAACAAACTCGATTATCTCCCTCCTGATTGTTTCTCCATGTGAAAAAGGGACCTACTGTACAATGATCACTCAACCCACACTCCCTCATACAATCTCTAAATTGCATAACTTCCTCCAAACCTATTCTTTCATTAAGGTTTAGGACATTATTAAAGTCCCCCCCCATAACCCATGGGCCTACTACACTCTTATGAATTCTTCTAATCCCCTTCCACATACTCTATCTTTCTTTTGCATCATTAAAACCATAGATGACAGTAATGCTAAACTCCCTCCCAGTAGCAAGATGACGACTCTTGCAGTGGATAAATTGAGAATCACACTCAATTATATTCATATCAAATTTGCTAGGATTCCATATCATCCAAATTCTACCACCCTTGTGACATTGGTAGTTTGTCACTATACTCTAATTATTGCACACTCCACCATAAACTTTAGGAAAATTACTACAACTCATCCTAGTTTCCAGCAACCCACATAAACCCACATTATTATGATTGAAAAACATTCTCACATCAGTATGTTTCAGAGGACTATTAAGTCCCCTGACATTCCAGAAGGCAAGGTTATCCATGTGGAGGAAGAGAGTGTCCCTCTACATGACTTTTACCTTTTCCTCTATCTGGGATAATTGTATTATGATCATCTGCAACCTCTTCAGCTTTGCCCTGATCCCCTCTGGGTAACCCTTCCTGTTCACTTGAGCCTTCATCAATTGTAGCAAGCACAGTAGGAGGCCTAGTAATTTGCCCCACATTCTTGTCCTGCACCTGCTGCACATTCACTGTAACATTTGGATCCACAATTTGCACTTCATTCTCGCCGATCGTCTATCACTCCCACATTTTCAACCTGCCTCTTTTTCTGCACCCAGACTTTTTTTGGTTTAAGTTTTTGTGCTGCAATCTCAAACCTTTTCTTCCTGCATTCATCTATAGTGTGTCCTATCCCTTTGCAATCTGAACAAAAGATAGGTTTACACTCATTGATAACCTGTTGAGATGACATGATTCCCTTCTCATTCATAAACACTATTTCCTTTGGGAAATCCTGATCCAGCTTCACTTCTACTAAAACCCTTGCATACTCCAAAATCTCCTTTTGAGCCGTGGCTCTATCAGTTCTTATAGGAGTCCCAATCTTATTGGCTAACTTCTTTAAAGTCTTTTGCCCCCAATATTTCAAAGCTAGGTTAGGAAATTTTATCCAGGTAGGAACCACCTTCACATCCTCCTCTATAAGGTTCAGTTCAGGGGTCCAATTCTTCATGATGACTGGCTTCCTATCATATAGTATAGGACCAGCTTCCATAGCCTTCAATTTTTCATCAATTGTTCTGAACCTAACCACAAACACCCCATTATTCATCATTGCAACCTTTTCCACCCCAAATTTACCCCAAACTCGTCGGATAAATCCATCCACAATCCTGAAAGGAGGTTTAACTCCAAGAATATAACATACTACTGCAGATTGCCAGTACACTATTTCAGGTTGTATTTCTTCAGCTGAAATTCTTAAAACTTCATTAACATCCACATCCATTTTATTTTGCCCAACATTATCTCCAATAGATAAATCAATACCCTCCTCTCTTATGTTAGCAAAAAGTGATTTACTCCATGTATTATGATTAACTGGATTGCTGATTAGCTGTTGCATTGGATGTGGTGACGGATTCACCATTGCACCCCCCATCGGTCTCTGCGGCGTTCTAACAGAAGCAACCCAGCTATCCATTCTACTCAGCACTGCTTCAAAATTCTCCTTATCATGTATCGGAAAAGCCATATCCAATGATGCTTGGGATCCTTCCGCCTCTTCATCCTCCTCAGATGTCCAGCTAAGAGCTGAGATATCTTCAATATCATCTACATTCTTCTGCTTTCTCGCATCGCCAGATTATGGAATACGCTTATTCTGTTCTTTCGATTTCGGTTGCTTACTAGGTTGATGAGTCTTCTTGCTACCATTACCTTTCTTCGAACCCTTTGCCATGACTTCAGGTTTACGCTGAGATTCAATGAAACAGTAATGAATATTTTCAAAAAGCTAGAGAGAAGGAAGAGTTTCTCTCTCTAACACTCATCTTGTTTCCACCCCCTTCTTTCAAAGTTTGAAAGTTCAACACTTAGCTTTCCTCTTGCCAACAAACTCTAATACTGCCAACAATACTTAACCACGAACACGAACATGCAACCACACACACGAACATGCAACCACACACAGTTACTTTAGCCTCAAGGAGTCTACACAACCACATACACTCGACTTTGAAGGAGTTTACTCTCTTCTTCCACGATGTTTTGAGCGAAGTTGCTTTTACCTTGCTCATCTCTTTGCCTATCCCAACATCGGTCTTCGTTGTGACCATACCTTTTGCAATAGTAGCATTGAATGCTACTCATTGGTTGACGTTGTCCTGCAGATAGAACATGCCCTCCACATTATTCACGACCGCG
This sequence comes from Beta corolliflora, assembly GCA_947648045.1. Lineage (NCBI taxonomy): Eukaryota > Viridiplantae > Streptophyta > Magnoliopsida > Caryophyllales > Amaranthaceae > Beta > Beta corolliflora. The sequence continues at coordinate 4,537,283 of CANSZD010002982.1, forward strand.
ACCTCGTCCACGACTGCCCATACCAAAAACTACGACCACCTCCATCACGACCACGACCTTTTGACCGCCACTCATTTGCTCCTATTCTTGTGATGACTGCCCCTTCACTTGAAATGCACTTTCCTCTACCTTTTCATGTGATCAATTGATCCTATCTTCATGGGCTAGTAAGGAAGCCATTAACTCATCAAATGTATAAGTCGACATTGTTTTAGATTCTTCTATTGCAGCAACAACATGATTGAAATCCTTTGTAAGATTCCTTAACACTTTACTAACCACAGTTACATCACTAATACTTTCACCATATGACTTCATTTGGTTCACAATTACAGATACTTTGGACAAGTAATCTTACACATACTTTCCTTTTGTGTATTATTGTGGTAGAAGTTTTAGGCAAGTTAGGTTTACCCCGTGTGCTATATATTCTTGTAATTACGTTCAATGAAGGTGTGTCGTTTACTTCGCAAATCTCTCTAATCTTTAACATGGTACCAGAGCTTCTCTAATTGAGAGAATTTTTTTCGAACCTCAGGGAATTCTATTGTTTCCTGGTGTGTTGATTCATTGTTCTATTGACCTTTTTTTTGTCTTCCCACTGTGGTGTTGTTACCGGAGACACTGCCAAGGAGTCATCTACTCCTTCTCTTTATAAGCCTTTCACTCCATATTACCTTCATCCTAGTGAAGGTACGGGCGCGGTTAGCAGTCCCATCTTGCTTAAAGGTAACAATATGAAGAATGGTTTCGCTCTCTCCGCAATAACCTTCGTGCAAAGAACAAACTTGTCTTCATCGATGGCACTATTGTTGTTCCTGATGTCAAATCTCCGGACTACGCTCAATGGGGTATTTTAAATTCTATGCTTGTCTCTTGGATTTTTAATACACTTGATGTTTTTGTTAGATCTACTATCCTTTTTCCTGATCATGTGAAGTCTTTGTGGGATGATCTAAAGGATCGTTACTCTCTTGGTAATGGTCCTCGTATTCTTGAATTAAAAAATCAAATCCGTGATTGTCGCCAAAATGATCGTTCTGTAGCTGTGTATTTTGGTGAGTTATGTCGTTAGCAAGATTAATTATCTAGCTATTGCAAATTGCCTGTGTGTACTTGTAGTGCTGCTTCCGAATATGTGAAACTTCGTGAAAATGAGCAACTTCATCAATTTTGCCTTGGTCTTGAGCTAAAAAATTTTGGTACACTTATTTCTGGTCTATTGATGCTTGACCCTATGCCCTCCCTTAATGTTGCCTATGCAAAGATAATCTCTGATGAAAGAAAACAGACGGTCTCGGAGGCATAAGAAGCATCGCGCCAGGCTGCTTTTGGCTTCGCAGCAGGTGGTGCTGCCTCTAGTCGGTTCAACAAGGTTGTTGGTGGTCAGGACCCTCGGTTTTACAATCACTGTGGATGCACAGGTCATGAGAAAGACATGTGTTATGAGCTGCACGGCTGGCCTGAATCTCGTGGTGGGCGTGCTGGTGGAAGGAGTAGCCAAAGTGGTCGAGCCGGTTGTACTGGTCGTGGAACTGACTGTGGTTTTGCTGCTAATGTCGGTAATGCCCGATAAAGCTCTGTAATTGGGGATGGTGAGCGTGCCGGTGCTCCTACTTTAAGTGATGACCAATGGGGTCAACTTCTTGCCGCTCTCAAAGGATTTAAACCTTCATCTTCTTCCTCGGAAAAATTATCGGGTATGTATAATTCGCATGAGTGGATTATTGATACTGATACCGGCGCGTCAAATCACATGTCTGGTAATTTGTCATTATTTTCTCATTTATGTGATATATCTTCTCCTGTTGGTTTGCCTAATGGCAAATCCACTACTGCTACAAAAGAAGGCCGAATTGTTTTGTCCGATGGTTTGGTTTTGGATCATGTTCTCTATGTTCCCGCTCTGACTTGTAATTTATTGTCTGTGTCTCAATTACTGGAACAACAAAAATATATTGTTATTTTCTCTAACAAGTTGTGTGTTATTCAGGACCGCACTTTGAGGAACCAGATTGGAGCGGGGACGCATTTTAGTGGGTTCTATATTCTCAAGCAAATAAAGTCATTATTTTAGATGCAAGTAAGTTATGGCATCGACGTTTGGGTCACCCATCCATGAAAGTTGTTTCTTCTCTGCCCGGTGTAGTTAGTAGTAGAACTTCAAATAATGGTTGTGATTTTGATTGTCGTATTTGTTTTATGGGCAAGCAACCCCGTAACTCTTTTCCAGTTAGTTTGAATAATGCATCTGATACTTTTGATTTGATACATTGTGACATTTGGGGTCCCAATAAAACTTTGTCTAGTGGCAATGCTTGTTATTTTCTCACTATTGTGGATGATTGTTCTCGTGCTACTTGGGTGTATTTGATGGTGGGTAAATATGAGGTTAGCCAGTTGCTTTGTGATTTTTATGCAATGGTTAAAACTCAATTTAACAAAAAGATTAAAGTGGTTTGTAGTGAAAATGGTCAAGAATTCTTGAGTTTGAAGTATTTCTTTGCTAAAAAATGCATATTACACCAAACTTGTTGTGTTGACACTGCCCAACAGAATGGTCGTGTTGAGCGTAAACATCATCATGTGCTCAATGTGGCTCAGACATTGCTTTTTTATCCCAAATTACCCAAGTCCTTTTGGGAGGAATGTGTTCTTACCACTGTTCACCTTATCAATATTACTCCCACTCATGTGTTACATGGGAAAACTCCTTATGAGTGTTTATATGGTTCTCCTCCTTCTTATGATAATGTGCGTGTTTTTGGTTGTTTATGTTATGTTGCTAATCGTCCTCGTGTGAAAGATAAGTTTGATTCTAGTTCTCAGCGATGCATATTTGTTGGTTACCCTTTTGGTAAGAAAGCTTGGCGTCTTTATGCCTTGGAGACTGGTAATTTTTTTATTAGTAGGGATGTTGTTTTTGTGGAGGATCAATTTCCATATGTTGAGACCCTTCCCAATTCTGACAAACTGCAATGGGAACATTATTTTTCTCAAGTCCTGGTGATGAGGCTTTGGGTCGAGGTTGTCGCACCAAGATCTCGTATACTAGACTTCGTGATTTTGTGACAAATACTATTGTTCTTACAAATATAGACCCCCCTTCTTCAACTGCTTTTCCGCCTCCAGAGTGTTCTTCAGGTACGCCTTTTGATATAGCTTGTTATAGATGTTTTCTGGCAGCTGTTACTAAAGGCTTAGAGCCTAAATCATTCCGGGAAGCTATGCTACACCCTGCTTGGTGTCAGGGGATGCAAGAGGAGATTGATGCTCTTGAGCGTAATGGCACTTGGTCCCCCGTTCATTTACCTTCTGGTAAACGTGCCATTAGTAGTGGGTGGGTTTATAAAATTAAATATACTTCTACAGGTGATGTTGAACGTCTTAAGAGACGTTTGGTTGTACATGGTAATCGACAGGTTGCTGATGTTGATTACAATGAGACATTTGCTCCTGGATCCAAAATGGGAATTGTCCGTCTTTTTCTTACTGTTGTTGTTTCCCTTAATTGGGAGTTACATTAGATGGGTGTTCATAATGCTTTTCTTCACGGGGATTTGGATGAGGAAGTTTACATGTAACTTCCTCCCGGGTATAGTAGTGTTTCTTCCGGGAAGGTTTGTCGGTTGCACAAATCCCTCTATGGTTAAAGCAGGCTCCTCGTCAATGGTTCGCCAAATTGTCTCATGCTTTGAAGGATTTTGGTTTTTCTCAGTCATATGCTGATTATTCTTTGTTCAGTTATATTCAGGGTGATATTTCCTTTCATGTCCTTGTGTATGTCGATGATCTCATTATTGCTGGCTCTTCGGCTGATGCTATTCTTCGTTTTAAACGGTATTTATGCTCTTCTTTTCACATGAAAGATCTTAGTGTGTTGAAATATTTTTTGGGTATTGAAGTTGCTCGTAGTCCGGCGGGTCTTTTTCTTTCTCAACGTAAATACACTTTGGATATCTTGACTGAAGCCGGTATGTTAGGCTGTAAACTTATTGACATGCCCATGGAGCAGAATCATCGTCTTGCTTCCGCTGTTGGTGAGTCGTATGCTCATCCTGACCAATATCGTCGCTTAGTTGGGTGCTTGGTTTATTTGTCTGTAACTCGTCCTGAGTTGAGTTATGCAGTGCATACTCTTGCACAATTTCTTAGTGCTCCGCAGGTCTCTCATTGGGATGCTGCTCTTCGTGTTTTGTGTTATTTAAAGAGGAGCCCAGGTTAAGGTGTTTTGCTTCGTCCTCTTAGTGATTTATCTTTGACGGCTTTTTGTGATAGTGATTGGGCATCATGTCCTTTGACTCGTCGTTCCGTGACAAGTTACTTGGTGTGTTTTTTTTTTGGGGGGGGTTCTCTTGTTTCTTGGAAGACCAAGAAACAACCTACAGTTTCTCGTTCATCTGCTGAGGCTGAGTATCGTGCCATGGCTGTTACCACTTGTGAGCTTAAATGGCTTAAATACTTGTGATATTCAATATGCTCTTCAAATTGCTCAGAATCCAGTGTTTCATGATCGTATGAAACATATTGAGGCTGATTGCCACTTTGTTCGAGATGAGTTAGTGTCTGGTAATTTGTGCACGTCATATGTTCCTACTAGAAAACTTGAATCATCTAATGCACTTTGGATGAATAACAATACTGATTTCATCTCTTTTGTTCTTTTTTGTCCTTAGACGGATTCCTTTTGTGTGTGCGTGTTTTTGGGGGGGGGGGTGTTTAAAAGGAATCGAAGTGCATCCTCCTCTTCCAACGAGTCTTGTATACAACTAAATACGAAGTATATCATAATGGCTACCTAGAGTGCTACAAAGAGTGGTCGAACTGACTTATTTCTCCTCTATTATGATTTATGCACATATCCTCTTCTGTAATTCTATTAGCTCGTCTGCTAGTGTTAGGGGTACTATTTTACATAAACACTACATACTTGCATGCATAGGTTGCTTCTCGTGTAAGGCCTTAGCTTTGTACTCCGCAGCTTTTATTATCTTCGTGTGAATCATATTACTGCAATCACTGTATACTGTATAGGGAGAGTTTTTTAGAGGTGTTTGATGAGTTGTTTTTGGCCATCGTCATAGCGGTAAATACGTGCAGATTGTCAAACTTCTGAACAGTGGCAGCATCCTTTTCGCCGCGTCCACTGCAGTTGACCACAACCTTGCTCCCATTTGGTAGAGTTGGGCACAATTTTTCCAGGAAAGCCACTGCATGTGCGGCTTCAAGGGCCGGGAAAATTCCTTCTAGTCTACACAACCTCTTGTATGCTGATAAAAAATCACACATTTTCAACAAAAAAGAAACGGTTTTCATTCAATAGATGACACATCCTTACCATTCGCCTTAACTTATCACCTACATCATGATAAGAATACACGTACATTTCGTGTATATTGTATATTATATTTAGTGTATAAAATTAAAACATGGGCATGGTCCCCCTCCCTTCTTAATCTGGTTTTCAGGTATTTATTACTTTTCGGTTTCATATCAATTGCAACAATTTTCATATTTGGTTGTCCAATATTAATTGTAACTCTTTTATTTTGGGTATGAACCGTCTACTATTTCATCATTTCTAACTCTACAATTATACCTCACATCTTTATTAAAAATAATGAAACAACAATAAAAATAATTCTCACCTTACCTATCCACTCATAGTTAAGGGACCTATATAATTTACGTATAATATAAAACTACCCATTATCTTCTATCAAACCAACTTTCACAATTACATACTATTTTATGTATTTCTTAGACTTTTGTGCACAATTGTGTGTTGCAATAAATATTGGACAAGGGAGTACCATGTAAGGCCTCTTCATCAGTCATTGCATGGAATTCTGCGCGCTTATTATCCTTCAGGTAGCTGAGTTCTGGTCCAACTCCGGGACATTCTAACCTGCAAGCTCATGTAAATTTCAATTTATTTGGTTTCTATCTTTTGTACACCATTAGTTTGTCTTAAAAATTTTTAGCCCGTATATAATTATCCAAATTATCTGGATGAATTTCAAACAATTTGTGCATTTGACCAGTTTAATTAATGTTATGATTGTGGAAATCTGAACCACAGTTGGGTGTCCATGTATGGTGGGAGTTTTAGTAGTGTTGTTCATCTTGAATCTTGTTGATATAAGGAATGGGGACTACTCGTCTTGGTTTCAATTGAGTTGAACCCATAATGTTGTCATGAGCTAAAATATAAAGAACCAACTCAACCAAAAGTTTAAACTAATGGTTAAAGCCCCAAGAATAGTTATATACTCTATCACATTTTATTCTAAAGCAATAAAATCATATGGTATTTTGTGTCATATGAGTGGGCCTAGATTAATTTATATTATTTGACTTTTCTAATCAAATTTTAAAAACTCATTCATGTATTGTTGCTAATATATAACAAAACTAACGCCAATTCTGGTTAAAATGTTCCAATATGTAATTATAAGAAACATACTATTCATAATTGCATCAATAATAAAAGATATATGTCGGATCGGAGAATGAGAAATTCAAATATGTTATAAATTAGTGTACGATAAATATTAATACTTCAAAAAATATTTTGAGATCCAATATGAATTATGCCATGGGCCCATGGTAGTGTTTGTATACTCACCCTACTCCGATTGAATATGGACCTAAAATTTGACCTTCATCATCTTGTAACAAGTAGCTCATAGTTCCATGATAAACACCAACTTCTACTTTAGATAAGGTAGCCGAATGCCATCCACTTTCCAACCCATATCCAGCAGCTTCTACCCCAACCAACCTCACCTCCTCGTCTTGTATGAATTCATGGAACAAACCCATTGCATTTGACCCACCACCTACACATGCCACCAGAACATCCGGTTTTCCACCCCACTTCTCCATTGCTTGTTTCCTCACTTCCTTCCCTATTACTGATTGGAACTCTCGGACCATCGTAATGGCTAGTGATAGCTAGTCTCCAAGTTTGACACCCATTCTCGAACTGCTTCTGAACTTGCATCTTTAAAATTTCCGTCTACCGATTTTACCTACATTTGAAGATAGATCAAATATGCATGAATTAGTATAACTATAAAATAAATTGATAAAGTTAAAGTCAAAGTGAAAATTAATGTCAATGTCAAATCGAAAATCCGAAAAAACAAATATAACAACTACCTAAAATTTAGTGACTACCTCCCCTCGGAAAAAATACTGAATTTATCTCTATTATATAAGGGAAGGGGATGCTATGGTGTCCCCCTATTAAATTACTCAAAAGCCCTCATAGTTTTTAAAAACTTAAAATATACCCTTTAATATTCACAACACACATCATGTAACTTAACAAAAATAAAACTATCCTTAATTTTTTTCTACAAACCAATTCAAAAAGTCAAAACTAATAGGAATTAGCCCACAAATATAGAAGATATCTTGCAGACATAAATTGATTAAAATATTTGTAATAAACTTGATTTAGCAATAAAAATGAAGAAATAAAAATTTAATCAAATCATAAAAGAAATAAATAAAAGAAAATAAAATTCAAACTTAACAAATTAAAATATTCGGTGTTTATATGTCCATTTTTTAAATGATATAATTAATTGTAAGTGCATACTGTGTGTATCATATTGAACAACAATTGTCAACTTACACTATTTTAAAAAGTTTTTGCCGCATGTATGACACGCATATAAAGTTAGTTGTTTGAGAATACGAAAAGCCGACCAGAGAAAATGTTATTACACGTATCACGTGCATAGAAAGCTAGTATGCAATAATGTACTAGCGCTATTCTCATCTCCACGTTCTATCTCTACATTCTAATATGTTTCCTATTCATTTAAGTTTTTTGATTAAAAATATTTATATGGAGTATTCGATGATGATTTTGACATCTATATTAACAATTACAATAAAGTATCTTGGGTGTAATATGTTACACCATAACTTAATTAGTGTGTAACAAAATCTCACACATATATAATGATACATAATGATACGGACTCCAACAAATGAGTTTACACAAATATTGTCATAAATGATAAATTTGATGTCATTTTATCATTTATTTCATGTCATTTGAGTTTTGTTTTGATGTCATTTTGTTATCTATTTTCACATTATTTCTGGTATGTTTCATGTCATTGTCGATCTGTTTCATGTCATTTCGCTTTCATTTAATGTCACTTATAAAACTCTTTCGTGTCATTCTTGGCATATAATTTTGAACCTTTTTCATGTCTTTTGCAAACCTGTTTCATGTCACTTACACAACTCTTTCATGTTATTATTGGTGTATTTTATATTATTTTAAAATTGTTTATGCGATGTTTGGATAGCAAGATTTCATTTCAAATTCTGAATTTGATTTGAAATTATGGAATTTGTCCAAATTCTTATCAAAAGCCTATATTAGTAGAATTTGAAATTCAAGCTATTACCTTGTCATTTGAAATTCTCTCCTCATACATATTCAACTCCATGAGTATCTATATCCCAACTTCACTCATTTTCTTTCTAATATTTATTTCTCTCTCCTTTACTAAACCCATACTTTTTCTCTCTCCTCCATCAAACCCCCATTTCTCTCTCTTCTATCAAACCCCTTTTACAAAATAGTGAGTTGATCAAATACAAACTTTAAATTCCAGATTTCAATTCCATTATTTGAAATGAAATACAAGTTTCCAAACACTACCTTAATGTGATCTTTAAATCGGTGTTATGTTTTTTCCAAAAAGGAGGTAATAAGAACTAATTATTATGATTATTATGCTAGTGCTATGTGTTTAATCATCACTTTCTCTTATCTTTCTTGCAGATTCCTTCTTCGTCGCGAATTCTGCGAAGCCTAAATTTAGGGGCATTCATGCTAATAACACCTACCCCTGCTTACTTCATTGGCATTAACCTCCCTATCCATTTTAATGTTATTCACTCATCCTTCAACTATGGTGTTCAAAAAAGCTCCTCTTTCACCGACAATCCCAAACCTCTTCACCAATACTACCTTCGTTCCTAAAAATGGTTACACCTTGACATTTAACACTATTCATAAATTTGAATTTGACTATCATATGTGATATATGGGTAAGGAAAAATATAGTCATGTGCAGTCTTGTTTGATTCGTCTCAATATGTACTTTTAGAATATCAAGTTTTATTAATTTTTACAATTACAAATTAGAGATATTAGTGCTCAAAGTTCTACATAGGCATGCGTGTAAGTGTAAAGTGTAACCATTATTTAGGAACGGAGGTAGTAATAGCCATAGTAACAAGTAACAACCTCTTCTTTCGCCATAACCGCCATCATAAAAAACCTCCTCTTCCGCCATAATTGTTTCAGCCATAATTGAAGCCACTTCTTTCGCCATGAGGACACTCCGCGAGCTGGAGCTCACCATCAAAACTACCATATCAATAATTCCCTATGATACTGAACCTTGAAAAGAGATTGAGCTTCCTAATAGACAACCATAATAAGCACGAATAATTGAACTCCATAAGGTACGTAGAACGAAAGTTCCTTTTTGTGCTATTTTAAGAAACAAAATTTTCGGATGAATGATCTTTGCCTACATGCTTCCTCCGTTCTCAAATAAATCAAACAGTTCTCTTATTTATGTGAGAGCTTTTTGAGAGGAGTATTTCATTTATTTCAGAAGGAAATATATAAAAGTAGAGGAGATAAATTTACTCATATGCATATATTAATCATAACAAAATTAAAATTAGAAGATCAAATGCTTACTTGTGCCCCATGTAGCTTCATGAGGCCAACATTAGATGGTTGCCTTTGCATATCAAGGCTACCCATGAAAACAATACAAGAGAGACCAAGCTTTGCGCACACCGCAGCAGTGGCGACACCATGTTGGCCGGCACCTGTGGCCGTCACAATACTCATACGCCCCATTCGTTTGGCGAGCATGGCTTGTGCAAACTGTAACAACCCCGAATTTCCATTTTCTTTAGAAAACATAACAGAGTACAAAACATGGACAATTCAAGAGTTGTTATGCCGCGATTATTAAACATTTAATAACCGCAAGGCGAAAGATTTTACTACTAATACATAAATCCATTATTAACTATTACAACTAAAAGGAAATATAATTAATTAATACACTCCTATAACAAACCATAATTCTAAACTATTGCAGCGGAAGTCTTAACTTTAATAAATCTACATCTAGGTGAAGTCAACGCTCTCACCCCAATACAAGCTAGTCATCATCAAGCCCTGCACATTGAAGACATGTAATATCAGCCAAAAGGCTGAGCAAGATTTCATACCAATAACAACTTTGAGCTATCCAATGTGCAAGTGGAATACATACATAATATTCCACAAAATCATTTCACTTGTTCAACATTCAACTTGAATATAATAGACAACCTTCAATGATTCAAATCCACTTTACTTTCTTTCTAAACCATTCTGTAAAAATTTCAAATATAACCTTTTGTAATCTCTGTAAAACTTTCAAATATAACCTTTCGTAATCTGTGAGTAGGAAGTAATAAAAATCCAATGAGCTAGCTAGGCTCACTGGATAAGGTAAACACCAAAGCCCCTAGTATGCATACCCCTAACTCGATAACGAACCGAGAAGGAAGACAATTGGCAAGAGTATTGATCAACATACTCCCAACTACTAAATAGATTGTTGAGACACCGTTAACTCAACCTACTTTCCATACTCGGGGAATACCGCTTACCGGCAACCCCACATTTTATATAAACTTAATAAGCTTAGTAACAATGAGGAACTTCCTCCTTTTAATAATCTCAAACTTGTCTCACGAGGAACTTCCTCCTTTTAATATAATCTCATAAACTCTTTCGATATAAATATCGAGAACAATTTAAATCTCAATGTATAAACGTCATAAAAACGATCTCATTCTTAAAATAAGTTTCCAAAACAATATAAAACAATTTCTGAACTCATCTGTACAAGCATAGTAAGAAATCTTACCTTATCAGCAATCACGATCCACCGAATCTCAATCTCAAGTCAAAAAGGTTCCTCTACGAACCCGCAATCTACAATATAATAATATAGTATGAGTCACTTGACTATACTTCACATAATTCACCTATAAATGACATAACCTAGTTAATGAGCTTGGATCGATTTTCCTAAAACGACCCAACCAAATCAAAAGAACACAACCACATATAACAATAATTACATCTCGCGATTCATAGTATTGTATTCTATTTTGCTAGCAAGAGCAGGTATAGCAAGCATTTTACCCACTGTGTAACTTTATAGAAAGAACAATACAACTCTTGCATAACCATATATATTGCCCATATGTTAAGGTTGTGGTGAAGAAAATAGAATTCTATAATATCCAGTATAAACAAAGCTATAAACTAATATATAATAAGTATGCACTGCTTAAGTTTCTAATAAGACCTCTTTCATTAACACCATCTTGCCAAAGGTCAACTGACATTTACAACCTAGAAGTATCAAGTGGGAAAATACCAAATTTGAGAAGAAATTACATTGCACATCAATCGAAACATCTAAATACAAACTCTCGAAACTCATTTCCTTTTGGCAAGTATACGTGCTTAGTTTACATACAAAGAATCAGACAAGGTAATTTTCATGCTAATTACTCATAATATAACATTAAACTACATACCACTCATGCTAATTTCTGATATATTTCATTGACCAAACAACTATAGTTTTATACTAGAGATTTCGACAGCAACAAACAATCTACAGCAAGGATTTTAGACTAAATTTCGAACCTAATGATTATGCAAATTAAATCCGAAAATACGCTAACTAAATGAAGTTAAACATCAAACATAAACCAATTATAAAAATTTCACATAATAGAAATTTCCCCCAATTCGATTTATTCAAGAACCCTAATTTAACAAAACCCCAAATTCATTAAAAAAATCTACCAAATACGAAATTAAACTTAAGATTAGAACTTACTTGAATAGAGAAGGTAAAATTACACAATAAGAGACCCGAAAATCTCTACTTTGATCTGATTTTCGACCGAAAACCCAAGCCTATAAATCCGAATTTTTTTCCTCTTTGAAATACCCACAAAACCAGAGATGTTGAAAATGGATGTCTAAAGATTGCTTTGTGTGATAATGAGTGATAAAAAATTTGAAGGTCTAATGGTGTGTTGGAGAAAAAAAAAACAACAGAAGAAAGAAAGGAAAAACTAGAAGAAATAATGAATGAAAGGGGAGGGTAAATAGCTGCGGGAATCACAAGACCTTTTCCTCTTTTTTTATTTTTTTCTTTTTTTTTCTTTTTCTTTTTCCTTCTCCCTCCTTTATAATAGTGACATAATGTGTAATTGAATACTTAACCTAGGAAATCTAGGAATTAGTTTTTTTGACCCCTTTTAAGGTAAAGTCAACATGAGGGAAATAAAATATATTTAATAAAAGAGCATTTTAAATTATTTTTTTATAAACTAAAATAATATAAATAATTACTAAATAGGTATAAAAATACGGGGTGTTACAATCTACCCCCCTTAAAATAAGTTTCGTCCCGAAACTTAAAGTATTACTCAAATGATCAAACTCATACTCTTGTTTATGAAAATAGCTCATTAACTCTATAGGTTAGCCAACTACTATCACTCTGGATAACATCTCCAACAACCAAATCATTTCGGAGAACACCTCCGGCAACTAATTCACTTTCTCATAGATCAATTCAATTGATCACCTTTATAACCAAGCACTCATTCCAACTAATATATTCATACCATAACAAGTAGAACCAGTACCTCATAGATCGATTCATTTGATCACCCTTGTAGACATACAACCATTTCAACTAAAATGTTCATACTATAAGAAGTAAAACATGCAAGATATTACAAGGTTTACCATAAAACTTCTAATCATACACGAATTATGTATACTTTAGACATTAAGGTATACATCACATATGAAATCATAACAACTTTTAGCACCAAACACACAATTGGCACGAAATCTACCCCCCTAAAAAGGAAGTTACGCCCTCGTAACTAACAATAACGTGAACAAGAGATGGGGACACATGACATCCTCGGTCTTATGAGTAGTTCCTCGGTGTTGTGGTTTGACCACAAAACCTTTACTATCCATTTCTCAACCCTACGGGTCTTACAGATCTATTAGTCTAGAGTCTCAACTATCCTTTCAAGGATCACATATGGACCAATAAACTTGGGAATCAACTCCCTTACTAAGGCTTAGACACGAGGGGAAAGAATCGAGGTCGAGCTAAACCGAACCACTACCGTGACACTTGTTGGACTATGTCGTAGAGTATGGAATTCAATTCATAACTACACTATGGCTCACAAGCGCTTTAAACTCAAAATCAGAAAAGGTGTTCTAAACCTGTTACAATCACAACCTGTTAACTCGACGTCTATAACTTCAACTTATATAACACTCACAATCATCAAGACATACCACAAATGGCAAAACAAAATACTTTGACGGTCGCATCAACGTTGGGCTGAGTTCTAACCCACAAACATTCATAGCACGTGTTTTGGAGTTTATGACTCTCATGTAATCAATGACACCACGACAATCACATCAAAGCATACTAACCATTTACATCCAAATAGTACTTAAATAACCTTACGCTTGAATATGGACACAACCAATTTTCTTTCTTTCAAAACGCTTCTTTATTGGAAATCCAATAATAAATGACTCTTTTATAGAACTCTTGTTTTCCAAAAACTTTGCTCAATCATTCTTACTGTCACAACAGTCTTCTAGACACGAAGTAACAACATGCTAAGCTCTATCGCTTTAAAACAATTTCTTGACGGGGATCCAATCAATCCAAATAATAAGGCATATATTTCCGATACTAGGGTGTTGAGGCTGGAAACCTCTGACAATGGGGTCGAACATAACCATGACAATAAATGTGGAGTTTAAAAATCTCCAGCATTGGTTTGACTCATAGTCCTGACAGTGGGGGCGTGGAAGCTTGAAACCTCCACCATGGGGCCGGCCATCCAACTATTCACTTTACTTGGGTCGAAACCCAGACAAGTTTAAAGTTAATACACGATTTCAAATATTCTTTACTAAACACCAAGTCTCCTATTACTTGGTAACACTCAAAACACATTATAGAGCGGTAGAAAGCTCCATTGAGAGACCTTCAAGGCTCACAATCCGTGGGAGACTTGCCCCCTTTCAAAACTTTCTCAAAAACGTGTTCTTAACTTTTCCAAAATTCACTGAAATCGTTGTAGAAAAACCATTTCTAGATCGATTCGAGAACGAATCCACAACCTTAATTGAAATGTGTTTAAATCACTTTCACACACTACACAAACAAATTGAACAATTTCACATAGCCTTTGGTAGGGTAACTTACTCGTTGACCAAACAGGGCCAAATCGAGCTACTAAGGTACTACAGAAAATAATATGCTCTATTTACATGAAACTAAAGCTTACTTTATACAGAACTCCTTTTTAGAACCATGTCTCAAAACTAACACACATTCATAACGCACCATAAACCGTTCATACACTATAGTCTCACGAAATAAAATTTCAAGTCATGCATGGATACGTGAATCACATAAACTAATGACTCCATCAACAATAATGGTGGTATTACCTTTGCCTACCGATACTCAACACTCCAAACATAGCAATCAAGAGTTAACTTAAACTCACTTCTCAAGGTTCATGAAATAGATATGGTCCACTATACTTCCTTAGTTTCTATTAAATATATTAGTTTCGACTCAAACAACGAGTCTTAGACTTGTGACATGATACACTTACTCACTTAAAACTGAATCAAATTAATCAATTACAAACTTTGACCACTATAATAACTTAGTCTCATTCTTCGGACAAGACTTAAGTAAATTGAGTTTGCGCACATTAAACCATTCCTAATGGCCTCTAGGTCATTAAGGACGATTTGTTCCACTTTAAGTGGGCATCTAATGCCCCAGGGCGACACAAAGGAGAGCTTGTTATAAGTTATAACCAAGCTATCTCGAGGTTCTTAACCAATTAACATGGTACAACTATAACTCCACAACTACAGTCATTTCATTAGACAAGTGCAAGAAATTGTGGAGCTTGTAGCTTGTCATTTAAGGTTAGTGACTACCAATCAAGAACTTTACAATGACTTTAAACCAAAGACTTAGATTACTTCAACTTATACTCCTAATATTAAACTCAATGAGAAGAGACTTTCTTCGTTAGACCAGTCTTCGTTAAACTATTTTAGTGTTATTAGACCTTGATCACTACTAAACAAATCACATAACGAGGAACTACGCGTCCCACCATCGACATGACTCGAGTTGACATTATGCCTTCCATATACATGTCACCACTCCATAACCTTACTAGATACATGACAGTTACTAGTTATTCTATAATGGTCTCAAACCGACTCCTTGACGCCGACAAATAAACAGTAATACTTTACCAGGGTCAAACGGTTGACCCTTAACATGTTATGAGCTGACTTTGACCAGTCACGAGTATGCTACGAGAAACCGACCCACTTGGACTAATTCCTTTTTCCTTTAGCTATACACTTCACTACGAATACTCCATGAAAGTCAACAGAATACGACAACTTACAGTAGATAGTCATCTCATGACTCGCTAGACTACTTTAAACTCCCGTAAACAAGGTTTATAGGCATGACCAAGAGAGCTAATAACTCGAGTTTCAACTCTTGTTATAGCCTCAACACACAACCATACAATAACAAGTCAATTCATAGCACTTAGTCAACAAGATTAACATATCCAAGACATAACCAAACCATTCCCGGTAAGGTTTTCAATTAATTCACACCAACTACCATTCGTGCATGCCATCACTCAACTCAATCAGTTTGCAATTCAAGAATCAAGTAGTTAATCACTAAACATTCTCAAGGCCAAAAGATGGACAAAGTACGGGAGGTGGGTGGGTCTAACACAACAACATACACAAGAGCCAAAAAAATAAAAGGGAGTGCCACTTTAAATGGAATAAGGCTCACCGTTATCCACTATAATAGTTCGTCCTAATGCGAACATAAAAACCGACGAGCTAGATACTTAAATGAAATAGGTGACAATAGAGATTAATATCAAGACGGAATGTCACCTTAGAGTTCCCGTAAATAAATGGAACTAAATTTCTCATTATGCGACTCAAACTTGAACTTATAGCACACTCTCGGCTATGCACCAACTTAAAATCACAACCAAACCAGGATATACTCGCAATGGTTTACCTTTACTAGCCAATCATTCCAAACATGGAAGCAAGCACAACTTAACTTGAATCAAACATAGAACTCAACTAGTTCCACACTTACCAAACTCATTGACTTTATCAAGTCAAACATCCACATAAGAGGGATCCACAACAACTACCATACACAACAACCACATGTAATCCCTTACTTCCCATATCTTAATCTTACCTCGGCTTTTCAAATTTTATTACTTTTATTTATTTAGTCTTACTTAAGGTTACAACCTCAAGGTTACAACTCTAGGCACAACCTACTAGGTCACAAAAATCTACCTCAAGGTAGGGATGGATCCAACTTCCAATCAAAACAATGATTAAAACTTTCGTACATTATTCTTCATCATTAACACGCATCCCGGCCGCTGCCGCTGGTGGTCTTAATGGTGATGAACAATACACATTGGGAGAGGTACTTTCTCCTAAAAACATAGTTTCAAAATAAACAAAGGAATTTAGAGATCCCGATAGGTACTAAACCGATGGTCACAACTCTAGGTCTCAATCCTAGACCACAACTCAAGGATAACCTCTAGGGCTAACCTAAGGCCCTACACCTTGGCACTAAACTGGTGGCTAATCCTCTAGACCACTTTAAGCTCAACTCTAGGCTCTTGCCACTTTAATCTTGTGAGCGCCTCCATGGTTAAGATCTTCCCTCTTTAGGTATATCTCCGACCCAAGCCCATCTATGTCTTTGTAGTGTTGTGTTAGCCTTTCTGCATAGTATAATGGTGTTTCTCGCCCTACATAGTCCAATAGAGATGTCCTTAGCTCTTCCTGTAATGAAGGACATATGGAAACTTAAATTAATATGTCACATATGTATATATATATATGGTTGGATTTCTTTGAGAACTATGTGAAAACAATATAATTTGAATTATTCATGAGAAACTCCCCCTTAGCGTTCTTTAAATTAATTCCATGCACTTCTTTTGGGGCAATCCAAAAATAAACTTATTAGTATTGATGCTATTTTATACTACAATTGCAACAATTAAGCTATAAGGTAGGAACTAGGAAGTATTAAGAGAAGGTTTACAAAAAATGGTGCAACCTAATTTTTCTAATTAAGTCATTATTTCAATTTATTCTATAGAAAAAAATGGATTAAAATAATCCCAACTATTGGATCTCCGCTTTTAATATTTCAACTATGGTTAATTCTGAATAATTCCAACTATAGATTAATTCTTCCCAAAATACTCCAATGACCTGAATGAACCGCTTAAACAAGTAAATGTGTGATGTGTTGCCATTTAATTTGCTTCTTGATTTCTTTTATCTTCTTGTTTATTAAAAGAATGCCCCTACTCTCCCTTCTCTCTCTTGTCGTTACTCATATTCTATTTTGCTTCCCCACCAAAGCACCATGTGCTTCCCCTGCCATAGCCAAGTAAAAACATGAACAAGCCACCAGCCAACACCACCACCCGCCAAGCGTAAAACCACCGACCACCGGTCTTAGTACAACGACCACCACCATGTTTATGCAGCTCCCACATACTCCCTCTTCTTCATTTATTTTGCTTAATTGAACAATTTCTTCTTAATTTGCAATAGGTAATTACATAAACTCAAGCGTGAGATATAGGCAACGAGATTATTGATATCTCAAATGATTAATTATTTCTGGCTGAAATTAGGAGAGAAATTGTTACTTAATTGATTGAAAGTTAATGCCAAATGATGATGGTAGATTGTTAGAAGATTGGATATATTATGACGGGTGTTTGGTATAATCACCTCAAATGGAATGAAAAAGATTTGGTTAACAGGGGAAAGGGTAATGATAACTGTTACCTTTAAGAGATGTCTGGTTTCCTAAGGGAATAGAAACAATTGTAACTAAATGCTTTTCCTTTTGTTTGGTATAGCTAACAATGGAAAGGAATTTCATTTTTCTTTTTTGGAGGAAAACAAAATGAAATAAGACATGATTTTTTTTAAATAAAACCTTCCATTGTTGTCAGTAGATTTAGAAATTGTTCCCAACAAGAGTCAAACCCAACATTTGGATGAATTAAGTCGAGCAAGACAATCACAAACATATATAAACGCAAGAGAAGTCAATACATAATCAAAGATAATAATTGAAAGAAATAAAATGAAATTATCATAATTAATCAGATGAAATCTACCTACGAATTGAAATCTAACCGATTGGAGAAGAAGATAGATGAATGAACCTGTGAAGTTCATCGCAGTAAAATGAGATCAAACACAATTGAGAATTGAGGTCTACGTTTTCACAAATTATTGGGTATAACTGTTATACCAAAAATTATGGTGTAACAACCTATAAACCACCGCTTTCTTTTGTAAAAATAACTCAAATAACATGAAATAAATGATATAATGACATGTGATTCATATCATTATTTGTATGTTCCATGTCATTCTTGTTGTAGTCTATGTCATTATACATATTATACATTATAGTGTAACATGTTACAACCACTACAAAAATAAATTAATTTAGCAACCGGTAAAAATTGTTGCTATTCATAAGAAACTTGTTGCCAACTCAAGTTGGCATCAAATTGGAAACAAAGAATAGTTGTTGCTAAAAGGTTTGTTGCCATATGATTTTAGCTACAAAATCTAAAATATTTTCGTTGCCATATCTCATCCATTAAATTATTGTTCCCATGTTGGTTGCTATGTTTGGTGGATTTGTTGCCAACTCTAGCAACGAGTTATGAAAGATTGTTGCTACATATCGCAACAAAATATTAATGTTTTGTTGCCTGAAATTAGTAACAAATTGTTAACATTGGTTGCTAAAAATAAATTAGCAACGTGTTATGAATGATTGTTGCTACATATCGCAACAAAACATTATTTTATATGATGACATCTAGTAAAAGGTAGTAAAATTCATTGTTTCTAATGTCATCAAAATTAAATATTGGTTGTGGTAATTTGTTGTTAAAGGGCAACAAATTGCAAATATGATGCCACCTAGCAATAAATACTAAAATTACTTGTTTCAAATGACAAGAAATCAAATATTTGTTATCGTAGTTTGTTGTTAAATGGCAATAAATTGAAAATATAGTAAAAAAACAACAAGTTTCCAATAGCAATAAATCAAAAATATGTTACTTTTATTTGTTGGAAAAACAGAGTAAAAAATGTCACTTTATTATAAGCAACCGAAAAATAATATATATTGCTATCTGTCAACAATTCAAAGTTCGTTGCCAACATTTGTTTCTATAATGCTCTAATTTTTGTAGTGGCAGTCCTATGTTTTTGGGATTTTTTTGGGTGAATGAAAAAGATTTTGGGATTTGAGGAGAAAGAAACACAGTGAAAGAGAGTGAGAGATCGAAAGAGGAGAGAGAGAATTTTAGGGTTGAGGAAGGAAACATGATTTATTTCCACTAGTTTTACAAGTGTGATAAATTGGGGGAGTTACTCCCTAGCTAGTATCGGTAATGTTACCTATGTTCTTTACCAAACAACTTAAAACGGAAACCCTTTCTTGATTCCGTTTCCATCACCTAATTTTTCTATACCAAACACCCCATGAAAGTGAAATTTCTGTTGTTAGTCATTATGAGTTCTCTTTTAGAGTTTAATTTATGGGATTGCACTCCATGAATGGAGCTTGCAGAGAGGAAGACAATAATGGAGAGAGGAGAGAGAGGAGAGAAGAGGGAAGAGTGATAGAGTTCTCTTTAAATTTGAATGTTTATAAGGTTTATTAAACTATAATTCTTGTATTCCAGTGATTTAGCTATGCTTATACTAGTGAAATCCTGAAGAAGGTTTCGTCGACAACAATCGGCCGTTCACTACCAAGAGGTAATCGGAGGTTTAGTTGTGTGTCTGTAGTGGAGGGAGTACCTTTTGTCACAGTAAGTGTCGATAAGAGCGGAGGTTTCGTCGGCGAGAGGAGGAAGTGATGGTGGTTGTAGAGGTAAGAGGTGGGGACCCTTAAAGGTTGGTCATGGGCCGGGCCGGGCCCTGCCAAAAAAATTTGCCCATTGGCCGGGCCGGGTCAAAAATTTGTGCCTAAAGCCAGTTATTTCGGGCCGGGCCGAACGGGCTTTTCGAGCCAAAATCGGGCCGGGCCAAAAATTAGACTAAAAAGTCTTTTTAGGCTTGCCCAAAGCCCGCCCAAAAAAAAAAACCGGGCCAGGCTAAAAAAAACTGCCCAAACCCGCTCAAAAATCGGGCCGGGCTGGAGTTGATCAGCTATAGGAAGAAGAGATGGAAAGCAATTTTAAAAAAAAAAAATAGATATTCTCAATAGTAAGGATGATTCAAAAATAACCCATAGTTGGGGTTATTAAAGTATAAGCGGATGATTAATACTCCCTCCGTCCCTAAATAGAGTGCCCATTTCTTTTGGGCACAAGTATTAAGAAGAAATCATGTGTATGACCTTAGTTGTATTAAATCATAATTAAATATAGAAGTTGGTACACTTTTTATGAATTGTTTATTAAGGAGAGAGAATGTGGGTCATATGGGAAAGTGGGTGATATTATAAAAGTTGAAAGCAAAATAATATTTTAATTGGTGGACCCATACCAAAAAAGGAAATGGGAAATCTATTTCGGACTAACATAAATGGAAAAATGGTCACTCTATTTAGGGACGGAGGGAGTAGTTGTAATTATTTTTGTCTATTTTTTCCTATTCTATAGGAAAATTTGGTAATAATTACCTTTATTTTACCAACTTATTGAAATAACTACCTTTTTAATTTTTTTTGAGAATTTAGCTACCTTTATTGATTTAAGAGTTAGAATATTACTACCTTGTAACGGTTGCCGTCAAATTTTCCATCTTGTGGGGTTCACTTATTGTTTTCCTCACAGTTTTCCGTATTTTCCTTCTCGATTTATTCCTTAATTAAATGAATTAGCAACAAATGATAAGTTATGTTAAATATCTCTCTCATTCTTTTCAAATTATCTTGCAAAGATTCAATTGGGGTTAGGGTTTGCCAATTAAAGGAACTTGCTACAATTGGTTAGCTAAATGATCTATTTTACTTTGATTAGGATTCCTGCCAAAAATTGAAGGTATGTTTTACGAATTGCAAATTAGGGTTCATAGAATTAGGGGAAATTAATGTATTTCGTGTTTTAAAAATCTGAACCTTCCACTCAAAAACGGATAAGTCATGTGGGTTAATTAGTAGTTTTTTTTTATTTCAAGGGACTTAATAAGTGGTTTTTAATTCCTCCTCTCAATCCCTCTATGAAAAGCCCAAAGACAAAACACAAATGGTGGGCCCCATGAGATAAAAAATTTGAGGATGGCAGTGACAGGTCAAAGCATTCCATGGTCCCTACCTCCTTTTTGTAGTATAATGATGTCTTGATGAAGATGGCATTGACTTGATAAAGAGAGAATGACATTGTGAAATGAGATGAAGGTTGGTGAGAGGAATCAATGGTAGTAAAGGATGAAGGTGATGAGTGAAGAGTAAAAAGATAGTCAATTTCGAGCTTTTGAAAACCAATTAAATAAGGAGTGAACCCCACAAGATGGAAAATTTGGCAGAATCCGTTAAAAGGTAGCAATAACCTAACTTTTGAAATAATAAAGGTAGTTAATTTGAAAAAAAAAAATTAGAAAGGTAGTAATTCCAATAAATTGTAAAATGAAAGGTACTTAGTTATTACCAAGAAATCCTATTCTATAAGGAGAACAACCAACCTGAAACTTGGCATCATTAAGGGCCTTGTGGAATGCATCTTCGAGGTCATTCAAGCAAGTCATTAACAGTTCAGGCACAAATTTGCCGCCAAACTCCCCAAATTTTCCACTACTACTATAAATAATATTGCTCTTGTAGGATAAGGAACAAGAAGGTGCGGAAAAAGGAGTTTTTTTGGGTTTAGAGAAATGAAACATGATAATATTTTTACCTACTTTCTTTCCCCTTTCTTCAATATTATTCCACAAGTTTCTTTGTGACAAAAGAAAATAAGACTGAAGGTTGCAAGCTTGGCTCATTTTAGAGAACAAATTTTATCTTATGTTCTTGACTGATATGAGATGTTTTGGCATTTGGGCAACCCTTATATACTGCTTAAAGGGCACTATTGAAAGCAGCAACAATAAGCCCATTCTTCTTTTATCTTTTGGCAGCTACATTAAGCACATGTAAAATACTATAAGTATGGTACACCTGATCAACTGGCAAGATAAAGACATTTTGATGAGGGGCTACAGACTCGCGACTGCCGTACGTTCATACAACAATGACCTGGTTCCTCACTATTAGACAAAAGTGTGGTTCAAGTTGAAACTTGAAACTCATCTTCCATGTTCAAGCCATACTATCCTTTTAAGATGATTTTTCTTTTTGTTGTGATAGATGCAATTAACGAAACAATTAACAATGAACAATCGACACAAGAATTAACGTGGTTCACTAACAATGTGTTAGCTACGTCCACAGGCAGAAGAGAAACAATTTTATTAGGTTTAGGAGAGAGTACAGATTACAGAATAATGAGGAAGAGGTTAATAATATGGTTTATATAGTACCGTAGTAATTAACCTAAACATATGGGCCTAAACCCGAAACTAAAACAAACCCGATATATTAAATAACATATACCGAAAAGTTCAACACTTTTGTTGGTGAACAAACACAATCTCTATTAAATCATACTCCCTCCATTTCAAAATGGATGATTTGACTTATCGGATTATATAACTTTTGAGCACATTGTATCAACTTGTATGGGGTCGTAATGAGCCAATAGCTCAGTTCGAGTGCATGCTAGGTCGAGTAAACTTAATTTAGTTTCTTATTGTGAACTCTACTTGCACGTATAATTTAAATTGATGATATCAGAATCACAAGCAGAACTCCTACCACTAAGATATGTTTGTTGAACTTGAACCCATAATTGTTGTGCACATGTGAGTTATCTCACATTATAAGTCAGAGGATTTACTCCTACTATTGCCAATTGGTTTTACTATGGAATCTCCTTTGGACTTGTAAGTGGACCAAACTCTCCTCCTCCTTATTGGGTTACCCAATCCTATATTCAGTTATATCAAATTTATCATGGTATCAGAGCGGGCGATCCTAGCTCATTGTGAAATGTAAAATAGAAAGTCTTAAAGATCTCTTTAAGACAAGTAAAGTGGCTCGCCATTAAAGAAATAGATAGAGAATGACTAACATATAGATTGGTGGGTTACTTCAATAGTGTCAACCTTGTATGTGGTCAAACTTGTGAGTTATCCCACATTAGAGAAATATGAGAAAAAGTACCTCATTATAAGGTAGAGGAATTACTCATACTATTGCCAATTGGTTTTACTATGAAACTAACTTTAGACTTGTAAGTGGACCAAACTCTCTTCCTCCTTATTGGGTTGTCCAAGCACATTTTCAGTTTTATCAAAACAAATTATGTAGCACTAAATAGGAAACAAAAACAAAATGAGAAACAAATACAAAAAAGACACAAACAAGAAACGAGAGTTTTATGCCCATAAACAAGTTTCCTGGAGATTTTCATAATGCGCAAGTGTTTTGTTTCTAAAATGCACACCGAACTCCCATGAAGCTTCCGTGCTATATAGCTACTATATTAAACACGGGGTTCAATCTTGGTTGATAGTCAAGTTGCTCTCTATAATGAAGAAATGCTTCTTATCACCATATCTACGAGTGTGTGGATAAACGCTGTCCACCTATTTCAACTTCATTTAATAATTTGTGTCATCAAATGCCCAATTCCCTTTAATCTGTACCAAATTCATTTGTGTCGTCAAATGCCCGTCCCTTTAATCTGTTCCAAACAAAAGTACCTTTAATTTGTACCAAATTCATTTGTGTTGTCAAATTCCCGTCCCTTTAATCTATTCCAAACAAAAGTACTCCTTTAGATTCTAACTAATTATATCTTCCATCAGCCATTTTAGTAAATTACAATAAATTTTATATATCTCCTCCAATTTCAGATGCTTACAACATTTTAGTTTGTGGCACATATTCAAATACCTTCATACTCATTGGAGTTATCATAGCACATATTTTATCAGTATATTTTATGGACAGTATATTAAAAGATATTGGAGTATATTAAAATATTTTTTTTTATCCAAAGCGAGGTACATACACCAACAATAGAAATAAGAGAAACAAACTAGCAAACTACTAGAACTACGGAGGAACAAGACGAGGAGTCACAACCCCTCGTAAGTCCTCATCTATAATACTACTAAGACCAGACGGAGCAAATCAGAAGAGAAAATAGAAATAGGGAGTGGTTGAGAGACCCCAAAATTGGCCAGCCACTCTGCAGGTTTATTTCCTTCGCGATATACATGAATGACTTGAGTTTCCCAATCATCGAGGTTGAGCATTTGAAAGAATTGAGTGAGCAGGTGAGTGCACTCATTTCTACCACTATCCTGCGCATGAATCATCAGAACATAAGCAAGATTATCTAGCTGCACTTGTAGTTTCAGAATTTGCAGTTCCCTAGCCAACTCCAGTCCTTTCTTCAGCGCCATTATTTCCGCCTTAAAAGCATTACAATGGCCAAAGTCATCGCCATAGCAGAAATAAGGCCACCTCGATGGTCTCTCAAGATGGCACCTCCACCAGCTGGGCCTGGTGAACCCTTGGCTGCTCCATCGGTATTCATTGCATACCAGTTCATAGGAGGGTGAATCCAACTCACACCCACTTCTTCTTTCTTCTTAGAAGCTCTCACTGGTGCAGTTAGGGTCTCCCTCTCAATGCTTCTTCGAGTTTCATTGTACCTAACATGGATGAACCCACTAATGTCCATTGGAACTTCGTGACTTCTCCAAAAAACAAGGCTATTCCTCCATCTCCAAATCCAACAAATAGAGATGCAAAAAAGAGTGGCCCAAATTGGGTATCCTTGTTCATCTTGATCTTTGTAAATTTTATTTGAACGAATCCTTGAGAGAATGGTTGTAAAACATTGGAGTATCCGCAGGCCCACCTAATTTTTTCCACACCATCTTCGCAGTAGGGCAATCCTTTAGGATGTGGATGGTTGTTTCCTCCGAAGCCCCGCATATGAAACATTTAGGTTCATCATCCATATGTCTCTTGAATCTATTAGCATTACCTAGCACTCGATCATGGCAAGCGATCCATAAGAATGCTCTAATCCTTTGCTGCACTGGTGCGAGCCACACAAGTTTCCAGCACTCCTTATCCACCATGTCATTTTCATGACGCATTAAACATAGTGTAAACCTGATGGAGAATTTACCCTTTTTACCATCGCGCCAATGGATCAAATCACCAATTTCAGGATCATCTTGCAGCTCGAAGGATTGAATTTTCCTCAAAATTTCTTGCGAGAGATAGGGAGAAAAAATCTCCCACTTCCACCCTAACATATTGTCCCACATGTCTTCTACAGTATTACCAAGCAGCTCAATAGGGATGGGTTTATTGGCTAGGTCCACTAATGGAGTCGGGGTTGCCCAGCTATGATTCCTAAAAAGCGTAGTTTTGCCATTGCCCACCGCCACCTGCATGCCTTCACATAACAACTTTGAATTCTCCGTAATTCCTTTCCATACATTCGACATCCCTGGTTTTGGCACGAACATATCACTAGTGGAAAAAAGCCCATCCGATCCGGTCAAAATCGGGTTTACCGATCCGGTTTTGGTCCGGATCGGGTGGGCTAACAGTAGTTTGTAAATATTAACTGATCTGGTCCTAAACCGGATCAGTTAATCACTAACCGATCCGGTTTGCAGCTGAAAATCGCAGCAGTAAGTGAACTTAACTTATCCGATTTTCAGCATGACCGGATCAGTTAAGTGTGTTTTTGAATTAAAAAAAGCTGCGAGGATACATCCCTCAACAACAGCGGACAACGACAAGCATGGATAATAATAACTTTAAATAAAAATTAACATGAGCTAAAATGTAAATTGCTTAACTTATACAAAAACTTACATAAGGATAGAACAATTGCACAACTTAATACAAAATAAAATTGAAAGAAAAATTACATAACTTATACAGTAAATACTAAAATTACATGAGGACAGAAAAATTGCTAAAATTGAAAATCAAGGCACTAAATGAAAATAGGTTGGATATCACAAAACCCTAAATAAATCCGGCGAGGTAAAATGTGGCGGATTTGACTAGTATACATAACAGTAGGAAATGCTTCATATCCTGCACATGTGTAAAGCAAAAAATAATTACTTATGAATATTTAAGAAAATCGTAATGACCCTCAAATTAATTTTGTAATTTATCTAAAAACAACTAAATACAATCCATTAATTGAGTAAAGTTACTATATTTAATATTAACAATATCTAGAAGACTACCAATTTGAATCCAATACTTTGATTTATATTAGAGGAATAATGGAGGAGAAATCAGAAACTAAAGTTCCTACCTTCAAATAAATTTAGCTTGAATTGAACTAGGATTCCTTCAAATCAGAAATAGGAAAAGAAACAAGGACCACGCAACCAAGCAGCGGCTCGCGAGCATTGGTTGAGAACCAAATCATCAAGACACAACACCATCATCACAATACTACCAACCCGATTCGCACGAGAGAAACACCGATAATATAGCATCAGCAACAATGAGTAGAGATGAAGCGGAGTTGACGGCAAAGTAGGAAATTTCAGATGGATTCGTGAAAAAAAAAATCGGGAAATAATAAAAATTTTAAAAAAAAAATCCAAGACAAATTATGAAGGAAATTAAAAAAAGTAAAAATAATCAAGAACACTAGATCTGGGCCAACGCTTCATTCGTACAATTTTACCATACTCGCCATATCCTTCGTCCCTCTCGTGTCCCACCTACCTCTTCAGTTCTTGACTTGCGAAGACACAAAGCAGCGGAGAGAAAGAGTGCGGCGAATAGGGTGGATTTCATATCTGATTGTGCGCATGTTTGAGGCGGCGAATAGGGAGGATTTAAGATATGATTGTGCGCATTGTTCGTCGTTGTGGAGCGAATAGGGAGGAGAAAGGAAGGAGGAGGATTGTCGAGATGGTGGTGTTGTTGATGGTGACTGCTGAAAATCTGGTGGCGTGGTCTTCGTTGTAGCGTGGATCGTTGTGATAGCGAGGGAGGAGGGAGGAGGGAGGAGAGATGAGGGATGAGGGAGGAGGGAGATGGACAGAGGGTGAGAGAGTGTTAGGGATGAGGGATGAGCAAATAGGGTGAGAGTGTTAGCGTGGATCGTTAACGAGTTGTATATTTGTATCGCTTATACGTGGGCTATGGGGAACGTTGGGCCAGTAGGACTGCGCCTTGTGATTTTTGGCTAATAAACTGATCCGGTTCAGAGGAGAACCATATCAGTTTACAAAACTGATCCGGTTCTCCTCCAAGCCGGGATCGGTTTATTAGCCCAAAAATTTCGCCCAAAAAATATTGAATTTTGCGATCCGGTTTCGGAGAAGCTGGATTAGTTTGTTTGTTACATATAAGGTTTTTCCACTAGTGTATCAATGTCGCATCTCCCCTGGCAATATTTGGCTCGAAGTACTCGTGCCCATAATGCATTGGGCTCCGTTAAGACTCTCCAACCCAACTTCATAAAAAACGCAGCATTCGCTTGTCAATATATATTAAAAGATATTGATTGGAGTATATGTTTTTATCAATATATATTAAAAGATATTGATTGTCAAGATTATATTATTACAATTTTTTTTTCATTCCTACTATTCTCTATTCTTCATTAATTTTCTAGCCATGTTAACAATTAAAATGATCTTTTATCAAGTAAGAGACTGAACTTGCACCTCATTCAAATGTCATTGATTTATCTCCTCTTGGGGACACTTTAGGAATGAGAATCCCGTATCTGAAGGTTTCTAGTCCAAACTGTGAATACTCCCTCTGCCTCAAAATAGTGTTCTTGGAATGTCTTGAATCTAAAATCTGACGCTTCAAACAACCGAACATGGGGTCTGTACCGTTTTACTTTGGGCCCTATTTCTAGCTTTTTCTGCTTAGGTTGTTAGAAAGGTTCTATATATACCTTCTAATCCTTATTCGGCCCCATATTCTGTATTATGTACTTTCTCTCCTCGAAGATGATAAAATTATTTTATCCCTTTCCTATGGACGTAGTTAACACATTGTTAGTGAACCACGTTAAATATGTGTGTCGAATATTCTATATTTTTTGCTTTTATTTGCTTTATAAAGCTGGTCTATGCGATTTCGATAACAAAGATGTACGCTTTGAACGTGAAGATCGACAAATTCCTTTGGGAGAAACAATTTTGATCTATGGTAGATCAAGATGCATTCCCTATTGAAGGAGCAGGGTCTTTGGGCGCTGCTATCCAGGAATTCGGAGAAAGTGGGCGATGGCGATGGCGATGACTTGAATAGTCTGGGCGAGATAGCTCATTCGACAATCATGCTACATATGTTTGGGTGAGGACATCATCATTGAGGTTGCTGATGAGAATATTGTCGTTGGTTCAGGTTTAAAACTCGAATGTCTCTATATGGCGAAGTCCCTAACCAACATTTTTGAAGCAATGTCTATTGAGTTTGTGTACGTAGGAAGGTATGGCTCTTCGAGATCATCTAGATCAGTTAAATACAATCTTGTTAGATATGCCTAATACTAGTGTGAAAAGTAGATGATGATGCCGTAATTTTCTTACTATATTATTTATTTTATTGTATTAGAATTTTTAGTGGATTCTTTTATTGTTGGAGAAAGGTAGTCTGTCTCTCTAAGAAGTAAGATATGTTATTCATTCTAGAGAGGTGCACCATAAGGCATCTAGTTCAGGAATAGAAAATCAGGCATCTAGATTATTTGTTACAGGAAGTAAGGCACAAGGAAGATCTTGTAAGAAAAAGTTAAAAGTACAGAAATTCGAATTCCGAGCCGCAAATTAACAATGTATGTAATTCTTTTAAGGAGAAAGAACATTGGGACAAGGAAGATCTTGTGAAAAAAAGTTAAAGTACAGAAATTCGAATTCTGAGCCTCAAATTAACAATGTATGTAATTATTTTAAGGAGAAAGAACATTGGAATAATGAATGTCCTAAGAAAAAGAAGCAGCACGAAAAGAAAGAAGGTTTTGTTGTTGTGGCGACATAAACTAACACCAACTCTGAAGAAGACTTAAACTTAGTTGCCAAAAAAAACAATCACATTATAAAGAATGTTCTTGATGTTGGGGCATCTTAACATATATGTCCAAGTAGGGAGTAATTTTTAACGTATGAGCACATAGATAGAGGCAATGTTTCTATGGCTAAAAGTGTTGTCTGCAAGGCATATGCTCAATCCGAATATTGGTGCATGATGGTTCTTTGTGCACCTTTAACGAAGTTAGGCATGTTCAACTCATGGCAAATAATCTGATATCGTTGAGTCTAATAGACAGCAAAGGTTTTAGTTTTAAAAGTGAAGGTGGATTATGTATGTATGCAAGGGTTGTAAGGTGGTTCTCAAAGGTGTGAAGCGTGGTACTTTGTATTTTAACAAGGTTCTACATTGACAGGTTATGGTGTTGTTGCATAAGTTGAGGTTCACAACGATAATATGACTAAGCTATGGCATATAAGGGTTGGCCATATGGGTGAAAGAGGGATGTAGATTCTATCAAAGAGGGATCTTGGTGGCCACAAGATCAAGGATCTTGAATTTTGCTAGCACGGTGTGTTTGAGAAGTTGCATAGCTCGTAGCAAGTTTCCAAAGGGTGTTCACAAACAAATTACGCTCGATTATATCCATTTTGATTGGTGGGGTCCTTCTCGAGTTGAATCTATTATATGCAAGGCCGGTTATGGGTTTGTACAAGCTGCCCAATAGCACAGGGACCAATACCGTTTTTTTCAATTTCCCCCATAAAGTATTCTTCAACCTTCCATGATTTCATTCAATTCCCAAGATTATTCTCCATCTCCTCTAATTACTCTTGAAATTCCCCATATATTTTAAACTTTCATATTTCATTTAAGGGTAATGATATATGTCGACCTTTAGGGTTGCATATAAGAAGCTAAAAATCAAAATATTTAGCAATAAATAAGCTCTAATTATACTGATTGATGCGTGATTGTGTGATAAATTTCTCAAATAATACTATTCTATTAGGAAATGTATATTTAATGCTTATCAGTAAACCTAAGGGCTGCATATATCAAAACCCTTAATTTATTCTCTAAGTTTCTCATTATATTTTGTTTTTTAAACCAAAGTTTCCATTAAAAAAGTCTTATCCTAATTTTGTTCTCAATTAAAACCCTCTATAGCTCTCTCAATTACAATTACGTATGAAAAAACTTAACTATGAATAGTGTGTTTTCCAACTTTGCCATTACTTCAATATGAAGTGCCAACCATGCCTCCAATTCGGGTAAATATAATACTTCATGATTTGAGGACAGAGGACTCAAGTATGCATACTTTTCTTTTTTCTTTTCTTACTATAGGTTATCCATAGTTGGTGGTATAGTTGGTATGGGCCAAGAGGGGGCCAAGAAGACCTTGAGGTTGCCGCTGGCTCGAATAGGCTGCAACAGTTGGGTAGGGACAAGGTGAAGAGGCTCATTGAGTGGGCCCTGCAGCCAGTTCGAAGGAAATTAACTATATTATTATTAATGTTGGGCTTGTTGTTGGGCTGATCCATGAGGCTACTAGGTCTTATTTTGAGAGTTTGCTCCATGGAAATTATTTCCCCTTCCTCCACAACCTTTTCCTTTTCCTCCTCTCCGGTTTTTTCTCCCACGGCCCTGGCCACATCCCCCACGGCCACCACCGCGGTGGTCCGGAAGCAGTCCTGGTCTTGGTGGTGGCGGTTTTGGCGACCTAATCCACTTAAAAGTGGTTATCTTGCTTTGATAGTCTTGTTTCCTCCAAAAGAAATTGAGAACGGGCTTTTTGTAAACTAGGTAACGGATCGGCTTATTGTGTCATAGTTGCAATATAATCATACTCACCTTTGGTTAAGCAAGCGACAAGTTGCAAAAACCATTTTATGGTTAGACACGTGACTTCAAACGTTAGACAATTGATCGGCTAAAAGTTTCAATTGCTTACAATAATCCGCCATGTTTATACAGTTTCCAAGACGGATTATTTTGAAATGTTCTTCGGAATATACATCCCTAGTGTGTTTATTGTCCTGAAAAATTTCTTCCAAATTAAGCTAGTACATAACTCCATGGTGGTAGCGTTAGGCTTCATGATTGTATGAAGATCTTTGGAGATGGTGCCATAAACCCACCACTTAACAGAGGCATCCAACCGCTTCCATGTGAGAGCATCGACATCAATTGACCAAGGAATTGAAGAATCAATGTGATCCAAGATATTATACGCACACGTATGAATTTGAAAAAGTTCCACCCAAGATGCATATTGTGCCTCCTCTTGATCGAGAATGATAGGGATAAAATATTTAATGTTGTTTACGGTGAAGGTTGCATGAAAAGTGGCGGAAGGGGAAGAAGGGAAGGAGGAGGTGTTGGTGAGGGAGTGGTGTTTGGCATGGTTCGCCGATAGAGGAAGGAGGTGATGGGTTGCAAGACCCTAGGAACGGATCAGGAAAAAGAGGGAATAAGGAAATCTTTTCCTTTAAAAGTCTGATACCATGTAAAATGTGAGTCTCGTTGGTGGAGTCTTCTCGTTAATTCACAATTTGACATACTTAAAATTTTGAATAATATATTTTACTTAATTTATGTATATATAATTTTTACTTTTTATCGATATAATAAAATTTAACATTAATACAAAATTAACAAAATAAAGACACTAAGCTATTACCTACTATCATATTGTAAACAGGTTTTGACAAAATGCATATGATATGTCTATTTCATATAGAGTTTTTACCCCCGTCCCTCATTGATTATTGGTCTTAATTACGCTCTTTTGGGCTATTTTTAGTACTAATGTGTTCCTTGTAGTGTTTTTGTAGTTTCAGGTTGATCATTGTAGGAATTAGCATATTTTGGTGCATTTCCTATGCATTTATATCA
Organism: Beta corolliflora; assembly: GCA_947648045.1. NCBI lineage: Eukaryota > Viridiplantae > Streptophyta > Magnoliopsida > Caryophyllales > Amaranthaceae > Beta > Beta corolliflora. Next base: position 4,569,589 of record CANSZD010002982.1, read on the forward strand.
ATACAAGAGATTATGTACTTTTGAGAGCACGAGCATCGAGTTGGAAGAGTTTTGAGGAAAAGCGAATAGTGAAAGAAGTAGAAAAATGACTGCAGTCCACTCTTTTGATTATATCTCAAAATCTACAAATCCAATTTCAGTGATTTCAATTGGGTTAGATTCTACACTTCAAGAGCTTTCCAACGAGTGGTCATTTGCCTAATTACGACAAATAACGAAGAAGTTATAGCATTTTGAAGATAGAGATTTGTGTAGGCTGATAACCGCCCGACCGGGCGGAATCCGCCTTGGCCGGATCTCACCCGACCGGGCGAGGCGCTATTTCACTTCTACGGAAAATGACCTGACAACCACCCGACCGGGTGAAATTCGCCCCGGCTGCCCGGGCGGGGCAATTTTAATCGATTTTGAAGCGCGTGTTGTGTTGTTTATTGTTTTAATATAAATAGTCCTTTAAGTGGGGGAAAAACTACGTTTTCTTATTATTAATTCAGTCATTAGTTTTCTAGGTATTTTTATTCTCTCAAGAACCCTAGTTTATGCAACTTTACAAATTAATTCAAGATTCAATAGAGTAATTAATTTCAAGATTTGTTCTTCAATTGGTATTGTTTGTCACCCCTTATTATTCTCTTTTCAATTCTTCTTCGTTGTTCCATCATGTTGTTCTCTTATTTAATTGCAATTATGTTTTCCCTAATTATGTGTGAGTAGTTTACTTTCTAGGGATTGGGGATCTACGTATGCATATTAGGGATTGATTGAATGGTTATTTAATTTGTTGAATTGTTTGATTCTTGCTATTGAGTTATTTATGTTAATCTACAAGTTTGGCCAACTGTGTTGATTATTATTGCAATACAATTGTTTGATTATTATTTACCGAGAGGTAGGATTTTGTATAGGCTCTCAATAGTAGGCTTAGCGACCTATGACCATGCGAGAGCGGCTTAGTGAGCTTCGAGGGAGGTAATGTTCGAGAGAAATTACATGTACCCTAGTTAGATTATTCCATTGAGTTCTTCAATCATTCTTGATATCCTGAATTGTATACATGGTGAACCGTTCCCTAGTCTTTCCCTTAATTAAAAATCGTGATTTCATTATTTGCTTAGTTCAGTAAACCAACCATTTTCATCTTATTTAGTTAGTATAATATTAGAGTTCAAATATAATAGTATAACTATCTCCTTGTGGATTCGATCATGACTTCCCTGACTACTAGTTAGTGGACCTTAGGTTATTTTTTATTAGGTGATACGACTTTAGCCTGTCAAATTTTGGCGCCGATGCCGGGGAGACGACTTACTACTATTATATATGAACTGTTAATATTAGACTAATTGTATATATATATATATATTTTTTTGTAAATATTATTTTTTATTTCTCTTTTTTTTTTAATTTGAATGACGTCTATCTCTTTTCTCCAATTTGAGCATGAAGTGTTTTGGAGATATAAGCTTAGATTTGAAAACTTTCTTGGTCCCGACCATTTATTTGAACAATGGGAAATTAGTTTAGTGATCTATGAGGGTTTGAATGATGATATGAGGGTGGTTGTAGATTCCATGAGTGATGGTAAATTCATGGATATGACACTTGAAGTGGGTTGTAATTTGTTTGAGCAATTAGCTAGGGAAACCTTTTAGCAGGAGATGACAAGATATGTTACTCCAGCTCTAGAAAATTCATCTATCTATGATTCTCAAACTCTTTCCTCTCCATCTGATTTTTATTCTTGTTGTCACTCTTATGATCATGATATTTCTCTTTGTCCACATAATGAGTCATATATGCATGTCAATAACCCTATCCCTAAGTTTAATATGTCTAATGCTCCATCTGAATCTGATAATATCAAAGATTTTCTTTGTGATTTCATGAATGAATTAAATAAGGTTCAGGAGGATTATAAATTTGTTCAGGAGGATTACATGTTGCAACTAGCAAATATTGCAGAAAGTCAAAGATCAATAGCATCTAGACTAAAATTTATTAGCCAACCTATTGAGCAACATTTCTATTATGATGATGTGTTGGTTGAGAATGCTAGTTCATTAGAATAAGGTTATCATTTGACTCTTGATGGTAACTTAAATAAGGAAAAGATGGATATAATGGATGTTTTTGAGGAGGAAAAATCATTAGTTATAGAATCAATTATTAAAAAACCATTGGTTATTAAACTTTTGAATGAAAACTCCTTTGTTGACAAGTTTATTGATGAGAGTGAAGTTTTAGGTAAAGAGTTTGAATATGCTGAAAGCGTACAAAAATTTGATGTTGAGCCTAACCTGCATAAACCTCATATCCCGTTTTCACAGAAGCTTGATCTTGTACCTTCATCCCCTATGTTATATCCTCCTTGTTTTCTTAAAGATCTATTGTCGCATGATAATTTTGACCAAGTAAATATTCATGTTCATCCTGTGAGACCTGAGGAATTGCAAGATAGTTGTACATTTTTTTCTTTTTCTTCTTTTCTTTCTTATGATTCTTTTTCTTTTGATACTTCTAAACCCTTATTAGTGAACATAACTATGCTTGCTGTCAAGCCATATCGAGTGTTCAATTACATGTTTGCAGGTGAATTTGATAAGTTACTGAAGGCATTGGATTCTTCATAATGTAAAAAGTATTTCGGTCGTGCGGTACCCTAAAACCAGCGCTTATCGGGAGGCAACCTGACTTTCTAATCTTTAGTTGTTATATTTATTTCTACTTTATGACTAACTTTGCTAACGTGTGTTTCAGTGACATACTCTTGGTTGTGGTAGAAGTGTCAATACTGTTAGGCACACTCTATGTTCATTACCCACCTTTTCTATGAGTTGTACCCTTCCCTTTTCTTTTGCTTCGTTGTTCTTCTCAGTGTTCACATTGAGGACAATGTGAAGTTTGGCTTGGGGAGGGATGTCACTTCGTGCATGTTAGTTGCATACTAGTTTAGATTTATTGCTTTAGTAGTATTGTTACATGGTTTGTACCGCTCATTAGGGGTGGGAGTTTACATGTAACGAAAAAAAAAATGTCTTGCTTTCTTAGTTGCATTAGAATTTTTTTTCTTTCATATTAGATTTCAAATCATGTTAGTTTGCATCTATGGGACTATTGCTAGTACTTTGTGAGAACCTTGCTGATATTTCACTGCACTTCCTAAGCGTCATTCATCTTGTTCATGATTCTTCATAGCACAATTGTTTTACAATTGATTGTTTGTGGTAAGATTGTTTGATCTCTCCTTGGCTCGATTTAACTTTACTGTGCAGACACCTTAACCCAAGTGAGCTTATGTGCTTATAAACTGACGTATATGTGCCAGTTTTATTCTTTCATGTGTGATTAGTTACTCGTTGTCGCATTGATCTTGATTTTGACTTGGTACTCTATGATATTTGATAGTGCATACATTTTGATATGATTGAGGCGTTTTATTTCACGATCTTAACTCCAGAGTTATTCTTGTTTTCATATTATCCTTCCTCTATCATCGCCGAGCCTTTTCTAACTATGTTTAATTGATACGTACATTACAAGTCCTTGGCCTCATTTGATTCTTATCCCAAGCCTTGCTTGGGGGAGCGAGTATTAGTTTTGGTTTGGTTGTATTGAATGATAAAGCTCGATTTGTGGTGTAGTTGGATGGAAAGTATGTTTAGTGAGCTTGGAAATTGAATTGAAAGTTTGAAAAAAAAAATAACAAAAAGAAATCAAAAGAAAGTTTGTGAAAAATGAAATTTAAAAAAAAAGAGAAAAAAGACATGTGAATAAAGTGAAAGAAAAAGGGTTATTCTTGAATTTCTTGAACGAAAAAAAAAGTGTTGGTTATATTTGTAGATTGTTGGTTGTTGCATGGAGTTGTTGTGACCTTTCTTGGTCATGTTTTCAGTAATGCCATGCTCCCCCTTCTTAGTTTTTCCACCACAGTTCCCAAATTATTTTCCATGCCCTTAACCTCTGCCAAATACCCTTTAAAGTCCTCTCGATCATTATGTATTGTATTATTGAGTAAAAAGTGAGTCAAAGGGTCAAAGTTAAAGAGTATATGCTCCATATGAGTCGACTTGATTTAGGTTGAGTGTCATTTATTTTCCCTTAAACACATGAGAAATTGGAGTGCACATAACTATAGTGAGGTATGTCAGGTTTGGTTAAATCTAGCTTGGGAGAGATGGTTTGTGGTATGATTGGAGAGTCGATTGAGATACATAATATGCTATGCGGCTTTGTTCGAGATTGTTTCGATGCTTGTTTTGTGTAGTGATTATATCTCTCGTGGTTTCAGTTGAGTGTTTGGCCTTATTGTAGTCAGATATTGTAGGTGTCTTTCTTCTCCAATGTCTATGTCTTATTGCTTGAGGACAAGCAATGGTTTAGCTTGGGGGAGTTTGATGTGTCATATTTATACATAGATTTTAGGTGCATTTAGGGTGCATTTCTAGTTCATATTAGAGCATTTAGGTGCATATTTGCATGATTTACTCAAGTTTTCTTATCTTCTTTGTCCGTTTCTTTGGTTTTGATGAATTTCAGGCAATATTAATGCAAATAGATTATGGTTGGCTAAGCTTGAGTGAAACAAACATGAATAGAGAAGGTAGATTGCATGAGGATCACAAAACATCTCTTTGGGACGAATTTGGGTTAGAATGAAGCGAACCATCACTACAAGAAATGTGAAAACTGACTCTTATACGCTCTTTTACTGATAACATTTTATACACAAATAATAATGGATTGATTCCAATTTGGTTGAAAAGTAGACTTAAAGAGCTTTCTAACGACTGGTCACACGCTGAATTTCGACGAGAGACGAGAAAGTTATGAAGTTTTGAAAATGAGCAGTTTTGGTATTTGTTGTGGGCCCGGTCGGGCGGGGTCTTGCGCAGCCGGGAGGATCGCTGTTTTACTTTTTCTACGGGTTTTGACCTGACAACCGCCCGACCGGGCGGGATCCTCCCCGGCATCCCAGGCGGGGCGATTTTTATACGTTTTGAAGCGCATGTTGCGCACATTATGATTTTAATATAAATACTTGTCCTTTTAGTGGAGAAAGACCACGTTTTCTTATTATTAATTCAGTCATTAGTTTTCTAAGTATTTTTATTCTCTCAAGAACCCTAGTTTATGCAACTTTACAAATTCATTTAAGATTCAATAGAGTAATTAATTTCAAGATTTGTTTTTCAATTGGTATTGTTTCTCATCCCTTATTATTCTCTTTTCAATTCTTCTTTGTTATTCCATCATGTTGTTTTCTAATTTAATTGGAATTATGTTTTCCCTAATTATGTGTGAGTAGTTTACTTTCTAGGGATTGGGGATCTATGTATGCATATTAGGGATTCATTGAATGATTATTATATTTGTTGAATTGTATGATTCTTGCTGTTGAGTTATTTATGTTAATCTACAAGTTTGACCAACTGTGTTGATTATTATTGCAATACAATTGTTTGATTATTATTGACCGAGAGGTAGGATTTTGTAGAGGTTTTGAATAGTAGGTTTAGCGACCTATGACCATGCGAGAGCGGCTTAGTGAGCTTCAAGGGAGGTAATGTTCGAGAGAAATTACATGTGCCCTAGTTAGATTATTTCATTGAGTTCTTCAATCATTCTTGATATCCTGAATTGCATACATGGTGAACCGTTCCCTAGTCTTTCCCTTAATTGAAATTTGTGATTTCATTATTTGCTTAGTTCAGTAAACCAACCATTTTCATCTGATTTAGTTAGTATAATATTAGAGTTCAGATATAATAGTATAGTTATCTCCCTGTGGATTCGATCCGGACTTCCCTGACTACTAGTTAGTGGACCTTAGGTTATTTTTGATTAGGTGATACGACTTTAGCCTATCAGGCGCCCTTGCTTGGTGTTTGACAATAATTTGATCCTTCTTAAAGAGGCTGACGGTGAAGAACAACCTGGTTAGGTAACAATAACTCATTCCCCTTTTTGGGTGCGAATAAAAAACATCCCTTTCAATTATCGTTCTGATGAAATAATAAGGGCTTTGATTGGGAAAATGGGTGATATTATGGATATCGAAGAGGATGTTCTAGGTATTGAGAGGTATAGGCGTGTTAAAGTTGTGCTAGATGTATCTAAACCTTTCCGGAGTTTCAGGAAATCGAAAGATAAAAAAGGCCGTGAGATCCAAGTTTTAGGATGTCTTTAATGGAGGATGGTGGAGAAGAGATGAAGAAGATGAAGATAGAGAGGAGAGAGAGAAAAAACTAACGGCGTTAGGGTTCCATCTTTAGTAAGGATATTTTGAGCACAAAGCCAAAGTTTAGGGGTACCTGAGGAAATTTCCCAATAGTAATTATGTGCCACTCCTACCTGATCAATCCCATAGTACTTCTCAAAGCCTCATACACGCCCCCAACTCCCTCACAAATCCCCACGTCTTTGTTCCCTCTCAACCTGACACTACCCACCCAAACTGTCAAATACCCCCCCCTTAGAAACCTACTACCTCACAATCCACGATGTTAAACCCACACGCTCATGAGCTCTCGACATCCTGGCCAAGCCACCTGCAGCCACAAAACCAAGTCCCCCATTAGCACCCCACCACCAACTTCATATTTAACAGCCCAGCTACAAATACCCTTTCACCAAAAAATCCAAAACAAATAACCACCCTTACTGCTACTCCACAAGATGAAGACAAGCCTGAACCAGTGTCTTTAATCTCGAAGGAAAATTATGGGAGAAACTGTGGTTGGAAGAGGTTGGGCCCGAGGGTCCTTGGAGGAAAAAGGAGGGTTGGAGAACATAGATACTTACTGGTGATTTGCTCTCAAAGAAACGGTTATTTGATGACTCTATGGAGTGTTGACAATCTTGCAGGTACCGTGAAACGTTCTAAGTCGAGTGCTGTAGATTTTTCTAGCTCTACTTTTAAGGCGGAGGTTGTCAAGACCAACCCCGCCCACCATTATGAATCCTCTATCTTTGGGAACTGCCGAGAAATGGGCAACCCTTGGTCAGTTCGACAACTCTGGAGATGGAGTACTACCTATGCCCCCGACATCATTTTTTTATCGGAGACCATGTTAAAGAAGGATGCTTTTGGTGTTGCTAGTATTGGGAAAGCGGGTGGTCTTTGTATGTTTTCGAGAGAGGATGTCAACTTTACTCTTGTCTCTTTCTCTTAAAATCATATATGTGGTGACATTCAAAATGATGGTAAGATTTGGCGTTTTGCGGGCATCTATGGGTGGCCGACAGATGAAGAAAAATAGAAGACATGGACCTTAGTTCGACATCTTTTTGCTGAGTCAGAGCATCCGATTTTGTTTGGTGGAGATTTTAATGAAATCCTTTTCTCTCATATGGAGTGGGGAGTTGATAGAAGCAGAACAAACATGACCACATTTCGGGATACTATGGACGACCTCCGATTATGTGATCTTGGTTATACAGGATCGTGGTATACTTGGGAGAGGGGAAACTCAGCCGCCACTAGAATCCGTGAGCGCTTGGATAGGTTCATTGGTTCCACTTCGTGGGTGGATTTGTTCCCGGGGTTTGTTGTTGAACATTTGATGCGGTATAAGTCTGATCATGCTACCATTGTGACTCGTTGCAAAAGCTACAAAAAAGGTGAAAAAAGGAAGAGGAAAGGTTTCATATTCGAAACATGTTGGTTGCTCGACGAGTCTTGCGAAGACTTAGTGCGGCAGACCTGGGCTAATTCCACTGGTGAGCGGATTTTCACTCTGCTAGAGTTGTTAGAAGGTGAGTTGGTGGGGTGGAGCAAGGAAAAGTTCGGGAAGCTCTGACAGGTTAGTCGCGTACTACCAAAAATAAACCTACATGTCTCTCTACTAATGTAGTAAGGCAAACAGGGTCGAATCCGCAGGGAGATGGCGTTACTAGTTAAACTGAACTATTCTACTATACTAACTATCAAAAGGTTGGATTTTTAATAACTAAATTAAACTAATAGCATAATTGAATATCAAGGAATAAATCAATTAATAAAGAACTAGGATCATGGATCACTATGCATATAATTCGGGAAATCATGGACAAATAATAACTACCTAATTAATAAGTCAATTTACCTAGGGCACATGCAATTTCTCTCGAACATTGCCTCCCTCAAAGATTACCCAGCCGCTCTCGCATGGTCAAGGGTCACTTTGCCTAATGATTGAAAGCCTATACGGTATCTCTCCTCTCGAAGCAGATTCAGTATTGCGATAGTAGAAATACAAATAAGGCCTAATGTATAAATCTAGCATGAACGATTCAACCATTGGAAACAATTGAAATAAAAAGCAGTAAAACTAATCTATCAATTCCTCATTGCATACATAGATCCCCACAACCCTAGAAGGGGGACTACTCACTCATACTTATGAAAATAATAACAATAACAATATAAAAATTCATACTTGGAATAAAATAACTAAGAATTTAATCTAAGCAATAGTAGAGAAAGCAATAGAAAGGATTACCAAATTGAAGAACTATATTGAACTTGTGAATAATCCAAAGATCTAATCTTGAATCCAAATAGAAAAGCAATAAAATAATGTTTGTCAATCTCTCTAGAGTAAAAATAGCAAAACAAAAGGTGTCTTAGTAATATTCTGATTTTCGTATTTATGCTAAACCTAAAACAGAAAGGGAAAGTAATACGAAAATGACCCGGAAAATATAAAAATAAGTGAGTTGGCAAAACTGCCCGATGGGATTGGGCCAACCCGCCCGATCAGATCGGGCCAACTAACGTTTTAACGCAGATTCTTCGCAGCACAAGCAACAACCGCACGATGGGATTGGGTCACCCCGCCTGATGGGATTGGGCCAACCCGCCCGATCAGTCGGGCCTCTGAAGTTCAGTGCTTCGCATCGCAACAACCACATACAGCACTCGCCTGATGGCTTCGGGCTGATCCGCCCGATCGAGCTGGATCTCCGTATCACGGCAGGGCTGCTACCGCCGGATCGGGTCCGCAACGAAACTGTTCGATGTCAAATGCATCCTCCCGATCGGGCCTAAATCGCCCGATGCGATTGGACGAGGCTTCGTTTCTTCATTCCTTGGCTTTAAACGCCAAGGCTTCACTTCTTCTTTTGTCCAAGGCCTCGAAAAGTATTATCGGGACCTCGAAACTCATCATATATGCCTTCAAACCTCTTCATTCCATTGTGGCAGTCATAGAATAGCAGATAATAGGGAAAAGGTTCCCTAAAAGCTACAAATCATAACAAAATAGAAAACCACAACTAGATGGAGAAAGTTAGCATAAAATGGCTCCTAAGAGCACCATTAACACACACTTTCGCTTGTAAATAGGGGAAAAAATCTATATAAAACCATAACATCAAACTCCCCCAAGCAAAGCACAACATGAACATGAACATAATTGCTTCACCCCTGAGATAGGAAACTCAGGCTCAAATATTTTCAATACTCAAAAACATTAAAGCAAGCAAAATTCAAGTTCAGCTGTTCAGATCACCCTGACCACCAATCACCCAAGCAAACAATCAAATGCGACTGCCTTACATAAGATGCAAATTTTGAAAAGGTGCTCACCGAGGTGTCACTCCTCTCAAATTTGTGGCAGGCATAATATGTGCCCAAACACTCACCAACCCAACCATAATATCCATTCCCACTCACACTCTCATGTGTTTAGAAAGGTATAATATCGCTCATCCTAGTCAGGTCGACTCAAATAACAAACTTACTCTTTAACTTTGGCAAATTGACTCAGTATCGATCCAGTATACAACCAAACACGTGCTCAAGAGGTCTTTCTCAGGGTTGTAATGGGGCCCGGGTAGAGGTAAGGAAATGATTTAGGAAATGTGGTGGAAAACCCAAGAAAAGGGGAGCAAAAAAACACTAGTAACAAGACTAGATGTAGCCGAAACAACTCCCATGGCATCAACAACATGACCAAAACAATAACCAACTTTAAAGTTTTTTTTAACCATCCAATAATTATCTCTTTCACCATAATTTTCAACACTTTTTGAAGTTTAACGAGTGAAGATTATAGAGATTTCTCACTATCATTTTTTCACTTTATTTTTTTTTTCTTTTCTTTGTATCAACATAGACATTATAACCAACCAACCCACAGAATCAACCACACATCATAGGATCAACCTAACGAATTCTCCCCCAAGCTAGGCTTGGGACAATAATCATTGTAAAGGCTCAAGGCTTGTAATGTAGATTAATATCAAAATAAAAATTCATTAGGGTCAGCGGGGCTAGGAGGGAAAATAATTCATTTATCAACTCTGAAGCTCAAAAAGTAAACAAAGGAACGCCTCTATCATAGCACATGTCCAAAGTCACTAAAAATCAACGAGTACAATGCCAAAATCAAGATCAGAATGCTACGAGGAACTAACACACAATAATAGATTGGATATAGATATAAATCCATAGCCAACAATGAATTCTCACGGTCGAACCAGTTCAAGCATGAAGTCAAAGTAGGCGCGTTATCATCAAAATTCACTCAAGATCAAGGCAATCAGAGATCACATCACAACATCACAATCACAAATGCCCAACTATCCAGTATAATGAGATAAATCATTTTTTCAAAGCACAGTACGGCGGGGCACAGGGAAGCAATCAATTCATTCCATATTCAACTCTTATTTTTGGTATTTTTTCCAGCAATTTTTCATAGAAACATGAAAGCAATTAAATTAACTAAACTAAACTAGAAAGTAGTAAAAGAGAGAGAACTACTTACAGAAATCCTCCCCCAAGCTGAACTTAGCAATGGCCTCATTGCAACAAGGGAAAGGAAAGGGACATGGACATTAGTTGTCCATCAACCTGCATCTAGCAGTTTCGTAACTTCTTGCTTTACAACCCCTTGCAACCCACGTTGGACCTGAATGCTAGGGTGGTAGCCCTCATCTAGATGAAATCGATACTCATTAAAGTTGGGGCTTATTCCTGTCAAGTCATCAGTGGTATACCTAATTGCCTTTTTGTGAGTCTTCAAGACCGTTAGAAAATGTTCTGCACCTGCAATAGACTCTAAGACAAGCACATCATCTGAAGTATCACGGGAGGGGGAATGGGGCATGCAATCATGGGTCGGTTCATCAATAACATCAACTTTATAGCATGCTTCCTCTAACATTGGGCTTTTAGGGGCAGTTGTCAGGCTAAAAGTAACCTTATCATCCCCCACAATTAATGTTAGTTTCCCACTTTTAACATCTATAACTGCCCCAGCAGTGTGGAGGAAAGGTCTCCCGAGGATAATGGGTGTTTGGCTATCTTCTGCCATGTCTAATATAACAAAGTCCACGGAGATAAAGAATTTACCTAGTCCGACAGGAACGTCCTCTAATATACCTAGGGGGTATTTCACATAACGGTCAGCCTTTGTAGGGTAATGGTAGTACATTTTAAGTCACCCATGTTTAGTTGCTTGCAGACAGAAAGGGGCATGACACTCACACTGGCACCCAGATCACATAAAGCTTTGTCAATAAATATGGTGCCAATGTTACAAGGGATGGAAAAACTCCCTGGATCTTTCAATTTAGGTGGAGACTGGTTTTGTAAAAGGGCGCTGCATTCAACAGTAAAAGCCACAGTTTCAACCTCATTGAGAGTCCTCTTCCGCATCAAAAGTTCTTTTAAAAATTTAGAATAAGCATGTACTTGATTTAATAACTCAGTAAAAGGAACTGTTACCTGCAAATTCTTCACCACCTCTCAAAACTTACCATACTGGTGATCGAGCTTATTTTTGAGCATCCGACTTGGGAATGGTAGCTTGATCATTATAGTCACAGTTTTCTCCTTAGTCACTTATGTAGTCTTTTCCACAGCTCCTTGCTTTTCCTGAGGTTCAGCATCCTCAGGCACTTCCTGTTGTTTCTTAGCAATTTATGATTCCACCTCTAGCATTGTCGGGGCATCGTACTGCACTCCATTTGGCAGGGTAATAGCATTTGCAGTGTTCCTTGGTTGGATGGGCTGCGATGGGAGAGAGCCAGGTGCTCTAGCAATATCGAACTTGCAATCTGTGCCATTTGAATTTCCAGCATCTTGTTGTGAGTATGAAGGGCTTCTAGTTGGGACTGGAAGGCAGTAAACCCTTTCTGCATACCCAAACTCATGTTTTTCAATTTTTCCACTACATGGTATGTAGATGGGGCAGATGGTTGTTGCTGCTGGTAAGGCCCTCTAGGCTGGAATCCAAGTGGATTATTAGCAGTAGTGTTGGAGTGTTGATAAGGAGGTGGTTGCGGGTTTAACACATTAGTACTCTGGTAAGACAAGTTGGGATGATGCCTTAACCTAGGGTTGGAGGTATTGGAGTAGGGATTGAACTTGGGTCGCCGGTGGCTTTGGAGTGCATTTACTTGATCGTATGACCTCCCAGAAGCAGATGAACAATCCTGCAAATAGTTTCCAGCAATACCACAAGTGTCGCAGATAACTCCACTAATACCCGAACCACTAGCCATGGCATGAACTGGCATAGGCGCAGAACCACCTAATTGCAAGCGGTCTATCTTCTGTGTTAATGCTGCCAATTGGGCAGTGATAAGTGAGTAAGCCTCCACATCATGTTTACCACCTTTCTTAACAGGAGCACGAACATTGTTCCACTTATTTGCCGTCAGATACTCCAGAAAATCATAGCCTTCACTGAGGCCTTTCTCCATGAAAACTCCCCCTGCAGCTCCATCTATCATTCTCCCTGTGTCAGGGTCGGTACCATTGTAGAAGACTTGGCTTAGAAACCAAGTTTCTAGACCATGATGAGGGCACAAACGCTGCAGATCCTTAAATCTCTCCCAAGCTTCATAGAGGGACTCCCCTGGCTCTTGAGAGAAGGTAGTGATCTGATGTCTCATATTTGCAGTCTTGGAAAATGGATAAAATCGGACCAGAAATGCCATGGATAGCTCATCCCAGGTAGTGATAGATTATGTGAGTCTGTTATACCACTCCAAAGCTTTCCTGCGGAGTGAAAACCCGAACAGGATAAAACAAATCTGATCAGCAGATACATTTGCTGATTTATGTGTAACGTAGCATTGGAGGAATCCCTACAGATGAGCATGTGGTTCTTCATGTTTCAGCCCACTGAACTGATTATTTTGCACCATGTGGATCACATGGGACTTGATATCAAAATGGGTATCAGGCATCTTAAGTCCAGTGGTGACATGTTGAGTTGAAGGTTGTGAGTAATCCTTCAAAGTGGTATGAGGAGTATCAGGCATATATGGAGATGGGGATAATGGGGGGATTTTTATGGTGGTGAGTTTTGAGGTGAGTGTGGTGGTGTGGATGGAGGGGATTTTTGTGGTGGTGTGGGGTTCGGAGTAGGTGCTTGCGGAGTAGTGGATTTCGCAAACAACTTTGCCTGCTGAGTCTGTTTCTTATTCTTATGGGCAGTCTTCTCAATCTCTAGATCAAATAGTAACTTCACTGATTTATCCAACCTGCTCATAAACTAAAGAAACTACAACAGACGTTAGATATTCTAAGGAACTGATGTTCCTCGTAATAGGATAATTCAGACAATAACTAGAAAAAAGTCGTCTACCCGACAACGGCGCCAAAATTTGATAGGTCAATCGCGTACTATCAAAAATAAACCTACAGGTCTCTCTACTAATGTAGTAAGGCAAGTAGGGTCGAATCCGCAGGGAGATGGCATTACTAGTTAAACTAAACTATTCTACTATACTAACTATCAAAAGGTTGGATTTTTAATAACTAAGTTAAACTAATAGCAGAATTGAATATCAAGGAATAAATCAATTAATAAAGAACTAGGATCATGGATCACTATGCATACAATTCGGGAAATCATGGACAAATAATAACTACCTAATAAGTCAATTTACCTAGACTACATGCAATTTCTTTCGAACATTGCCTCCCTCAAAGATTACCCACCCGCTCTCGCATGGTCAAGGGTCACTTTGCCTAATGATTGAAAGCATGTATGGTATCTCTCCTCTCGAAGCAGATTCAGTATTGCGATTAGAAATACAAATCAAGCCTAATGTATAAATCTAGCATGAACGTTTAACCAGAAGAAACTATTGAAAAAAAAAGTAGTAAAACTAATCTATCAATCCCTCATTGCATACATAGATCCCCACAAACCTAGAAAGGGGACTACTCACTCATATTTAGGAAAGCAATAACAATAACAATATAAAAATTCATACTTGGAATAATTGCAAATAACTAAGGAATAATAGAGAAAGCAACAGAGGATTACCAAATTGAAGAACTATATTGAACTTGTGAATAATCCAAAGATCTAATCTTGAATCCAAAGAGAAAAGCAATAAAATAATGTTTGTGAATCTCTCTAGAGAAAAAATAGGAAAACAAAAGGTGTCTTAGTAATATTCTAATTTTCGTATTTATACTAAACCTAAAACAGAAAGGGAAAGTAATACGAAAATAACCCGGAAAATATAAAAATAAGTGAGTTGGGAAAACCGCCCGATGGGTGTGGGCCAACCCGCCCGATCTGATAAGGCCAACTCACGTTTCAACGCAGATTCTTCGCAGCACAAGCAACAACCGCCCGATGGGATTGGGCCAACCCGCCCGATCAGATCGGGCCTCTGAAGTTCAGCGCTTCGCATCGCAACAACCACGTACAACACTCGCCCGATAGCTTTCGGCTGACCCGTCCGATTGGGCTGGATCTCCGTATCACGATTGGGATGCTACCGCCAGATCGGACCTGCAACGAAATTGTTCGCTGTCAAATGCATCTGCCCGATCGGGCCTAAATCGCCAAATGAGATTGGGCGAGGCTTCGTTTCTTCATTCCTTGGCTTCAAGGCTTCACTTCTTCTTTTGTCCAAGGCCTCGACAAGTATTCTCGGGACCTCGGAACTCATCATATATGCCTTCAAACCTCTCCATTCCACTGTGGTAGTCAGAGAGTAGCAGATAATAGGGAAAAAGTTCCCTAAAACCTACAAATCATCACAGAATAGAAAACCACAACTAGATTGAGAAAGTTAGCATAAAATGGCTCCTAAGAGCACCATTCACTAGTGGAAAAAACATCTTCAGATCCGGTCAAAACAAGGGTTACTGATCCGATTTTGGGCCGTAACGATTAGCGTAGCAGTGGTTACAAGAAATTAACTAATTCGGTTGCAAATCGAATCTGTTAAGCATTATCTGAATCAGTTAACAATGTTAACTGATCCGGTTTTCTGAAAAAATCGGATCAGCTAATGCAATTGGCAAATTAAAAAAGAGCACACCTTATACAAAAGCAAGTCACTAGGTCAGGAAACAATTAACCAATCCACTGATTTTGTCCCATTCACAAAAAAGGCACTTTATACAGAACTCCACCAAAATTAACAAAATAAAGAACAACGAGGACAAAATTCAGCACGAAATTAGTAGTAAAGTTAGACTCAAAACAACAACAAATAAAAAGTCCACCTCTAACATTATATACAAAATTAAAAGGAAACGAAATGAATGAGAGGAAAGAATGACTGCTGTAGTTAAATTAAATAAATACAAGAAAATGAAATTACAACAAAATAACAACAGATCTAACGAAAATTAAAAGGACAAAGTTCAAACATAAATTACAAAAATTACATAACATAAATTAACCCTAGAAATGAATTGTGGTTCATTTTCTTTTTGTTGTTAGGGAACGAACGAAACCCAGAATTAGCGGTATTAGAAGACGGCGACGGCGACGGCGACGGCTGGTGAGAGAGGCTGGCTGAGCGACGGCTGGTGAGATTGAAATTACAAAAGAATTAATCTTAAAATCCCAAAATATCGCTCAAAAGAAAAATTAATCAAACAAAAAAAAGCAATAAAAAAGGAGGAAGAAACATGGAAGACAGGCTTAATTTAGAGCAAGGATTGCCTTTGCTCTTCACACTCATTTTCACCTCCAATTTTCGAGTGATTCCAAACTTCATTCACTCCTAATTCCATCACCATGCTCACTGTTTATTGCTTCTTCATGGTATATGATAAAAAGCATCATACTCAGCAAAGGAAGACGGAAGACAGAGTTGGTACCCAGATCTAGACCAAAATTAACAACACACTAAAATAACTGCTGATAATTACAAACAATTATATGATCACAAAATCAAACAAAGAGAAAGAGTAAAAATCTGCTTCAATTGTTCAACTTCATAAGAATCATCTTATTAGCAGCCATCACTACCACAAATTGTTCTCCATTTTGGCTTCTGTGTTGTTGTTGTTGTTGTTAATCTTTCTCGTTGCTATCGAAATTGGTACTTTAGTCTTAGAAATCAGTTTCTTTTTTGGTGAAAACTGATTTTAGTTTTTTATGGTTGATATTTGTTTGGAAAAATTTCAAAAAACTACTTTTTATAACTAACTTTTTTCAAAAAACTACCTTTTAAAAAATTTCTTTCAAAAAACTACCTTATATAACATATTCCTTTCAATATACTACCATGTTACGTTTATATTTAATACTAATCAATAAATAACAATCGCCCTAGGTGTTCTTTGCTTGGATGGAGTAGCGAAAAAAGGGAGAGAAACGATAGGGGAGGAAAGAATAGCCATTTACGGTGACTCGATTATTAGTGATTAAACCCCATTTATGGTAAAATGGTAGTGTATTGAAACAAATTTGTTATATAAGGTAGTTTTCTGAAAGAAAATTTTTAAAAGGTAGTTTTTTGAAAAAATTTGATTATAAAAGGTAGTTTTATGAAATTTTCCCTATTTGTTTTGTCTTAAGTTCCTGATTCCATAGCCTCCACTTCGGTAGAGGAGAGAGAAAGATGAGTTAACAAAATTGTTGAAGATGAATAGTTGGTCGAGTTGGGAAAAGCCAAAGAGAAGAAAATAATAAACAAAACTACAAAGAGATCAAAGAGATTGAATCTGAAAAAAAAGGAGAGAGATAGAGGATGAGAAGGAAGTTAGGTAAGTTGTGCATGAGATGTATAAGGCAAATAAAAAAGGAGAGAGAAAATAATTAATGCCACCAATTTTTTCTTATGGATCGAGTTATGGTGAATTGAATGACCAAAGAGAATTGTTGGCATTTTAATGGTATTCGAGGAGGAGAGAGGGAAGAGGGGTGTTTAGGGTTTGTGGGTGAGAGGAGGATAGAGGGAAGAGGGAAGAGGGAAGAGGGAAGAGGGATGAGATATCAGGGGATAAGGGTTGGTGAGCGTTACTTTAGTGCGCTTAAAAGAGAGTATTCAATTGGGCTTTGGGCTAGTGAGCATTAATTTGGGCCACGGGCCAATTTACTGATCTGGTTTGATAAATGATCGGACCAGTTTATTTAATCAAACTTTTGCGCCAATAAATCTTGAATTAACTGATCCGGTTTGGTAAATGACCGGATCAGTTAATTTTAACTGAAAACCGAATCTGCTACCTTGTGTCATATAAGGTTTTTTCCACTAGTGATTAACACACACTTTAGCTTATAAATAGGGGGAAAAACTCTATATAAAACCATAACATCAAGCTCGGGGAACAAATTGCAAAAGTGGAAAAGAAGCTTCTCCTTATGCAGCAAAATCCTATTTCAGATGAAAATTGTCTTGAGTGTGCTGAACTAGAAAAAGTGCTTGATGATCTCAATGAGAAACAAGAGGCTTACTGGTATTTAAAGTCTCGGGTGTCTGAGGTTCGAGATGGTGACAGAAACACTAAATATTTCCACCACAAGGCTTCACAGAGACCGAAAAGAAATTATGTTATAGGCCTCTGTAACAGTACTGGTGTCTGTAAGGAAGATGTGGATTCGATTGAAGAAATTTTTGGGGACAATTTCAATGGCATTTTTACCTCTACATTCCCTTCTGAGTCGTACGTGTCTGTAGGAGGTCCTTAATCATATTAGCCCTATTGTGTCTGATGATCACAGCCGGAGCCGGTTACGTCCCTTTACCAAAGAGGAGATATTTGCAGCTCTTCAACAGATGCACCCCTGTAAGGCTCCGGGGCCTGATGGTATGCATGCTATTTTTTACCAGACATTCTGGCATATTGTGGGCGATTATTTGTCTGAATTTGTTTGTAATATTTTGCATGGTGTTTCTTCCCCTAGCTGTATTAATAAAACTAATATAGCTTTGATTCCCAAAGTCGAAAATCCTACTATCGCTACTGAGTATAGGCCTATTGCTCTCTGTAATGTGCCGTATAAGTTGATTTCCAAGGCAATGGTAATCCGTCTCAAAACATTTCTCCCTAATATTGTTGTGGAAAACCAGAGTGCTTTTGTCCCTGGGCACCTTATTACAGACAATGCTCTTATAGCTATGGAGATCTTCCACTCGATCAAACACATAAATCGTATTAGGCGTGGTATTGATTCTATGAAGCTTGATATGAGCAAAGCCTATGACAGGGTGGAGTAGGGTTTTCTCAAGAAACTTCTTTTAAAGATGGGATTTGATGGTAGATGGGTTAATCTGGTGATGGATTGTGTTTCCTCTGTTTCTTATTCCTTCATTATTAATGGAGGTGTCTATGGTGCAGTTACTCCTGCTAGAGGTCTTCGTCAAGGTGACCCCCTTTCTCCGTATTTATTTATTTTGATTGTTGATGCATTCTATAAAATGATTCAAAGTAAGGTTCAGGAGCATTTGATCCATGGTGCAAAAGAGCCACACGTCAGGAATGCATTGTTATAGTTGATTTTCTCAACTAATATGAATTAGCATCTAGATAGAAAATTAATTATGAAAAATCGAAGGTCTCTTTTAGCAGTGGTGTTACTGTTGAACAAAAGGAAGAGTTGATGGGTATCCTGAAAATGCGGCAAGTGGAGAAACATGAGAAGTATCTTGGTATCCCCTCTATTGCTGGAAGATCAAAGAAAGCTGTTTTTTATTCTCTCCTCGATAGAATTTGGAAGAAACTCCAAGGTTGGAAGGAGAAGTTGTTGTCGAGAGCCGGGAAAGAAATCCTCTTAAAATATGTTATCCAAGCCATTCAAACATATCTCATGGGTCTGTATAAATTTCCTAGCTTGATTATTCAAAAGATTCATTCGGCTATGGCCCGCTTGTGGCGGGGAAGCTCGGATTCTTATCGGAAAATTCACTGGAAGAATTGGGACTCATTATGCACTTTAAAATGTCTTGGTGGCCTTGGGTTTAAAGATCTTGTTGTATTCAATGATGCCCATCTTGGGTGTCAAGCATGGCGCCTCGTTCGTGAACCCAACTCCCTTCTTGGGAGTGTTATGAAGGCGAAATAATATCCAAATGGTGACTTTCTTGATGTGTCTCTTGGGTATTCCTATAGCTATACTTGGAAAAGTATTTGGAGTTCGAAAGCTCTTGTTAAAGAAGGTAGCATCTGGAGAGTTGGTGATGCAAAAAACATTAAAGTTTGGGAGGATCCTTGGGTTGGTGATGAAGAAGGGATATTTATAACAAGTGATCAGTGAGAGAGCATTACTTGGGTGAATGATTTGATTGATCCTCATAGGAGAGAATGGGATATAGATCTTATTGAAGAACATTTTAATGAACTAGATGTGCGCGGCATCCTTGTTATTCCCTTGAGTTCGAGTTTAGGTGCGGATGAGTTGACATGGTCTTTAACAAAAAAAGGCCTCTATACTGTCAAAACAACATATATGCTTGGTAAAGGTGTTTGGATCCAGTATAGTTTGTAAAAACTCTACCAAGTAGAGTTCATTAAATCTTAGCCCTTTATTTAAATCCATGGTTAATATGCAAAGTTACCTGATACTTTTTTTTTCTTTTTTATTTCGAAGGGAAGTACTTGATACTTCTAAAATATTATTAAAATGCTTACAGACAACACACAAGTACTCATCATGCTTTTTGATACTTCTTCGCAAATAAATTGAAGCTTTTTCTCTCTCCATCTTTTCAAAGCAACTATACAAACTTCCATTGATCTACTGCAAATTGGTCCTCCCCATCAAATTAGGAGCATTCAAGATGGCAATTTGTTTAATTAAAGAATTCTTTTTCGTGTTCTTTTAATTTTGAATTTTAGGTTTTGCACATTACAAAAATTTAATACCAATTTTTTGATTCCCTGCTTAGAAAGCAAACCCAATATTGGAGTTGGGTTTGAAAAGAATTTTTGGGCAACTCCCTGCTTATACGAGTTATAAATGTTTTGGGCAAAAAAATTTTGGGCAACTCCCTGCTTATACGAGTATACTTGTTTTCACAAAATTGAAGAAAGGTAATACTAGCCCCTTAACTAATAAAAAAATGAGGTTTATTGCTTTTCTATCTAGTGTTATGTGCACCTCCACTTATATCATCTTAAGCTTAAGCTCGCACAAAACCTTGTTGATAAAATTTTACATACTACTGATTTGTAAAAGAATGGTAATACTGCAAACTCTACGTGTTTCTTTTGTTGTGTTGGGAAATGGTGATTGATGACTTTGAGTGCTCCTTGTTGATTCATGTCAATTTTTAATTACTAACAGAGTAAATTTCGTGGCAATGGAGTACACCTTGTGAACAAAAACTGATTGCCTTACAATATTGTAGAGAACTTAAGCTCTCTGGCAAATGTTCCAATTTGCAAAGTGTTTATTAAATAAACCTTTTTAGTCTATTAGCTCAATATGGCAGAGCATTGTGTACCATTAGCAACACAAAGATGTAGGTTCGACTCCTACATAGGCTCATTCAATTTCAATTGATTTTCTATCACAAAGAATTTAAAAACTCTTTATAGTTGTTTTATTAGCTCAATATGCCAGAATATTGTGTACCATTAGCGGTTTATTTTGTAGTTCAAGTAGCTTGAACACAAAAGTTAAATAAGATATGTACAACTACTACATCTGCTATATAAGAAATGCTGAAAATAGTAGCTCTAAAAGAAAAATATTGTACATTATAATATCCAATTCCCAACACCAAAAAACAAAGATTCTAACACATTTGGATTAAGAAATGTTGAGCAATATAGCTCTAAATGATCCAATAATACAACAAAGGAAACCATAATTAGAGCAGTGAAGTAAAATCTACTAACTTATCTATTCCTACATGACAACACAACAATCATCTTTCCACCATAGCTCTCAAATGTGTCCGGCTCCTCTAGTGTTACTAGAGAACTCTAGAGGTAGAGTTAGTGTAATCTCAGTCTTTGATCTAATTCTATTCATCTCAGCCATCCATTTTAAAAAAATAAAAAATGATACCCAAATATGTTTCTCTCTCCTCCACCCTTCTCCTCTACTGTTAAGAGTTACTCTACTGTTTCTCTCTCCTCCACCCTTCTCCCTCCAAATCTGTCTCCTAAACCACCTCTCCATTAAAACTTTCAAGATCGCTTGGTCGTTCTATGGCTTGCGTGAGTGTAATTATCGGGAATTATTACCCTCAATTTTGTCCCCAATTTAGTCATTGTGATATTTAACAAGAATCCCCAAATTCAACCTAGAATTCTCAATTCTTACATAGCAGCTTCAATCTCTTAAAATTGTCCTCAATTGGGTCGTTTATGTTAGAATAAAATTATAGGGCCACATATGTTACTAATTAAAATGTGATAATCATCATATAAATAAGCCAACTAAAGTGGTCCATAAATAATTTAACTTGGCTTAAAGTTGTAATTGTCATGAAATAATTATCGTGTAGATACCGGAGCAATATGACTAATTTGGTGACGGGTCAAATTAGAAATATTGCACTTAAGTTAATTATTATACAATGGTTATGGCCCCCGGTGCATGTTTATTAAGTTATGCTCATAAAGTTTTCAGTTTTAATGGGTGAATAAAGGGAGAACAATTAAAGGCAATTAAGGTTGAAACTCTTCATTCTTTTCCCAACCGTTACACTTTGGGTCTATATATCCCATCTATGGAGATCCAAATGAGTATCACAAAAAAAAAAAAAAACAAAACATTGCACTGGAAGGTTATTTACCGGATATAATACAAAGAGTTAGAGTCGGTACTTCTCACATGGTTTGCCATGGAAACTCAAGGTAAGTTTCCCGGGACAAATAAACTTAATACTTTTCATGGATTTACATGGATATATGTATTTTATGATTAGTAATCTCCTTCGGTTGGTATCGTAGCCGACCATGTTAGATTCATGAATTGAGTTAGTTTTTTTTTAATGGCGAAAAAAATGTGAATTTTATTTTCGCATATTTTGTTGAAATTTCAGTTTTTTGTTGGAGCGATTAATTTATCTACTGTTGTTCTATCGTGTTAATTATCGCTTCCTATTGTTTTTCGGATGTGAGATGTTGTTTTTGAGCATGTGTTTCAGATATATGGTTTTCATATTTCTTGAGTTTTAATGGCAAGCTGTTGGAAATTTGATTTGGTATGAGGGGTAAATATGTCCTTCTGATTGTATGTAATCCCGCATCCGTTTTTTGGTTTGATATCTTTGCTATGCGAGTTAAAGTTTTTCGTGGGTCCCACCTAAGTTTTGACTCATTTGATTTGGTATGACTGGTAAGTATGTTTTGTTTGCCCTTTCGTTTCTGGGCCCTACCTAAGCTTTATCTCCTCTATTTGTATGGGAATTGGCTTACTGCGAGCATGTATTGTTTTTCTTTGCTCAATTAATTCGTGGGCCCCACTATATATAAAAGTTCTTGAAAGTGCCGATTAGCATTGTTGTATATTTGTCTTCGCTTCTAATGTCGGTTGCACATCTCAAGTACTTTATAGACTATTGCTAAGCTTTTATTTGGGTGGGTAAAGATTAGTTTTTTACAAATTATTCAATCTACCTCGTATATCTCAAAGTATGTCAAAGGCTTCTACAGTTTGTTTCATTACATATTGAATGTTGTAGAGTTTTAATATATATCATATTGAAATTAAATAATAGAAGTCTAATATATTTCGATTGAGTTAACTAAAACAAAATATCACCAAAGTGATCCCTATTGTGTAAATTACTCATTAGAAAATGTTAGATGTTATGTGTATGTATGTTTATGCGAGTATTTGCCGGCCCCAAAGGAAGGTGAATATTTGGCCAAATTATATATACATTTGTGATGATAAACATGTAACAATTATAAGTCCATATATGTGAGTAATAAACCAACCCAAAGGTGGATTTATTTTCTTACATACATTATTGTTAGTGTTTGTTCATTACAACAAGAGTGCCGCTAGCAGTTAATATTTTTTGTCCAAAGACTCAATGTTAATGGTGCATTTGGTATCTTGTGATGGGTTATTCTATTATTTAAATTCTACAAAAGTTGAATTTCAGTTTATTGTGAGTATATATATTTATATTTGTTGTCTTGTTCTCTTTTACGACTAATTTTACTACCTTATCTCGCTAATCTGAATTCAATTCCGAGTCCTTAATGGCACTAACTTTAAGGAATGGAAGGAAAATGTTCGGATAATTTTGGGTCGCATGGATCTAGACCTTGCTTTAAGAGTAGACTCTCCTTCTCTTACGGACACTAGTTCTCTTGATGAGAAAAAATATTATGAGAAGTGGGATCGCTCGAATCGCATAAGTCTTATGATCATAAAGCGTGGCATTCCAGAAACATTTAGGGGTGCAGTATCCGATGAGGTTACTAGTGCCAAGGAATTCCTTGCAGAAATTGAAAAGCGCTTTGCAAAAAGCGATAAGGCGGAAATAAGCATGCTATTGAGCAGCTTAACTTCCAAAGAGTATAAAGGCAAAGGAAATATAAGGGAGTACATCATGGAAATGTCTCACATTGTTTCAAGGCTCAAGGTCCTAAAGATCGAGATATCGGAAGATATTCTCGTACATTTGGTCTTGAACTCTCTTCCAAACAAAAGTTTTGAATCATTTAAGGTCAGTTATAACTGCCAAAAGGAGAAATGGTCTCTTAATGAGCTCATTTCATTTTGTGTTCAAGAGGAAGAGAGGTTGAAACAAAACAAGACTGAAAGTGCTCACTTGGCAAGCACCTCTAAAGAAAAGGGCAAAAAGAGGAAAAATGGTGCTTATAAGAATGAAGTCGCTAAAGGCCCAATACAAAAGAAACAAAAGGAAGGTGAAACCACTTGTTTCTTCTCGTAAAAAGCCCGGGCATATGAAGAAGGATTGTACCAAATATCAAGCCCGGAAGGTTAAAAAGGGTATGATTCTTACTTTGGTTTGTTCCGAGAACAATTTAGCTTCCAGTACCTAGAAACACATGGTGGTTAGATTCCGGTGCAACTACTAACATCAGTGTTTCAATGCAGGGTTGTCTGAACCACCGCAAGCCAAGTGATGTTGAGAGATACATCTATGTGGGAGATGGCAAGTCGGTGGAGGTTGAAGCTATTGGGCATTTTAGATTGTTATTGTCTTCTGGTTTCTATTTGGATTTAAAAGACACTTTTATTGTACCGTCTTTTAGGCGGAATTTGGTTTCGTTTCCTATTTGGACAAGTTGGGTTATTATTGTTCTTTTGGAAACTATCAAGTTACTTTGTCTTTGAATTCAAGTTTGGTAGGAACTGGTTCATTTATGGTTTATGACAATCTTTATATGCTTGATACAATAGTTTCTTATCATGAAAATTTGAATGTTGAATCCCGAGGTACTAAGCGAAAGATTGATAATGCACAATCAGGGACATTATGGCACAAGCGATTAGGACACATCTCTCAAAATAGAGTTGAACGACTTGTGTCTGATGGGATACTTGATTCCATTGATTTTACAGATTTTAATGTCTGTGTTGAGTGCATTAAAGGAAAACAAACCAAACATAAGAGATTGGGTGCATATAGAGCTACAGATGTCTTAGAACTCATACATACTGATATTTGTGGACCATTTCCTACTCCTTCATGGAATGGTCAACAATATTTTGTGTCATTCATAGACGATTACTCTAGATATGCATATTTATTTCTTATACATGACAAATCTCAAGTCTTGGATGTGTTCAAATCATATAAGGCTGAAGTTGAAAATCAACTCAACAAACGCATTAAGAAAGTCAAATCTGACCGTGGTGGTGAATACTACGGTAGGTATGACGGTTCAGGTGAACAACGTCCAGGACCTTTTGCCAAATACCTAGAGGAATGTGGGATCGTCCCTCAGTACACCATGCCAGGTTCACCTAGAATGAATGGTGTAGCTGAAAGGCGAAATAGGACCCTTAAAGATATGGTAAGAAGTATGATTTGTCATTCTATCTTACCTGAATCACTCTGGGGTGAGGCATTAAAGACTGCAGCTTACATTCTGAATCGAGTACCAACTAAAGCAGCTGCTAAAACACCTTATGAGCTTTGGACAGGTAGAAAACCTAGTCTAAAGCACTTTCGTGTATGGGGTTGTCCAGCTGAAGCGCGGCCTTATAGGCCACATGAAAAGAAATTGGACCCCAGGACTACAAGCAGCTACTTTATTGGTTATTCAGAACGATCTAGGGGTTATAAGTTTTTTGATCCCAAGGAAAACACAATTTTCGAGACAGGAACTGCGACATTTTTTGAGGATGTCGAGTTTGGGGGGAGAAATAAGGTTAGAGACATGGTCTTTGAGGAAGAAACGGTATCAATTCCGGAGCCGTTTCATACAGATGTTACTTATGAAACTATCGAAGAACCTCAACAAGACAATGTTGTAAATTCTCCTAACCAAATTGAAGACGTTGCTCATAATGAGCAAACTCACCATCCTCGAGAGAACATAGAGCAAGAACAAGTGTCTTTGCGACGATCCACTAGAGAAAGGAGAAGTGCAATTTCAGATGATTATATTGTATTTCTCCAGGAACATGAGGAAGATAGTGGTTTGGTGGAAGATGATCCTATCAACTTCCGCAAAGCCATGGAAAGTTCCAATTCAGAAAAGTGGATCATAGCAATGAATGAAGAGTATACGTCTATGCAAGATAATAAAGTTTGGGAACTTGTCCCATTACGGAAGGTGCAAAACCTATTGGTTGTAAATGGATTTTTAAAACCAAAAGGGATTCTAAAGGTAATGTGGAGAGGTATAAGGCTCGTCTTGTAGCTAAAGGTTATACTCAAAAGGAAGGGATTGACTATAAAGAGACCTTTTCTCCAGGTGTCATCTAAGGACTCTTTTAGGACAATCATGGCTCTTGTTGCTAGTTTGATTTAGAGCTTCATCGGATGGATGTGAAAACAACGTTTCTCAATGGTGACATTGATGAAACAATCTACATGGTGCAACCAGAAAACTTTGTATCAGGAGATCCAAAGAAAATGGTTTGCAAATTGAGTAAATCCATCTATGGCTTAAAACAGGCGTCTCGACAATGGTACCACAAGTTTCATAACGTCATTCGCTCATTTGGTTTTGAGATAAATGATGTAGATGATTGTGTGTATCATAAGTTCAGTGGGAGCAAGATGACTTTCTTGGTCTTATATGTTGATGATATTTTACTTGCCACAAATGATATAGGTATGCTTCATGAAACCAAGAGATTTCTATCAAAACACTTTGAAATGAAAGATCTTGGTGAGGCCTCTTTTGTGTTAGGAATTGAGATACTTCGTGAGAGATCACAAGGTATTCTAAGGTTATCACAAAAGAACTATATCGATAAAATTTTAAAAAGATTTGGCATGCAAGATTGTAGACCAGGAGATACCCCTATCTCTAAAGGAGACAAATTTAGTCTCAACCAGTGCCCTAAAACTAATCTGGAAATTCAAGAGATGCAAAAGATTCCCTATGCATCAGTTGTAGGGAGTCTAATGTATGCCCAAGTTTGTACGCGTCCAGATATAGCGTACATTGTTGGAGTTTTGGGTAGATATCTTAGCAATCCAGGAATGGATCATTGGAAAGCAGCCAAAAGGGTTATGAGATACTTGAAGAGAACAAGAGATTATATGCTCACTTATAAGAGATCAGACCATTTGGAGATCATTGGATACTCCGACTCTGATTTTGCGGGATGCGAGGACTCTAGTAGATCTACTTCTGGATATGTTTATCTACTAGCAGGTGGTGCCATATCTTGGAGAAGTGCTAAGCAAGGTATAATAGCCACTTCTACCATGGAGGCGGAATTCATAGCGTGTTTCGAGGCATCAAATCATGGAATATGGCTACGTAATTTTGTCACGTGGCTCGCGAATTGTAAACGAGGTTGAGAGACCTATTAAGTTATTTTGTGACAACAAGTGCGGTGCTTTATTCCAATAATAATAAAAGCTCGACCAAATCAAAGCACATCAAGGTTAAGTATCGAGCTGTGAAAGAAAGAGTTCAGAATAAAGAGATTTCTATTGAACATATAGGGACAAACTCCATGTTAGCTGATCCTTTAACTAAAGGTCTCCCTCCAAAGGTTTTTCATGAGCATACTGCTCACTTGGGAGTCTTAGAGTTTGAGGAGTCTCAAGCTTAGTGGGAGTAGTTTGTCAAATGAGTTCTATGTTAGACAATATGCATATGGTATTTTGTATTTATCTGATCAGAAATAAAGTTGAGTATTCAGTTTTTTTTTATATGTATTCTTGAACAATTATGTTAGCTATGGTTAATTAAAGTATGGAAGGGCCAGTTGAAAATCGACATGTATAGACCATCTTCATGTGATTTTCATGCTACACATTTCATGATTGATCTATGTCATTTGGTTGCATTAGTATCAGTGATCGTTGGTGGTAAAGTTATTATTGAAATAACCAAACTGCAATGGTCCTATATTGATGTGGCTAATGGACGAGATTGTTGCGGATATGCAAAGTTTATGATGATTAAATTTTTGAGCTCATAAGGAACAACACATTTTATTAGGATGCATATTTGGCCCAGTGGGAGATTGTTAGAATAAAATTATAGGGCCACATATGTTACTAATTAAAATGTGATAATCATCATATAAATAAGCCAACTAAAGTGGTCCATAAATAATTTAACTTGGCTTAAAGTTGTAATTGTCATGAAATAATTATCGTGTAGATACCGGAGCAATATGACTAATTTGGTGACGGGTCAAATTAGAAATATTGCACTTAAGTTAATTATTATACAATGGTTATGGCCCCCGGTGCATGTTTATTAAGTTATGCTCATAAAGTTTTCAGTTTTAATGGGTGAATAAAGGGAGAGCAATTAAAGGCAATTAAGGTTGAAACTCTTCATTCTTTTCCCAACCGTTACACTTTGGGTCTATATATCCCATCTATGGAGATCCAAAGGAGTATCACAAAAAAAAAAAAAAAACAAAACTTTCGGAAGGTTATTTACCGGATATAATACAAAGAGTTAGAGTCGGTACTTCTCACATGGCTGCCATGGAAACTCAAGGTAAGTTTCCCAGACAAATAAACTTAATACTTTTCATGGATTTACATGGATATATGTATTTTATGATTAGTAATCTCCTTCAGTTTATTCCACAAAAACGAACATATCCATTGAAAGTTCCCATAAATCTGCATTGAAGCAACTAAGAAGCTCGAAATTTCGAATTGACGTGCTTGCGTTTTCAGGTTCTAAATTTCAATTTTTTTTGAAATTTGTGATTATTTTAGTATCATAATTATTTAGGTAGAGTTTAATTTTTATCTTGTTCCCAAATTATGGTTGTGTTTTAATGAAGGCTTCAATTTTGATTTTAATGTTGTGTTTTTGCGTTTTACATACTGCTCATCTTTTTTTTAAATGTGAGAGGACGATTTTTTGCATATTGCATGTGGTTCATCTTACAAAGAGTTTATATGAAATTATGAATTCAGTTGTAAACTAGATATGCTGCTGTGTTTGTTATGTTAAGAACTCAGAACTAGTGTTGGGGACTTCAACTGAATATGAAAATGTAGGACCTCTTTTGAGAAAATTAGTTCACGTAAATGTAAGTTGAAAATGCAGTTGAATATGACAATTAAAGTTGTGATACAAAAAACAACCAAGTCAAATGTCATATATTGGCAGTAAATTCATTGGATTGACCAGAGGAGAATTTTGTTGAAGTATTATTATTGGAAAAGCAGGATGTTCAAACAATGATGATTAATGTTCTATCGAAATTGCAATCACAGTAAATTCACTCTTCCTATTAATGTTGGATTAGAAACAGATAAAAAAGCGAAATAGATGAAAATGCAAGACTACATGTGCGAGTAGAGACAACTTAGCAATACAAAGAAATAGGTGTCAAAGAGAGAAGAGTGGCAATCACAAGAATTGTAGCTTTCAAGCATCCATGGAATATCATCATGTAATTTCTTCAAAAGCCAATAACATTAAATCATACAATCTCATCATCAAACATAAAAAATCCCTTCAAAGTTTACTTTATTCACTATTATAGTATTTAATCATTTCATCTCGTTGAAATAGGATTTCATCCTCGATGCATATTCACAATCTCAAATCTAAATGGCACTACCACACTAAAGAAGAGCAAGCTTAAATTTCCCGAACATTCTAACAAGACAACTACTGACTTATTCCTAAAAGTATGCCTATTAGCTCAATATGAGAGAGCATTGCGTGGCAACATGCAAAGATGTAGGTTCAACTCCTTCATAGGCAAGTTTCTTTCAAAGGAATAATTAAGAGGAAACTTTTAGCCTTTAATTCGAACACAATGGAATGTACAAATTACTATTGGAAAATATATTAAGCTCAAATCAGCTCACAAATGCCATCGTGTATATGTGTTAATGGGTTCTTGTAAATTCACAATATATTGTAGCAGCCTTCTGTAAAATAGGTAAATGAAGCAAGATAATTACCAAGTAACTCTAACACAAACTCATAATTGAGTAAAGTAATAATTCTAATTCATAAGTAATCTAAAAACACAATTAGCTGCCCAGACTATGAATACTAGTTGCAAGGACCAGGAACCAACCAACTTTATGAGTTGTATACATGTCGCCTCAACTGAACATCTAGAACCAAGTAGGAAAGAACCTAATCCACCAAACAGAAACTAAAAAGTTAGTTACTAGTGGTGTGCTTGCATACGAGTGCACTCGTGCATACAGAGGCACACAATCACTCGCACACACACAGTCATATATATGTTATCAAATCTATACAAGTAATAGCACTTACCTAGTTAATTCACATTTGACGCATCGTTCAAAGTACTTCGGGAATTATTATGTGGATTGAACATATCCTTATTGCCCACCTACAAGAATTGACACAGCTAATATAATTATCCTTATTACGGTACTATCATATAACTATAAAATCGCATACCTGACTTTGACTTTGGCTTTCCTTCGACATGTGAGAACTATGTTGCTCTTGACTTGCAGCTGGAGTACATTCGCCCTATATAAAAAAACATAATTGGGTAATAACATAAATAATGAAAGAGGTCTATTTTATTCATTGAAAATATTTTCAAGTTGGTAATTTCTACCAAGAGCAATTGAGTGAAGCTATTCCCAGAGGCTTGAGGATGTTGATAGTAAGTGCTAAGTTTCATGCCATATTTTCCTGCATCCTGCTTTTCAACTTGTTGTGAGGCACCAAAAAAAAGAGTTAGTAATATAGAGTATCACATAACAACATGTTTTGAACATTTATTTACTATACCTGTGGTGGTTGATTTTCTTTACTTTGTTCACGTGATGGTGCATTCTTCTTGTTGCGCTTGGTCTCACTTGTTTTAGATGGTTGAGTTTTGACATTCCTATCATGAAATTTCTCGGTCCAACTTTTTCTCCTTTTTCCAGCCTTTTTCGATTCTTTTTTCTTCAAAGTAGCCTTGCTAGAAATGTTGTCTTCTACACCACTTGGCTGAACTTGTGCATTCAAATCAGGAACAATGTAAGCAACCTGATTACTTTGCTCTGCTTTCATGCTTGACAATTTCTTGTTAACCTCAACAATAAACTTATCCAAGCCATTATCGACCAATGAGGATACTTCTACAAAGCTATGTGCTTGACAGGCAACTTTTAAAAATTTCCTACATAAAGCTCTATATCTACGAGTAGCTTCTAACCAAGGGTCCTCGAGAGCAGTCCTCCCGCATCTATCTTGCACGACTCTACTCCTAGCTTCTCTTGTCCAACGTTTCAAAATATATTTCTCGGGTATCAATTTAATGTTCATGACATCAAGGACCTTCAAAGCATGAGCACAAAGTATCCCCAATCTCTCAAACATTCTACAACTACATGAAACTGTTTTAGTCGAAGCATCACCAAATACTTGGTATTCCGTATCAATAGAGCTATCATTGTCTAGGTTGAAGATGGCAACTCTATATTTATTGTGAAGTTGGCCTTCTACAACATCCTTAACATAAGCTGCATTAGACAATTCATACTCATCTTGAAAGCTTGCAAAAATATGAGGAGTGTATAGTTTACCAACTTGATTAAGTAAAGGAATTCTCCTCATCTTGATCCTTGGCAGATTTTCCTTCGAATCAAACTCATGATTTATCTCGTTTTGACGCTTTAGATCAAGTACTCTCTCAAATTGTTTTAAAAACGCATAACATCCATGTTGCATTTTAGATAATCTTTTAAATCAGAATTGAAGCTTTTGCTTAATTGAGTGCTCCGCATCCCCAAGGAAAATACATTTCTCATATAACACTCAGCCCATTGTTTCTTGATAAATGAAGTCTAACCAAGTAACCTTTTTCACTTTCCCACGCAATGCATTGAAAGCTTTTTCAAACTCTACTTCTTCTTCAATGCTATACATACATGCTTTGAATTCTCGAAAAACATCGGCTCCATTACTTAACAAGTGCTTTAATGCATTTTCCTTTATGTGCCAAGTACATAGTCCATGCCACACATCCGACATCACCTCTCGCAATAGCAATTCCCATAGCAATGTCTTGATATGTAAATAGAGTCTTTGGATGCTTATTGTCATGGGTTGCTAGAAAGGTTTCAAAAAGCCATTTAAAAGATTCAGTTGTTTCATCATATAATATAGCAGCGCCAAAAACAACTGTCTCCCTGAAATGGTTAAAACCAACAAAAACACCAAGTGTTCTATTTTCTTTATTTGTGCCGAATGTAGTATCAAAGGCAACTACGTCTCCAAATGAAGCATAGTCAATTATCATTTTTGCATCTGCTCAAAATATGTTTGTTATTTTTTCTTCATAATCCAGCTGAACTGAATACTGGAAAGAAGGGTTCTCCATTGTTTGCGAGTGAAAGTACCTTAACAAACTTCCAGCTTCCCCATGCACCATATCTCTTTGGCGCTTACTCCTTAGATAATTTTTGTGATCTCAACGGGTATAACCAAGATTGGGTGTTCCACCCACATGTGCACCAATGAACTCATGTGCTGCTCTAGGCTGAATACTAAAATCATCAACAAGTTCAATTTCAATGGCTTGTACTTCGCTTATTTTTGTTTGTGATGACCATAAGTGACTAGTTTCTTGCGAATGGAGTACATGATTATGTTCGGATACAAAATCATGAACTCGATATTTTCCAGTGGCCTTATCTAAAGAGATACTAAGACGAACCTTGCAAAATGTTCTTCTTTCGGCTCTAGGATTTTTTGTCAAGTTATCTCGCTTGTCAAGACGACGGTAACCCTCTGTTGCACATAAAAATCTTCTAGATGTCACAAGTCCATCCTTTTTACTCTTGTTTTCCCAATGTTTACGAACATTAAAACCTATCTTTCCCCCATAATTTAACCAAAAAATCCAAGCATCATCCAGCGAATCAAATTCCATGCCAATATGAGGGATCCAATTTACCGGCACATCTATATGAGCATTTAATTCATGGTTTGTAGACGAGCCTTCCATTGAATCAGAGACACATGAATCACAAGGGATCATTTCAAGGTTCAAGAACAATAATACTAATAAATACACAATATATGGTTTAGTTATGAGTCTCTTTCACCATTCTGTCAAATACTAAAAAATGATCAAGAATGAAGTACTCCCTCCGTCCCAGAATACTCTTTACACTTTCCT
>CANSZD010002982.1:4605000-4617500 GCA_947648045.1 Beta corolliflora
AACACCTCTTAATCTGAAAACTGAAAACTACTTATTTGGACCGTCTAATCTACATTTGACAACTGTGATGAAACGAGCGTAACTTGTGTTTAAGCCATCCATGTTGAATTTGAACGACTAAGAATGATTGCCATTCTACCGTCCTCATTAGTGTTGTATAGAGGTACAAAATTTCTCTTTCCTCACTCAAAACTTGTGGGGGTTTGGTAAAACTATCTGATCTTTCCCATGCTCTTTTCTCTCTCCTCTCATTTTCATCTACAACACTCTTCTTTACCATCTCATCCGCTGTTCTGCCATTGTTGTAGTCATCAGTGAGTTCTTTATCTCTTCTATATTACATTTTATTATATTTTCAGAGAAATCAGGAAAAAAACCATGAAAGTTGCTAATTGAAAGAAGGACGAAAAGTAATCCGAAACCGAGCCTAGCATTCGTAAAAATCCAAAATTCATACTTTGAAACCAACCAATTTGTTCAGAGGAGAGAGAAAGCTCCTCTTCAAATATTGGGGAGGAGAGAAGAAAATACAACATTTTCTTTTCTAATGTATTAATGACGCGTGCAAATCTCAACCATTAGATGATAGTTATTAAATTTGGACGGTTCAAATTGATGGTTTTCAGTTTTCTGTCTAATAGTTGTCTTCAGCTGATCTCTCCTCTATATATATACACATATCACTAGTGGAAAAAGCCCATCCGATCCAGTCAAAGCCGGGCTTACTAATCCGGTTTTGGTCCGGATCGGATGAGCTCGCAGCAGCTATGAGGGACAAACTGATCCGGTCCAAAACCGGATCATTTCGTCACTAACTGATCCGTTTTCACCCAAAACCGGATCAATTAGGCCCCCCAAAAACAAAAAATTTTTTTTTTTTTTTTTTGCATTTTTTCATTATTAATCAATACAAAATCAATAATATATATAAATATTCAATTTATTAAGCATATTATGCTTAATTGAAGCATAAATAATTAGATACATAAAAATATAAAAAAATGATTTTTTACATCATACTCTACTATAACATCATAGTTTATCAACATCATCTATTCTAGGACCCAACCAACAGTTTGAAGGGATTTCACAAGTGCAGCGTCTAAATTCATTAACCACGAATGCCATGTCAAAACATCTAGCATTATGAGCAACAAACACCACATATCCCCCTGGTTTCTGACGGCTTTTGACATATTGAAGCAAGATTGGAATAAGCTCATCCATCCTACAAATACAACAGAGTCCAAACACGTTAACATGAAGAATCATTCCACCAAGTAATATGGTCAGCTTAAATGAAGTGCAAAAGAGTTTCCAAGTTCCAACAAATGAATGCAAATTGGAACTAAGGAAAGTAAGAAAAAAAGTTAATTAAGGCTACTATTGGAGTTGTTGTTACTCTTACTGTAATTATCTTAAGCTACTTGTATGAATTAAATAAACAAGCTTCAAAAAATGGAAACAAATTCCTACTTAAAATGTGAGCTTAATGGTATATTGAACTCTGTACAGATGCATCGATAAGTCCAATGTGGAGAAAGCCTTATGTGACCAATTGAGTAAAACTTGCAAAACGTTGGTAATAATTAGAAGAAATCAGGTATACAAGGTGAAATATAATCTCCATTAAACCATGCAGGAGAATAGAAACTCACAAATTTAGACACAAAAAGCTCATACAACCCTTCCAAATGCATAAGCTTCCCAGGAACCTGACTCCTGATGCAGTCTGATTCGAATCTTCTTGTGAACACAGTTCCCATATTTTGGATACCAATAATCCAATATGTGCTTTTCGAGAAGGGTCATGAACGGGGACAAAGGCTGGCCACAGACTGAATTAAGAGGTGCAAAAAGACTTAAATAATAGAAGGAACATTAAGTACATATATATTCTACAAAACATGGACCATAACCTCGTGGACAACATTTGAGGAAGAAACTAAAAACAAGGAACACATTTACAAGATAAAAAAAGGAAGAATGTTGAAGTGAGCTTTTGCAGGTTTTAACTAATAAAGAATCTTGTCCATGTTGACATGAGATTCATCATAAGCAGCAGGACTTGTTTTTTATGACTAGCTCAACCATTACCTGCAACAGTTTGATAAAGCAATTGCAACTGCACTGGGAAGCTTGCTGGCCTCTGGAGAGTCTAATACTACACCACTTGCACTTTGGGGCGCAATTATCTGTTCAATAAGCACAAACTAGTGAAACAAATATTCTACCTGAGTATAAGCAAAGCTAATTATCCAAGTGAAAATATTACCAAAAACTCAGTAATGAATTAAGATCCCAAAAAAAGTTGGTGTATGGAGCCACATAGAGCACAACAACAATGTATACAGGAAGCCACATAGCATAATAAGATAATTTGTTATTCTTTACACTTGTACTGGTTTTCCGACAATTCGAGTAATTTGACAGACCAACAGAAATAAATTGTGGTGATGCTGTCATCAAGTACAAAGTTGGGAAAGTCCTTTTAACATGTTTACGGTGTTTGTCGAGGTTTTAGAAGTTGCTATCATGAGCAAAATTTTACAGCAACTGAATAGTGATTTTGGTTGGGAATATAGTTGGACAAATAATAATGAACGACATTCTTCTTTGTTTTGAATAATTTCATTGATTGAAGCAAGTTCCCACTCTCTAATTCTCATCTCAAATTTATCTACCTTCCCCTTCCAACTTACCTTCAACAAGTTCACACTCCCTAAATCTCATCTCAAATTTATCCTGACGGTTTGTTTTATAGGCGGTAATTAGTTTGTTATCACGGGCACTTTTGAATAGAAAATTATCTTCATCAAATCACAAATACTTCCACAAACATTGCAATTAATCAAATAAACTAAAAAAAAGACATATCAAAGTAGTTTTACCACTACCAGTCTTACCAGGCTGTGTTCTTCCAGCACAACCAGCTCTCTGGTGTGCACTTGCCTTTGATATAGGAGAAACCAACAATGATTCAACACGAACACGAGGATTGTAGACTTTCTGTTTTGCAAATCCTGGATCAATCACGAAAACTATACCATCAATGGTCAAAGAAGTTTCAGCAAATTACTATAACCATGCATTCAACATCACAATAGAATTCCAGCAAAACGTCGTAATACCTTAATACTATTTCACCTGCTTATTTTTGTGTTGTACCTTGATATCCCAGCCTGAATGGAGAGCTCAGCTGCTGCCAAAGCTGTCAAGGGGGTAAGCTCTGATGGTTTAATCACTACAGTGCAACCACTGGCAAGAGCAGGACCAACCTGATACAGTACGAAAAGGCATGCTACATTATTGGAGACCAATCTACTATGAGGTATGTATACGATGATCCAAGATCCATTGCTTCTTTATCATAGCAATTGCTAAGACATAGTTAATCAATCTTGACGGAGGTAAATTCCAGACCTTTCGAGTAATCATTGCTAGTGGGAAATTCCAAGGAGTAATGACTCCAACAACACCAAACGGCTGCAAAAAGATCTTACAGTCATTCATTGGGGAACAACAGCAAATGAAAAAATTAACATAAACAGATATTAATAATTCAACAACAGCGCAGAAAAATAATCAAATTGTAGATCTTTTCACTTTAAAGAATTTTCATACCATCTCCACCCCCATCAAGACCTATGAAGGCAAAAACGCGTATTAGAGAAATGAATTACTGCTGTGACATGGGAGAGATAGTAGAATCAAGGATTTTGCCATATACAATATACAATAGCAGCACAAAGTGGAACCTACCTAATGAAAGACTGCTTATCTCTACCAACAACAACAACAACAAAAATAAAAATAACAATGCTTTAATTCTAAAGAACAATCTATGCTGGTGAATTTCTTTTACCCGTCTCATATTCTTGCAGATCAGTAGTGTGGAAAAAAGAATGACAAAAGTATCTTGCTCCAAATTAAAAACATTGATCAATCCTTCACATGATTATAAAATATAAATGCATCTGCCCATAATAAAAAAATATAAGAGGCTAACAGCTATCTTTCGACGCTTCCTTTCCCTTTTCCAGATGATGAGAAAACATATTAGAGTAATAAAAAATGACCAGCTTTCCTCAAGAAACCTGAAAACTGAAGGTAATGGCAGTCCCACCATGCTGACTATCATTGTAATGTTATTTTTCAGAAGCACCCTTATCATATTGTGCTAACTCAATTATAACCGCCATTTTTGTAGCATGATGGAGCTTAGGTGCCCAAGTTATGGCTAATCAAGCACATTACCACCTTTGTATTAGCTCCATAATAATTGCTATGCAGCCTCAGTTGCTCCAACATTTGAAGGACATTCTTGTGCATTAAAGCTAGGAAATCGTCCTCACTAACTCCTAGATCAAGTAAAGGACAAATCAAGCAACTGAGTGACTTGATCTGTTGAGCACACCCAAGTCCCAGGAGCTAACCAAAACTAAAGGAAACTCTAAATAATTTTTTACCTGCTTGGATTGCAAGAATAAAAGGATAATCAAGCATTTTAGTGGCTTGTACACAGCCAAGAGTTGACTAAAGCACTCTAATTTGGCATCATCCCCCCTTCACACCCCCAACCTTTTCCTACACAGCCCCTCTGCACACAAACACGCCCTACACAGCCCCCCTGCACACAAGCACACAAGCACACAAACACCCCCTGCACACAGCCCCAATAGTCCCATCCTATCAAACTCCACCTAAACCGAACTCAAAAATCCAACATGTCCCTAAGCCAAAAAAAATCCTAGAAATCAACATAAAAAAGAACAAACTCCATTCAAATTATCATCACCAAAATCAACATAAAAAAACAGATCATTCAAAATCTCATCACCAAAATCTACCTAATTACTCATCATTAAAAAAAGAACAATGTTATTACGGATAAATCAATTAAACAAAACCAATCAAGGCGTATAATTAAGCTCTTTATGCATATCAATAGAAAAAGTTAAAAGTGAAACATAATCCGCCAAGTATCAGCCAAATCCTAAATAGAAAAAGTCTAAAAAGTCTTGAACTCAACAAAATCGAACAAAACAGCACAAAAATCAACAAAACTAACCCTAAAATAATGAGAATCAACCTCTCCTCTCGAAAAAGAAAGCAGCGAAAAAAATCCACGGATGAAAAAAATCAAACAAAGACACAAATGAATCAACCCTCAAAACAACGAAATTACCAAATAAAAACGCAAAAGAAAAGGAAATAGATTAGATGTTGGATCCCTACCACAAATCAGACGAAACAAAGCGAAATTTCAGATGAACGTTGAACACCTAAAACAACATAAAATCGGCCTTCCGCCCTTTCTGAATCTCTCTCTGGTGGTTGGCATCGTGCGCTGGTGGCTGCCGTGGTGTTGATGGTGAGAGACGAATAGGGAGGAGAAAGGAAGGAGGATTGTGGAGATGGTGGTGTTGTTGCTGACTTGCTGGCGATGAGAGGAGATGAAGAGAGAGAGATGGCGATGCTGATGGCAGTGAAGATCGAAGAGGGGAGGAGAGGATGAGAGGGGGATTTCGCCGGTTAGGGTTTAATGGGAGGAGGGAGAGTGTGGTATGGTGAAATGAGAGAGGAGAGGGGGTATTGTAACTGTTAGCGTGAATAAGTGAAGCGAGAGATTTGGATGGATGTTGGGGCTGTCATTTTGGGCCTTAACTGATCCGGTTGAGACTTAACTGACCCGGTAGAGACGAACCGGATCAGTTAATGAAAACTGATTCTGTTTTCCTCCCAACCGGATTAGTTAATTGACCCAAAATTTAGCGCCCATAATTTGGTGTATTTACTAATCCGGATTTGAGATAACCGGATCAGTTTTGTTGTGTTATATAAGGTTTTTTCCACTAGTGTGTATATATATATATATATATATATATGTGTGTGTGTGTGTGTGTGTGTGTATATATATATAGGATAATTTGTCAGAAACCACCTTTTATAACCACTTTTTTATCACAAACCACCTTTTAAAAAAAATTGGGCACGCAGCCACCTTTTTTCTTCTTTTTTTTGTGGGAAGCCACCACTTGCTGGATTCCGATGGTTGACTGAATTATTCCGGCGTTGACCATCAGTTTTCTTCCAAATTTTCACTTGGCACCCATTTTCTTCCAATTTTCTCGCGCATTTCTTCCTCCCTCACTTTTTCGCCCTTCTTCTAAAGAATCTCCATTGATTCTTCTCTAAATCCTCAACTTTCCCCTTCAACTCCTTTTCTTCCCAATTCTTTCTCTATTCTTCATCCATTCTCTCTCCTCCCTAAAATCATCCTTAATCCCTAAACCAGTAAAATCATCATCTTCTTCTTTATTTATCAAATCCAAATCTGGTTTTGCAAAAGTAAAATCATCACTACCCATTTTCTCTCTTCTCTTTTTCTTCATCTTCTAACACCATCATCTTTTTGTGTGCTTAAGCTGACATAGATGGAGCATATTCTAGCATTATATTTTGGGTTGAGTGAAAATTTGAGTTGAGTTTCCGGATTTTGCTCAAAATTGAAGATGGTAGTAAGGAGTTAGAGTGTAACGTGAATCAAGGATGTTAATCTGGCCTTTGCAGGGAGGTGGTCCGTCGGTGATGCGACATGCGAGGGGATGGGGACAACAACAGCAAGGCAGCAGCCATGCTGGTAGCATAGAGAGGAGGGAGGAGGAGGAGTGTGTTGCAGTGGTCGGTGTGGTGCGACAGTACGACAGTGGCAGTGGTGGTGTTGGGTGGCGGGGGTGAATGGATGAAAAGGATCAGAGGAAGAATTGAGGAGGATGAGGAGGGAGAAATGGGGGGGGAATCTGGGAAAAAAGGGGGCAAAGGAGGTTTAATAACCTCACATGCATCGGATTCCGGCAAGTGGTGGCTTCCCACAAAAAAAAGAACGAAAAAGATAGTTGCGTGCCAAATTTTTTTTAAAAGGTGGTTTGTGACAAAAATGTGCTTATAAAAGGTGGTTTCTAACAAAATTTCCATATATATATATATATACATATACATATACACATATAATGCCTAAAAAGACAAAAGATAAGGAGAAGTCTCGACCTTCTCCTGAGAAAACCATATGCACCACACAAAAACCCATTAAAACCTGGTACATATTTGTTTCTTATAAAACTTTATCTTTTTGAATTCAGTACTTTCCAGTCTTAATATTGACTTTTATCCTATTTTTACTCTGCTGCTTTAAAGTTTGTAGAGGCAGTAAGTCCTGTAGGAGGCAGTCAGACCATAGGGCTACACCTTTTTCACGGCGGGTAGATTTTAGGGCTTATTTCAAGTTTTAAAACTGGACTAATTTCTGTTTCAAAATTATGAGTTCTATATGGAGCTTGCCTTTATAATGTTGAGATTTCTGCTCTTGGGTTTTTCTAAGAAAAGGAAATCAAGCCTTTTATTTTTGGTTTTGAAGGATATTCCATCATAACTGACATTGTAAGGAGTTATTATATTTATGAAAGGTGTTCCCAAGATTACTGAATGGTGTATATTGCTGACAATGACAAAATGACTTTTTAGAGAAAGGCCTTGATTTAATATGCTTGCATCTGTTTTTCCTTCTATATGCATTTTGGTGTTATTAGCAGAGCTAAGTCTTTCCGAAATTTTTTGATGAAAGCGTTTTGGGACGAGACTAGATTTAATGCAATTTAAATCTGCTCCGGTATCGAACAATGCTATAGTATTAATTTTTAAATCACTAGAAAACTCAAGTGTGACCTTTATATAATATTTTCTAGAACTAATTTCTATTAAAACAAAAAGGAAATCATCTGGGACTTTTGGGCTTTTTTCTTCATCTGGGACATCGTCAGGATCACTCTCACTAGGGATATCTGTAGCCATATGAGAAGTTAGAAGCTGAATTATGGCAGAGTCGTGCTGCTGTTTAGTTTTAAGGTCTTTTATGTCGGCTTTAATGGTTTTAACTTCAGCCTGAAGATCATGTATGGTCCTTTCTGGCTTCTTTCTAGAACTTCGCTTTTCTAAAATAGAAGTGAGGTTGTATGGTTCAGTGCTTGAAGAAGGGGGGTTAGGGTCTTTTTCTTTAGGACTTTCTTCAAGGGATTTACGAAGACGCTCAAGGTACTGTTTTTGTAGATTAGGATTGTTAATATCCAGGATAACATCTAAGATGAGGCTTTGTTCTTTGGTGAGAACGTTTAGGGTATAATCCTCATCATTAGCTGAAGATGAGGAATTTATGTCATTATCTTGAGGGCCATAATTCTCAGCAGAATTATAAGATGCGGTTTCCTCATCAGAAGACTCTATTAGAAGAGCTGAAATTCTTCCTAAAGTTTCATCATCCAGGTCAAGGTTTTGGATTTTATTAGACACCCTACAATATCTAGCCGTATGACCCTTTTTTCCACATTTGAAACAAGTTATGTTTTTAAAGTCATGTTTTGTGGTGGTCTGTTGGTGTTTTTTATGGGTCTTCCATTTTCGTTGCTCAAAAGGTTTTTTATGGAAGACTTTCTCAACCTTCTTATAGAACCTTCGGGCTTTATAGGGTTTTTGCTAATGGGTTGGTTTATTACAGCTTCCTTTACAAGTGCTTGTCTGAGGGGAGGAGTTATCAAATTGTTGGCAGAAGTAACCTAACTCCTTTTTAGTTTCTTTTAACTCCCTCTTTAAGTGTTTTTGGAGCTTCAAACATTGACATATTTGAAGGCCTTGTTTAGAGGTTAGACTTAACAACTCACCGTAGGTTAGCCTATCGTAAGGGATAATATGTTCTCCAAAATCCTCACGGATTCTGTTTCTGACTTTTTCTCCTAATATGGTTGGAAGACCTACTAGGAATTTTTCTTTCCAAAAGGGTTGGTTAGAATCTTCTCTAAGCATAACCCTAGTTAGGCAAGTATTCTTATACCACTGGAAATCACTAAGTTTCTTGCATCTAAGATTAGACAAAAGATCTGCGTTTTTGTCTCTTAGATGGGAGGAATCTCCAATGAAATGTAGTGATAAGGTAAAAATTAGGGTTGAGACAGAATCTTGGATTGGTTCTCTATTCTGGTTGAGAATGGGAACCCCATCTTTAGTTGTCTGGATCGCGTTTAAGATATCCAAATGTTGTTCTCAGGTGAGATAGAAATCCCACCACCCTTTTAGATGGCCAAAGAAGCCTGTAATTAAGAGTTCTGCAACTGTTTTATCTGACGTACCAGATTGGGTTTTGTAAGCATTTGATGCCATTGTCATTTGTTGTAAGAGTTCTGTTTCAAAATTATGAGTTCTATATGGAGCAGAGGAGCTCCATCCTCTTCTCGTGGTAGTAGTAAAGCCAATAAGCTGGTTAAAAATGAAACCTTTACTATACAAAACCTTGAGCAAAGCATTGACAATTGGGAGATACCCAAAGTTAATAAAGACCAGATTTATAAAATGAGTAGATATAATATTTTTAAAACTGATTATGTTATCAAAACCCAAGAACGAGATATCCATTTAACAAAACCTATTGATACTATGAAATTATTTTCAGCAAAAATATTGCAAAAACATATCGAAAAAGGTTATCGATACATCCATATAGGATTGGTTCAAGTAGGTTTAAAACCTCTTACAAAAGAAGGATTAAATTCCTCAGTCCTTGTGGCCCTTAGAGATGGACGAATCAAAGACTTTAATGATTCTTTATTAGGAACTATAGAGTCAAGTTTATGCATGGGTCCAGTCTCTTTCGATTGCTATCCAAATTTCAGTGTCTCGTGAAGTGATAAAAATATCTTATCCTCCTTACTTTTACAAATTAAAACTCATAATTACAAAATGTTTGATGCTTCAATTCCAGTAGCTCTGATCTATAAAGTCCATTACAAAGCTATGATGTCTGCTTTTAATACTAGAAATATACAACATAGTAAGAAAGGAGAAACTCTCCTCCTCCAAACCGACCTTTCTAGATCAAACATAAGAATCCCTAGACCAATACAATGGAATGATCGATGTCTGTCTTCCTGAAGATTGGTTCCTCGAAGGAGCTGATGAACCTGAAGCACGATCCCCAGCTCTTCCCGAACCTAATACCGACTTAGAACGAGTTATACAATACTCTGATGGTAGTGTTAAACTTAGCTTTAACAGGAGCACTAGCTCTAGGTATTCAGACCATTCCTCTGTTGAAAGCCTAGGACGGTCTTCCCGTCTTCCTTTTATGAATAACATGCATTATAAACGACAAGTCAGCTGTCCTAGAAACAGTTACCCGGAAAGGCCAAGGTATTCTACCTCAGATATACCTTTACCATCCATCCAAAATGTAGAATATAGAACCCAAGTTCCACACCCGGTCTATGCTGAACGACAGTCTCCTCCAGACTCACCCTCAACTTCGGTTATAACTGAAAATATTGCTAATGAGCTAAACGTCCTTGAAAAGGACTTTGAGATCAATAAAGAATTAGTTCACAAAGACTTTTATGCCCCATATAGCCTCTCGAAGAGAACGTGGTTTTTCAAGCACTTTCTTGAAATTCGGGAAAAGATCTAAGAAAGCTATTACAACTTTGTAATACAACATAGAGCTCATATTTTATTTTTTAACTGGTTTGCACTCCATAGTTTTGACCATAACATTTATTACCCTTTTAAATCCATAGAACCTGTCAACACCAATAGAAGGACACCCGTCTGGGAGACTCTAGATGGTACTGTTCAAGCTGACCATCTCCTTTACGACAAATTACCTTCTCCATAGGCGAGCACAAGGTAGAGGCTTCTCCTCTCAAGAAACCTCATGAAGAAGCCACCACAAACCTCAAGAATATTGTCCTACAACATAATTTTACAAACA
The DNA here is from genome assembly GCA_947648045.1 of Beta corolliflora. NCBI lineage: Eukaryota > Viridiplantae > Streptophyta > Magnoliopsida > Caryophyllales > Amaranthaceae > Beta > Beta corolliflora. The sequence continues at coordinate 4,615,811 of CANSZD010002982.1, forward strand.
TTAGCCTTAACACTCTAGGAAAGCAGCTTTCTAGAATTGAGAAACAAAACCTTAAAACAAAAACGAGCTTAGTCTCTACTCCTATGGAAAAGATCCTCCGGAATCCGATTTTTAAACCATTTCAGATTTCGCAAAAAGCTCAAAAAGAAGTCACGACTTCAAAGACTGAATTTCTTCAAGCTATCAAAGACCAAATTAGCAGGGTTGAACCTTCTACCTCAAGAATAGCTGAGGAAGAAACAGGTCCCGAATAATCTCGCCGGTGTCCTAGATTTAAGTGACGCCACTGATACCAAGACCAGCCCCAAAACACCTGAAATAGCTAAACTCTCTTCGCAAAATACTGGACCTCTTGATATTACTCCTATAAGGTCTAGTGAATTCCAAATCGGAAGTCAGTCTAACACAATTGTTCAATCAAATTATAATGCCTCTTCCATCTATGAATGGAATATAGACGGCATGAATGAACACCAAATATTAAACCACTTAGAGCAAAATACACGGCTACACAAGCTCCTCTAAAAATCTCTCTCTCTCTCTTCACTCACATAAAATTGTAACTCTCTTTAGTATCAGTTTCATTTCTAGACAATTTGTAAGTCTTTTCTATAAAACCATGGCCGGTTAAACCGCCTTCCTTTACTTTGTTTATGCATACATGTTTTAATTACTAGTTTATGCATACATGTTTTAATTATTAGTTTTTAATTTCCTTGTTTATCTCGCTAAAAACCCCGGATCCTTGGTTCATTTCGGTATCGAGCCATGGGGTTGTAGTTATATGTGTTCCTTATAAAACTTTATATTTTTGAATTTAGTACTTTCCAGTCTTAATATTGACTTTTGTCCTATTTTTACTCTGTTGTTTTAAAGTTTATAGAGGCGGTAAGTCCTGTAGGAGGCAGTCAGACCATAGGGCTACACCTTTTTCACGGCGGGTAGATTTTAGGGCTTATTTCAAGTTTTAAAACTGGAATAATTTCTGTTTCAAAATTATGAGTTCTATATGGAGAGGTTTTGCAATTCTACAAAGATTTGGATAAAAATCTAAGACATAATTTAAACTACCAAGAAACCTCTGTAGTTGAGTTTTGTCTAAGATTTTATTAGGAAATTTGCTAGTGAATTGGAGAGATCTATCAATAGGGGTAATAGTTCCACAAGACACAATATGACCGAGGAATCTAATCTTTGTTTGAAATAAAGAAATCTTTTATGCCGAAACGACAGACCATTTTTCTTAATTAGATAGAAAAAGGTCTTTAGGTTTTTAAAGTGTTGATCAATCGTGCTTGAGTAAACTAGCACGTCATCAATGTAAACAATGCAAAAGTCTGAATAGGGGTTGAAGATATCGTTCATAATCCTCTGATATTGAGAGGGAGCATATTTAAGACCGAAAGACATAACATTCCATTCATACTGGCCAAAAGGAACAATAAAAGCGATTTTATAACGATGTTGTGGCTTCATCTGTATTTGCCAAAATCCAGATTTCATATCAAATTTTGAGAAGATAAAGGCATGGTGTAATTTTGCATCAGATCTTTTTTATTGGGTATTGGAAAACGGATCCAACGTAGGGCATCGTTAAGAGGTTTGTAATTTATAACTAGTCTAGGTGTGCCTCGTTCAATTTCCGAAGCCTTGTTGACGTAAAACGCCGCACAGCTCCAAGGGGAACGGG
>CANSZD010002982.1:4620000-4675976 GCA_947648045.1 Beta corolliflora
TTTGTAATCCATATTAGTAATGTTTAAATTCTCAATGTTAGAAAAGGGAACTATGTATTTACTGCTTGGTTGACCTTCAACAGGTGGCTTGATATAAGCATCAGTGCACCACTCATACTCAGCTTGGAATGCTGCGAAAACTTTTGGAGTGTATACTTCTCCAGCCTGTCTCAATAACGGTGTCCTTTGCATCTTAATACGTGGTAATTTCTCTCTTGCATCAAACTCGGAATTTATCTCTTTTTGACGTTTGTCTCAAAACCCTCTCAAAATGCTTGAAAAAACGAATAATATCCATGTTGCACTTCAAATAATCTTTCAAATTACTATTAAAACTCTCACATAATTGTGTGCTTCGCATTCCGAAGGAAAACACATTTTTCATATAACATTCTGCCCATTTTTCCTTCACTGCATAAATGCTATTTAACCAAGAATGTTTCTCTACTTTTACTTTCTCACGCAAATCATCAAAATCTTTCACAAAAGTAGCCTCTTCATCATGCTCATAATACAAGCCCTGAAGTCTTTCAACACTTCTGATCATGCATGCATTAAGTGTCTACCTGCATTTTCCATAATATGACAAGTACACAACCCATGCCAAGTCTTCGGCATCGCCAATTTTATAGCCTTACCCATGGCAATGTCTTGATCAGTATATATGGTCTTTGGAGGCTTATTATCATGTGTCGAAAGAAAAGTTTCAAACAACCACTTAAAAGAATCAGCGGTTTCGTCATATAAAAGTGCAGCACCAAGAATAACTATTTCCCTAAAATGGTTAAATCCAACAAACACAATAAGAGGTATATTTTCTTTATTTGTTCCAAATGTAGTATCAAAAGCAATAACGTCTCCAAATGAAGCATAATCTATAAGCATTCTTGCATCAGCCTAAAATATGTTTGTTATTTTCTCTTCACTATCCAATTGAATTGAATACTTTTTTTTTTGCTAAGTAAAGAAATTTATATACCACCAAAAAATATTTACAACCTATACATTTCCTTAGGAGGACAAACCAACTAGGTTGGACTCCCCTACCTAAGGAAACAGAAAAAGACTATACAATTTGTATATTTATCTCTTTAAGCCACTTTCTATCTTTTGCATTTATCTTCTTAGAGATAACTAATTGCACTCTACACATAACCAGCTGTTGAATCCTATTAAACATCTTCTCTGGTAATCAGACTAGACCATTCCAAATTGCTTCATTCCTAACCCACCAAATAATATAGACCATACCTGCAAAAACAGCAGCAATGATCCTCTCTTCACACAAGAGTGCTTGCTTTTACTAAGGATCAACATCATCCTATGAAACGAAACTTCAGAGCTACTGATCTTCAACCAAGTTTTCACTTTATTGAGGATAGTTCTAGCATACTCACACTTGAAGAATAAGTGTTCATTAGATTCCACACCATCTGCACATAGCTGACACTGATCAGAATCAGTTACACCCATTTGTAAGAGCTTATTAGCTGTTCTAAGCTTCATCAGCATCACCATCCAGCTAATAACTCTATGTTTAGGAATTGCTAATCTATTCCAAACAAACTTGTCCCAGTACACCTTCTCATTAGCTCCCTTCATTTTCTTATACATCTGATTTATGTTGTACTTGGAAATACTAATAAGCTCCCCGCCGATTAAAGAACAATTTAATCTCTTCCTTCACTTTACACACTTGTTTCCAATACCAACAACTATCACCAGGTGGAACATAATCCCACCAATCTTGACCCTTGATATAAACTTCATTAACCCATTTTATCCACAGATTATCTTGTTTGGCATTAATAGCCCAAACATATTTACCCAAAGCTGCTTTATTCCATGTCACAATGTCTCTGAAGCCTAACCCACCTTCATGCTTAGGCCTGCATAGATTTTGGCATTGATACCGAAATGAAGGATTGTCTATGCTTTGCAAATGAAAGTAATTTAACAAACTTTCAGCTTCTCCATACTCCAATTCCCCCTGGCGCTTAGTTCGAAGGTAATTCTTGTGATCTAGATGAGTGTATCCGAGATTTGTTGATCCCCCAACATGTGCGCCAAGGAGTTCATGTGCTACTTTGGGCTTAATTCCAGAGTCATCGGCAAGATCAATTTCACAAGCTTCAACCTCAGATATTTTTCTTTGAGATGACAATAAGTGTCTAGTTCCTGGCAAGTGAAGTGTGTGATTATGTTCTGATACAAAATCATGCACAATGTATCTTCCAGTTGTCTTGATTAAATAAATATCGAGACGAACTTTACACCCTGTTCTTGTTTCACTACGTGAATGTAAAACCTTAGTTGGCCGATGATAACCCTATTTTGCACATAGAAATCTTCTTGAAGACACATCACCATCTTTATTCTTGTTCATATAATGCTTGCACACATTAAAACCCATTTTCCCACCATACTCAAACCAAAAGTTCCAAGCATCATGTACGGAATCAAACTCCATACAAATACAAGGAATCCAATAGTCTGACCCTTCAGCATTGTTACTTGGTACGTTATTTGAATGATCCATGAACCTATAATAAAAAATAAATAAACCAATGCGTATACGAAATTAATCCTTCCGTAATTTTTACCTAAAAAAATCCCTATATAATATATGTAAATACACACAGAGTACTGTAATTTAAGCCAAACATCTTTCATGTAGAATACAAATATCATTGCATTATAAAGACCAACGAGTAATATTCTACAACAAGTTTAAAATTTGAAAATAATATTGCAATACAACATATCAATAGTATATATCAGTGTAATGTGTTTGATGCAACTTACCTTGATTATTGGATGTATATAATATCCAAACTACATGTTGTCTTCTACATATATCGGCTTTGTGTGATTGATTGAATGAGACACAAATTCACTCTTGAATGTTGTTATATGCTTCTTTATGATTTGATGAACAATAAGTCTGAAATGTTTAGGGTATACTGCGTACATATAGAAGAATTGAAGAAACTATGTATTATTTAGAGGGAAATTTATGCTGAAAATAAAATAATTTGGAGGGAAACTAGTACTTTTGCCGCTCAATTACAATACCTAGCTTATTATTTTTTTAATTAGTTGTCTTTCCACTAATTAAGGAGGAAGTTATATTTAATAGGAAAGTAGTCAGAAGTTATCAGGTAACTTTGCATATTAACCGTGGATTTAAATAAAGGGCTAGGATTTAATGAACTCTACTGGATCCGAACGCTTGGTAAAGGGTGTAATCTTGACGTTTTCCATCAAGCTTGGGTGGCGATTTGGGGAATGGAAACGAGACATAAAGTTCGTCATTTTTTGCGGCGTCTTGGTACCCACTCTCTTCCCACTCGTGTACTTCCCAACCATTGTCACTTAATTGATGAGGTGTTATGCCCTCGTGGCTGTGGTGTCCCGGCAATAGCAGCTCACGCTGTGTTTGAGTGTCCTCACATCAAGGATATCTGGAGCGAGAGTGGTTGTAGTTCAGTGTTTGCTGATGCATCTCATAGCTCGATGTGAGAAGTTATTGCTAGATGGAGTTCTGTGGAGAAAAATATCATTTCAAAAGGAGTTTTTTTGGCTTGGTGTATTTGAAGAGACCGTAACCAACTGGTTTTTCAAGGGAAGTGCACCCCTCAACACGTTATGCGTGCTCGGGTGAATAGATTGGTTGAAGAGCACAATAAGTATTCATCTCGCATTTACTCAGTGCCGAGTGATAAGGTATCTCCTAGCTCCAACAAATGGCTAGCACCACCTGCTGGTCTCGTGAAACCTAACACTGATGCGTCGCTCGAAGTGGAGGGTTGGATAGGCTTGGGCGTTGTGGCTCATGATGCTGCTGGGAGTGTCTTGTTCTCGACAACTAGGCGCTACAAAGCCTACTGGTCTCCTGAGATTGCGGAGGCAAAGGCAATTGAGATGGTGGTAAGATTAGGTAAGCGCTATGGACTCAAGGAAGTGGTGATTAAATCGGATTGTCAGGTGATCATCAACCTTCTATCCAAGAATGTTATTTTCCTATCGGATCTGGATACAATTCTCCATGATATTATCCTTTCTTGTATCTCTTTTTCTTCTCTTAGTTGGTCACATGTTAAACTTGACGGAAACTTTGTGGCTCATCATTTAGCTAAGCTAGTTCCCTTTGGTTTTGAACAAATTTGGGAAAACCACTCTCCCCCGGGAAGTGGCACCCTATGTACTCATGGATACTTTGACATTGAGTTAATACTAGCTTAAGGTTTCCCCTAAAAAAACGGTTTTTTCACCATACCCCTGACAAATTTATTTTTGCACCGTATACCCTTTCAACTTTTGAAATTCACCATATACCCTCCACTTTTCAAAAAATACATTAAACTACCCTTTTGACTAACGGTGTTAGACTTCCGTTAATCATTAACCCCTAATCCCCCTCTAACCCTAACTAACTAACCTAAATCTACCCCCTAACCCTAACCTTAATCTAACATCCTAACCCTAACCCTAACCCTAACCTTAACCACCAAACCTCCACCCCTCCCCCACCCCACCCCTTCCCTCCACTGCCCCCACCACCCCCTCCCCACCACCACCCCCGAAGCCACCTCCTCCCCACTGCGTCGCCCCTCCCCTTCCTCCCCCTCCCCCTTCCCTTCCCTGCTGTCGCGAACCCCCTCCCCTCCCCCCCCCTCGAATCCCGCGGCCAATGACCATCCCCCCACCCTTCGAATCCCGCCGCACACCACACGCAAACCCACCCCTGCTCTCTTCACCCGCCAACCCCGAGGTAATTTGCGTTGGCAAGCAGCGACAGGTGCGGCGAGGAGAGAGAGAAGGGGGGTTGCGCGACGGCGGGGAAAGGGGGGGGGAGGGGGCTCGCGCGATTCGGCATGGGAAGGGGGGGGAAGGAGGGGAGGGGGGCTGCGAGGAGGGGTTGCGGGTCCGATGGGGGGAGGGGCTGGTGGGGTAAGGGGGTGGTGGGGGGCTTGGGGGGGGCGGGGTCGGTGGGGTAAGGGGTGGTAGGGGGAATGGGGTGGGGTGGTAGGGTAAGGGGTAGGGGAGGGGGTGGTTAGGGTTAGGGTATTAGGGTTAAGTTTAGGGTTAGTGTTAGGGTAGATTTAGGTTAGTTAATTAGGGTTAGAGGGGGGATTAGGGGTTAATGACTAACGGAGTTTAACGCCGTTAGTCATTAAGGGTAAGTAGATGTATTTTTTCAAAAGTGAGGGGTATATGGTGAATTTTAAAAGTCGAAAGGGTATATGGTGCAAAAAAAAATTGTCAGGGGTATATGGTGAAAAAACCGAAAAAATAAAATAAAACTACCCATTATCTTCTATCAAACCAACTTCTACAATTATATACTATTTTAGGTATTCCTTAGACACTTGTGCATAATAGTGTGTTGCAATAAATATAGGACGAAGGGAGTACCATGTAAGGCCTCTTCGTCTGTGATTGCATGAAATTATGTGCGCTTATTATCCTTCAGATAGCTGAGTTACGGTCCAACTCCTGGACATTCTAACCTGCAAGCTCATGTCAATTTCAATTTAATTGGTTTCTATCTTTTGTACAACATTAATTTGTCTTAAAATTATTTTGACTATGTATATAGTTATCCAAATTATCTGGATTAATTTTGAACAATTTGTGCGTTTTGGCTAGTTTAATTAATGTTAAGGTTGTGGATATCTGAACCTTAGTTGGATGTCCATGTATGGTGGGAGTTTTAGTAGTGTTGTTTATCTTGAATCTTATTGATACAAGGAATGGCGACTACTCGTATTGGTTCAATTGAGTTGAACCTATAATGTTTTCATGAGCTAAAATATATTCATTTTATTCTAAAACAATAAAATCATATGGTCTTTTGTATCATATGAGTTAGCCTAGATTAATTTATATTTTTTGACTTTTCTAATCAAAATTTAACAAACTCATTTATGTATTCTTGCTAACTTTTTTAAAAATAGGTAAGAAGAATTCCTCTAGGCTGCCCTCGCACAAGGCCCCCACCCAAAGGCTCATTACAAGTCATACACTCCTGACCCCCTAACCCTCCCCCCCTAAATCCCAAGCAAATGAATGAGTGATTGGGGTAAGAATTGAACCCTAGATTTTGCCAGGAAAGATGAGAAAACTCGCCACTTGAACTAACCACAATTCCTATGTATTATTCTTGCTAATATATAAGAAAACTAAACGCGAATTATGGTTGAACCACAATTAGTACTCTTTCATGTTATTATTGGTGTGTTAAGGTTTTATGATATGTTTTTTTTCCAACATGGAGGTAATGAGAACTAATTGTAATGATAATTATGCTAGTGCTATGTGTTTAATCAGCACTTCCTCTTATCTTTCTTGCAGATTCCTTGGCCACAAAGTTGGCAAAGCCTAAATTTGGGGGCACTCATGCTAATAACACCTACCCAGCTAACCTGCTGACTTCATCGGCATTAACCTCTCGATCCAAACTAATGTTATTCACTCATCCTTCAACCATGGTGTTCAAAAGTGCTCCTCTTTCACCGACAATCCCAAACCTCTTCACCAATAATTGCCATAGTAACTACCTCCTCTTTCGCCATAACCGCCATCATGAACACCTTCTCTTCCGCCATAATTGTCGAAATCACCTCCTCTTCCGCCATAACTGAAACCACTTCTTTCGCCATGGGGACACTCCACGAGCAAGAGCTCACCATCAAAACTACGATATTAATAAAATTCCCTATGATATTGAACCTTGAAAAGAGATTGAGCTTCCTAATAGACAACCATTATAGGCACGAAAAATTGAAACACCATAAGGTAGAATGAAAGTTCCTTTTTGTGCTATTTCAGAAACGAAATTTTTCGATGCTTGATCTTTGCCTACATATTTCCTTCGTTCTGATATAACTTTAACACTTCTCTTTTTTATGTGAGAGTTTTTTGAGAGGGGTATTTGACTTATATTAGAACGGAGGAAGTATATAAAAGTAGAGGAAAGAAATTTACTCATATGCATATATTAATCATTACAAAATTGAATTAGAAGATCAATTGTGTTGGAGTGTTTCCATTAATCAATATATAGTGTTTACAAAATAATAATCCTAACCATGTTAGAAATCCAAACTATATAAGGATAAATCTATACAAATATATCCTAAACCGATGAGAAAATATTATCCTAAATATATTCTCTATCACACCCCCGCAGTCGTAGCAGGAGGAGGGCGTACGCTAAGACTGGAGCGAAACTCTGTAAATAGCTGTCGAGGTAGACCTTTTGTGAATATGTCTGCAAACTGATACCGGGAAGGAACATGAAGAACCCGCACCTGGCCCAACACAACCTTTTCGCGAACAAAATGAATATCCATCGCAACATGTTTGGTGCGTTCGTGTTGTATTAGGTTACTGGAAAGATATATAGCACTGACATTATCACAATATACAAGAGTGGCCTGACGGAGGGGGCAATGTAACTCAAGAAGGAGGTTACGAAGCCAGCAGGGTTCGGCAACTACATTAGCGACACCTTGATATTCGGCTTCTGCGCTTGAACGAGAAAGAGTAGCCTGATGCTTAGAAGACCAGGAAATAAGGTTGTCTCCAAGGAAACAACAATAACCAGATGTAGAACGACGAGTGTCAGGACACCCACCCCAATCAGCATCCCTGGGGTCATGCATAAAAAGGCATACTTGTTGCACCGCATAAGCAATATTAGGGCCCCTGAATGTGAGATACTGAAGAGCACCAGCAAGGCTGTGGTACTTAGTAGAATCCTGAAACTTAGGACCAGAATCAACACTAAGTTTAAACTTAGTGTCTACAGGAGTAGCTGCTGGTTTACAATTGCTCATACCTGCGCGTTCTAAGATTTCCAGTGCATATTTCTGCTGAGACAAAAGCATGTAAGATGGAGTGCGAGAAACAACAATACCCAATAAATAACTCAATGGACCTAAATCAGACATGGGAAACTCAGTCTTTAACTGAGTAATAATACGCTCGCGTAAGCCATCTGAAGAAGTGGCTAAGATGATGTCATCAACATAGAGTAATAAATACGCTCAGTCAAGTCCCTGACTGTAAGTGAACAAAGAAGAGCCACTCTTAGTGATAACAAAACACATGTGTAATAAGAAGGTAGCAAATCGCTGATACCAGGCTCTAGGAGCCTATTTTAAACCATATAATGCTTTTCTGTGTCTACAGACATGATGAGGTGCCCTGCGATCAATTAACCTCGGAGGTTGATGCATATAAACAGTTTCTTTCAAGTTACCATGTAGAAAAGCATTTTTGACATCAAGCTGGTGAATAGACCATTTTCGAGCCATTGCCAAACTTAGAACAGTATGTATGGTCTGAGGTTTGACAACTGGACTAAAAGTTTCATCACAATCCACACCAACTTCTTGTGACCTGCCATCACAAACAAGACGAGCTTTGTGCCTTTCGAGTTCACCATTAGATTTTTCTTTATGTCGGAAAAGCCACATACAATTAACAATATTCACCCCCGTAGGCCTAGGTACTAATTCCCATGTCCCTGTTTTAATTAAAGCACCATATTCATCTTGCATAGCCGCATTCCAATTTGGGTCGGTCAAGGCTTGTTTATGTGTTTTTGGCAAGGATGACCGATAAAAGGAAGGGCCAGAAGGAAGAATAGTGAGGCTATATTTGGGATTGGGTTTGAAAATCCCATGCTGGCTTCTAGTGATCCGTGGGGAAGGTGGAGTTGGCCTGGTGGGCTGCACAGGGGACACGCCACGCTGAGGAGGGGGTGTATCGCTGTTGGGCTGAAGTAGAGGATGGGCCCAAGTCAAAAGGAATGGGATTTAAAGAGGACGTGGCACTGCTGTCTTGGCGCATAGGGTGGTGGTTAATGGGCCTAGTGTAAGCTGTGTGGGGGTCTCAGGAATGGGGGGCGAAGTTTGTGGGGAATTGGGCCTGGCGGTTTGAGTTGGTGATGCGCTGGGCTGGGTATAGCGCATGATTGTATGAGTAAGGAGAGGAGAAGTGTCTTCAAGGCCTAAAAATTTATAATGAGATAATGGGAGAGTAGTGGATGTGGCAAACGGAAATGTTTTCTCATCAAAAATCACATGGCGGGATATGATTATTTTAGTAGAGGCAAGATCAAGACACCTATACCCACGGTGGTTGCGAGGGTACCCCAAAAAAACACACGGAGTGGAACGAGGGGAAAGCTTATTAGGAGCAGTGGCTGTGAGATTAGGGAAACAAAGACAACCAAAAACATGAAGATGATCATATGATGGTGTGACATTAAATAATGCATGAGCGGGGGTTTTATTTTTGAGAGCTTTTGTGGGTAAAATATTAAGAGGATATGTGGCGGTCTCTAAAGCATAAACCCAATATAATGACGGAATAGAAGCACGAAATAGTAGGGTGCGGATGACATTATTTATGGTGCGGATCATTCTTTCAGCTTTCCCATTTTGAGAGGATGTATGGGGACAAGAGAAACGAAAATGAATTCCATGTTGAACACAAAATAGCTTGAAGGGATCCTTGTCAAATTCCCGCCATGGTCACTTTGAAAGGATTTTATAGGTCGTTGAAATTGAGTGAGGACATATTGTTGGAAATTGACAAAGGCTTGGTAGGTTTCAGATTTGTATTTTAATGGAATAGTCCACAAATAGTGAGTATAGTCATCAAGCAAGAGTAAGTAGTATTTATGACCATCACAACTCCGAGTATGAGATGTCCACAAATTAGCATGAATAATGTCAAAAGCACAAGAAGTAGTACTATTAGAAATGTTAAATGGAAGTCGAAAATGTTTCCCAATGGGGCAAGAATTACAAAAATTAGAGCCATGCCCCTTATTATATTCTATGAAATTATTACTCCTAAGAAAGCTTAAAGGTTGAGTGCCACGATGACCAAGACGGTTGTGCCACGTGGTTTGAGGGATGGCCGTGAGGGCGGTTGCAATGCAGGCGGATGGCGGGCTAGCAGTGACAGGATATAGGTCTCCCGAACTATTGCATCTCGTGATAATATTCCCCGTTTTGAGATCCTTCATAGAAAAGCCAAATGGGTCAAATTCAATGGATACTAAGTTATCGGTGGTGAATTTGCGAACCGAAATTAGGTTTTTGATAATTTGGGGAGCAAGGTGAACATCACGTAAAGCTAGATTATTTGGAGAGATAGAGGTATGACCATAACTCGTGATTGGAATGCGACCCCCATTACCAACTAAAATATGATTATTAGTGCTTAAATTAAACAAGGGCATGAGAGTACCTGAATTATTTGTCATATGAGATGTAGCACCGGAGTCCATATACCATCCATCATCATTATGTTGCAACTACATAGTGGAAAAGGTATGGCCCAAGTCAGTTGGGGTCATGGTGCCCAGAGGGGGCTGGTTGAGTCACATATGCTTGCATGGGAGCAATAGGGGGACGCTGGGCCTGCTGTTGAGCACTTGGGCTTGTTGGGCGCTGTGGTGGGAATGACTGAGGGAGGGGGTAAGTAGGTTGGGCCCAGATGTGAGTTTGAGAGGGAGTCTAGTGAGTGGGTTGTTGAGATGTTTGGGCCCAAGAGGGCTGTCCAGGCCAAGAAGAATTCGGTTGGTGCTGCTGGGACGTGACTGCTTGTTTACCCCGATCACGCCCACGTCCCCTGCCACCACTGTTCCTGTCGCCACGACCACGGCCACCGGATCATCCCCGACCACCACCGCCGCCACCCCGCGGTGGCTGTTGTTGGTGGGCCTGTTGTGAGTGGGCCGAAGAGCTTGAATCTTCGTGGGCAACAAAAGTTTGCACCGTGGAAGGAGATGCTTGTGCACGGTGGGACTCCTCAAGAAGTAGGCGAGACCGGGCTGTTTCAAACGACGGAAGAGGGTCACTTTGTTGGATAAAGGAAGTGACAGTATCAAAATCTGTATTAACAAGCCATGAAACCAATCGCAATACAAGCTTTTGTTCATAAATTATTTGATCAACATTGGCTAATTGATCTTTAAGATTCTTGAGTTGTTGACAGTAGGCCGAGATGTCGGTAAAATTAGAGAGATGAAGGTCATTGAACTGATTTTCCAAGTATACTGCCCAAGTATGCTTGTTATCTTGGAAAATTGCTTGTAGGCGGTTTCAGGTTTCTTGGGCGGTAGCACCGCGGTAAAGAATAGTTTGTAGGAGATCCGGTGAGATAGTTCCATAAATCCACTTTTTCACAATCGAGTCAAGATTGTGTAAAACTCTGTAAGGCCGGAAAAAAAATTATTTGAAGGTTTGGATCTAACCTAAGCTCTTGATACCATGTTAGATTGTGTAAAACTCTGTAAGTCTTGGAGTGTTTCCATTAATCAATATATATAGTGTTTACGAAATAATAATTCTAACCATGTTAGGAATCCAAACTATATAAGGATCAATCTATACAAATATATCCTAAATCGATGAGAAAATATTATCCTAAATATATTCTCTATCAAATTGCTTACTTGTGCCCCAAGTAGCTTCATGAGGCCAACATTAGATGGTTGCCTTTGCATATCAAGGCTACCCATGAAAACAATACAAAAGAGACCAAGCTTTGTGCACACTGCAGCAGTGGCAATACCATGTTGGCCGGCACCTGTGGCCGTCACAATGCTCATATGCCCCATTCGTTTGGCGAGCATGGCTTGTGCAAGGGCGTTGTTGATCTTGTGAGCACCTCCATGGTTAAGATCTTCCCTCTTGAGGTATATCTCCGACCCACGCCCATCTTTGTCTTTGTAGTGTTGTTTTAGCCTTTCTGCGTAGTATAATGGTGTTTCTCGCCCTACATAGTCCATTAGAGATGTCCTTAACTCTTCCTGTAATGAAATACATATAAAAACTTAAATTAATATGTCACACACACACATACACATACTTATATACATATATACACATATATATATACATATATACATATATACACATATACATATATACATAAACATATATACATAAACATACATATAAACATATATACATAAACATATATACATAAACATTATGTATATATATATATATGTATATACATATATATATATATGTATATACATATATATATATATGTATATACATATATATATATATATATATAGAAGTGAGTTCATATGAGAATGCATACTTACATGAGAAATGAGAATGGATTTTACGCGCTATAACTCTAATGAACAAGTGATGTAACTCTCATGAAAAAATGATGTAACTCCAAAAAAAGAATATTAGAAAAAAAAAATTCAAAAAAAAAATAAAATTTTGGGCTCAAAATTTTTTCGGAGGTACAACTCTAATGAACAAGTGTTGTAACTCTAATCCAATCGTGTGGTTGAGATTCATTCTCATTTCTCATGTAAGGAGCATTCTCATGTGATCTTGCCCCTATATATATATATATATATATATATATATATATATATATATATATATATACTATAGGAAAACAACATAATTAGAATTATTCGTGAGTAACTCCTTCTTGACTTCTGTTAACGAATTCCATGCACTTCTTTTGGGGCAATCCATAAATAAGCTTACTAGTATATATTGATGCCATTTTATAATACAATTGTAACAATTAAGCAATAAAGTAGGAACTAGGATGGTATCAAGAGAAGGTTAAAAAAATGGTGCAACCTCTAGTTTCTAATTAAGCCATTACTCCAATTTATTCTATAGAAAAAATGGACTAGAATAATTGCAACTATTGACCCTCCGCTTTTAATAATCTCAACTATGGGTTATTTGTGAATAATCCCAATTATAGGGAATATCTTCCCAAAAATGCTTGTTAGTGGTGGTGGTCAAGGGGAGGAGGCGGCCATTGTGGAGAGAGAAAGAGTAAGAATGGGGTTTGGGTAGTGGGAAAATGATAAATTTGATAGAACTGAAAATAGGCTTGGGCAACCCAATAAGGAGGAGGAGAGTACTTAAACCAATTGGCAATAGTAGGAGTAACACCTTCCATCTTGCATTTCATAATGGGCCAGGATCGTCCGCTCTGATACCATGATAAACTTCATTGGGCCTAATACAAGCACATATCGGAGTAGAGCTTGACCACATACAAAGTTGGCAGGGTTCCATCTTAAAACCAATTGTAAGACTATATGTTAGTCATGCTCTCTCTAATTCTTCAATGTGGGACAACTATTCCTAACTCACATGTGAGTTATACTCTTAACAGAAAACGAAGAAGAGATGGAAATAAATTGTAAGAAAATAAAGTACTTCTTTAACCGTTCATAGGTCATATTGGAGCATTCTTGGAAGATATTCCCAATAGTTGGTATTATTAAAAAATAACCATAATTGGAGTTATTAAAAGCGGTGGGTCATTAGATGGAATTATTTTGGTCCATTTTCCCTATTCTATGAGGGGAACATAACTAACCTGAAACTTGGCATCATTAAGGGCCTTGTGGAATTCTTCTTCGAGGTCATTTAAGCACGTCATTAACAGTTCAAGCACAAATTTGCCGCCAAATTCCCCAAAATTTCCACTACTACTATAACTAAGCTGTTGTAGGACAAGGAATAATAAGGTGAGGAAAAAGGAGTTTTTTTCGGTTTAGATAAATTAAACATGATAATATTTTTACCTACTTTCTTTCCCCTTTCTTCAATATTATTCCACAAGTTTCTTTGTGACAAAAGAAAATAAGACTAAAGGTTGCAAGCTTTGCTCATTTTAGAGAACATATTTTATCGAAGGAGAGAGGAATATAATGTTCTTGACTGATATTAGATGTTTTGGCATTTGGGCAAGCCTTATATACTGCTTAAAGGGTACTATTGAAAGCAGCAACAATAAGCCCATTCTTTTTTTCTTTTGGTAGGTACACTACAGTAAGCACATGTAAATTATTATACCTGAACAGCTCAACTGGCAAGATAAAGACATTTGGATGAGGAGGCCGGGATACAGAATCGCGACTGCCGTCCGTTCAAACAACAACTTTTGACATGTTCCTCACTAGTCACTATTAGACAAAAGTGTGGTTCAAGTTAAAACTTCAAACTCATCTTCCATGTTCAAGCCATACAATCCTTTTAAGATGATTTTTCTTTTTTGTGAACAAATACAATCTCGATTAAATCATACTTCCTCCGTTTTAAAATAGATGACACTTTTGACTTATCAAATTGTATAACTTTTGTGCTCATTGTATCAACTTGTACGGGGTCGTAATGAGCCAATAGCTCAGCATGAATGCATGCTCGTGTAGAAATTATAAGAACATAAAAGAAGAGGAGAGGATAGTGCAGCAAATAAAATTTGTATTTACGAACTGCATTCTACTATCTTAAACAAAGGAAAGATAAAGGCCTATTTAAAGGCTTACAACCTAACTACTTCACTTGGTCAATAGCATATTAGAAGGAAAGTGGGTAGAGATGTCCCACCTTCATGCACTACTCCTAACAAACTCTAAGTATTACTGCTCCATAATCTAATTTAATTAACTATTAATAAATCACTAACATTTATTCCTAAAATAAATGAAGATAGTAAAGCCAACTTTGAAGCATATTTTGCAACACACTCCCTTGCTTCAAAGTTTCATAACATAAATGAAGCATATCTCTTCATTCATGATGCACATCTCATCACTGTTAATTTTACTTCTCTCCATTAACATGGAAGCACATCTCTTCCTAATGTAATGCATTTCTCATTACCATATTCAAATTTATTGATGCACTTCTCATGAACATCATCTTTTGTTGATGCATATTATCACCAACACCATATTTTAATTTGTTGATGCACATTATCATCAACCTTCACTAAATGAAGCACTTCTCTCCATAAACTCTCTTCGACGTAGTTTGCAAAAATGCAAACACTACTACAACTTCGGAAACCGTCTCTGCGTTGACTACGACTTCCACCATTATTAGATTGCCAATATCTGATTTGCTTGTGAAGACTGCCCTTCACCTTAAATGACTTGTCTCCCTCTGTTTATATAGTAACCAAAAAAATCACATTTTCATGGGATAAAAGGAAATCCTTCCACACATCTAAGAAAAAAAATAACCATTACTTGCCATGGTTTAAAAAAAATTCAATAAAAATTGCTGACAAACAATTTTGAAACCAAGCTGCGTTGCTTGTTTCCTTCACTCATGCTTTTTTTTTTAACACACACTATTTCTCTCCTTTTTTTTTAACACACACTATTTCTCTCCTTTTTTTTCTTCTTATTTTCATTGCTCTCTATTTGTTTTTGAGGATCTAACCTGATTCTCTTGATACCATGTAGAAATTATAAGAACATAAAAGAAGAGGAGAGGATAGTGCAGCAAATAAAATTTGCATTTACGCACTGCATTCTACTATCTTAAACAAAGCAAAGATAAATGCCTATTTAAAGGCTTACAACCTAACTACTTCACTTGGTCATTAGCATATTAGAAGGAAAGTAGGTAGACATGTCCCACCTTCATGCACTACACCTAACAAACTCTAAGTATTAATACTGCTCCATAATCTAATTTAATTAACTATTAATAAATCACTAACATTTATTCCTAAAATGAAGGAAGATAGTAAAGCCAACTTTGAAGCATATTTTCCAACACACTCCCTTGCTTCAAAGTTTCATAACATAAATGAAGCATATCTCTTCATTCATGATGCACATCTCATCACTGTTAATTTTACTTCTCTCCATTAACATGGAAGCACATCTCTTCCTAATGTAATGCACTTCTCATTACCATATTCAAATTTGTTGATGCACTTCTCATGAACATCATCTTTTGTTGATGCATATTATAACCAACACAATATTTTAATTTGGTGATGCACATTGTCATCAACGTTCACTAAATGGAGCACTTCTCTCCATAAACTCTCTTCGACGTAGTTTGCAAAAATGCAAACACTACTACAACTTCGGAAACCGTCTCTGCGTTGACTACGACTTCCACCATTATCAGATTGCCAATATCTAATTTGCTTGTGAAGACTGCCCTTCACCTCAAATGACTTGTCTCCCTCTGTTTATATAGTAACCAAAAAATCACATTTTCATGGGACAAAAGGGAACCCATCCACACATCTAAGAAAAAAAAAATAATCATTACTTGCCATGGTTTAAAAAAAATTTCAATAAAAATTGCTCACAAACAATTTTGAAACCAAGCTGCGTTACTTGTTTCCTTCACTCATGCTTTTTTTTAACACACACTCTTTCTCTTCTTTTTTTTCTTCTTCTTTTTCATTGCTCTCTATTTGTTTTTGACGATCTAACCTGGTGCTTTTGATACCATGTAGAAATTATAAGAACATAAAAGAAGAGGAGAGGATAGTGCAGCAAATAAAATTTGCATTTACGCACTGCATTCTACTATCTTAAACAAAGCAAAGATAAAGGCCTATTTAAAGCCTTACAACCTAACTACTTCACTTGGTCAATAGCATATTAGAAGGAAAGTGGGTAGACATGTCCCACCTTCATGCACTACTCCTAACAAACTCTAAGTATTAATACTGCTCCATAATCTAATTTAATTAACTATTAATAAATCACTAACATTTATTCCTAAAATAAAGGAAGATAGTAAAGCCAACTTTGAAGCATATTTTCCAACAGCTCGGTCGACTAGACTTAATTCAATTCCTTATTGTGAACCCTACTTAAACGCATAATTTAAATTGATGATGTCAAAATCACAAGTGGAACTTTTACCACTAAGATATGTTTATTGAACCTAATGTTTGTTGTGCACATGTGAGTTGCCCTACATTGGAGAAAGAGAAGAGATAATACCATATTATATGTCAGAGGATTTGCTCATACTATTGTCAATTGGTTTTAGTATGGAACTTCCTTTGGACTTGTATGTGGTCGAAATCTCCTCTGACGTGGGCATGTGTTAGGCTCAATGAAGTTTATTATCATATCAGACCCCAGATTGTTGGGCCGTTTATATTGTGCATTTGTCAAGCAAATGGATAAAGGACTTCTATTTGGACGGGGCTTCTATTTGGAAGTTTATTCCCAATGAGGATTATTATTGTGTAGCTTACCATTATGCTCTAATTCTAAGGACACTCACACATGTGAGAGGGAGTGTTGAACCCCATGTTTATTTTGCACATGTGAGTTATCCCATCTTAGAGAAAGTACAATATTATAAGTTAGAGGAGTTACTCCTAATATTGCCAAATAGTTTTAATATGAAACCTCCTTTGCACTTGTAAGTTGGACCAAACTCTCATCCTACTTATTGGGTTGTCCTATCCCATTTTCAATTCTATTAAATTTATCAATATTACACTGAAATAGGAAACAAATACAAGATGAACATAAACAAGAAACGAGAGTTTTATCCCCATAAAGACGTGTCCTTGAGATTTTCATATATAATGCGTAAATGTTTTGTTTTTAAAATTCACACCCTACTCTCATGAAGCTTCCGTGCAATATAGCTACTATATTAAACACGGCATTCAATCTTGGTTGTGGATTGTAACTTTTTTTTGTCATATCGTAGTATGAATGTATGATAGTCAAGTTGCTCTTTGTAATTAAAAAAAGCTTCTTATCACCTTATCTACGAGTATGTGGATAAATGTTGTCCACCTATGTTCATTTGTGTCATCAAATGCCCAAGTCCCTTTAATTTGTACCAAATTCATTTGTGTCATCCAATACCCGTCCCTTTAATTTGTACCAAATTCATTTGTGTCATCCAATACCCGTCCCTTCAATAAGAATTAAGTACTCCTTTAGATTCTAATTACATCTTCCATCAGCCATTTTAGTAAATTACAATAAATTTTATATATCTCCTCTAATTTCGGATGCTTGAACATTTTAGTTTCGGGACAAATATCACAAACATCATTACTAATATATTTTCAAATACCTTCATACTCATTGGATTTATCATAGCAGATATTTTCAAAATATATTAAAAGATATTGATTGTCAAGCTTATATTATTACAAATTTTTTCCATTCCTACTATTCTTTATTCTTCATTAATGTTCTAACCATGTTAACAATTAAAATAATTTTTTATCAAGTAAGAAACTGAACTTGCACCTCATTTTGTATAGGCTCAATCCGAATACTGACGCATGATGGTTCTTTATGCACCTTGAACGAAGTTAGACATGTTCCACTCATGGCAAATAATTTGATATCATCGAGTCTGATAGACACAAAAAGTCCAGTTTTAAAGGTGAACGTGGATTATGTATGTATACAAGGATTCTAAAGTGGTTCTCAAAGGTGTGAAGCGTGGTACTTGTATTTTTAGCAAGTTTCTATGTTGACAGGTTCTGGTCTTGTCTCATAATTTGAGGTTCACAAGGAAGATATGACTAAGCTATGGCATATAAGGGTTGGCCATATGGGTGAAAGAGGGATGTAGATTCTATCAAAGAGGGATCTTGGTGGCCACAAGATCAAGGATCTTGAATTTCGCGAGCACCGTGTGTTTGAGAAGTTACATAGCTCGTAGCAAGTTTCCAAAGGGTGTTCACAAACAAATCGCTTGATTATATTTATATCCATTTTGATTGATGGGGTCCTTCTCGAGTTAAATATATTGTTGCAAGGTCGGTTATGGGTTTGTACAAGCTGTCCAATAGCACAGGGCATCAATACCAAATATTTGCAATCTCTCCCGTAAAGCATTCTTCAACCTTCCATGACTTCATTCGATTCCCAAGATTACTCTCCTCCTCATCTAATTACTCTTGAAATTCCCCATATATTTTTTAAACTTTCCATATTTTCATTTAAGGGGAATGATATATGTAGACCTTATTAGGATTTCATATGAGAAGCTAAAAATAAAAATATTAAGCACTAATTATACTGATTGATGCGTGATTGTGTGATAAATTCCTCAGATAATACTATTTTAGAAAATTTATTTAATGGTTATTTGCAAACCTAAGGGTTGCATATATCAAGACCCTTCATTCAAAAGCTTATCCCCACCCCGACCGACATTTTCTAAGTTTCTCATTAAATTTTTTATTTTAACCAAAGTTTCCATTAAAAAAAGTCTTAACTTTCTCTCTCAATTAAAATCCTCTATTGCTCTCTCAATTACAATTAGGTATGAAAAAAATTAACTAGCAATAGTGTGTTTTCCAACTTCCCTGTACTTCAATATGAAGTTCCAACCATGCCTCCAATTGGGAAAATATAATACTTCATGATTTGAGGACAGAGAACATGAAGTATGCATACTTTTTTTTTCCTTTTTTGATTACTGTTATCCATAAATTGCAATTCTTTTTGTGCATCAGTGTGTGATTTTTTTTATTAATTTAATTTCAGATTTCGTGAGGTTGATATTAAATACTTATGGATAATATATTATTAACTTATTTTTTTTAAGATTGATATTAAAACTTATATGGACCTGGTTTACACTAAATCTAGAGAGGACCTAATACTTATACATGTGATTTATGAAAAAAAGAGTCACTATGTTTAAAAGTAATAGATATAAGAAAGGAGTAGCTATAGATTGTAAAGGGGTGACTATTGATGAGTGATATTTGTATTACTGAAATACCTTATTGTCCTCATGTTTAGAGTCATTTTTCCTCTTTATTTATCATTTTCTAGCTTATTTTGCGTAATTTAGAATAATTGAGTTATTTATAGCTTATTTATGAATATTAGTTATTTTGGCTATTTATATAGGGTTTGGTAATGCTTATTTGTGTTTGATGTTGTAGGATCAACCTTACAGGTCTCAATACCACACACCAAGCATAGAGTGGAGCAATTTTGGCAAAATAAGAGCTTTTGGAAGGATTTGTGCACAAGGGTCACATTAAAACGGTCATAACTTTCATCACACATAATATTTTGCAATGATTCAAGTTGGAGATAAAAGTTTAGCTCAATAGTTTTCTAACAAGTGGTCACAATCCCGATTCCGATGAAAAATGAAAGAGATATGGCTCTTTGAAGTCAGGCGCGTCTGCCATAACGGAGTACGTACTGTTTGGAGCGCCCGCTCCAGAAGCCCAGACATCTTATGCCTGCGTGAAATTGTATGGAGAGCCCGCTCCAAACTATATGGAGTGCCCGCTCCGCTTGAATTCTGCGGAAATCCCTATTTTTCGACCCGTTTAATGATGTAATGTTTAAATCTTTTAAAAGGACGGATCCCTGACTTTTGAAGGAGAGAAAGGAGGGTTAGCCTCCATAAGCTTAGATAGAGGTTTAAGTTAGGGTTTTTAGAGAGAGAAACTCTCATCTTCTAGAGAGAGAAGTGAGAGAAACATGTTGAAAAACTTGGAATTTGAAGAATCTAAGAAGAAACTTGAATATTTGGAGGCTCCTTGCAAATTTTAATGAGAATTTCTTACTGTATCTCATATTTTGTTGCTTTATTTACTTATTTTCATGTCATTTTCACTCTATTTACTTGTTCATCCTAGATTAGTGTTTGAATTCATGTTTTTAGTTGTTGTTGTTTATTTCATTTAAAATTTATTATGATTTGTGAGTAGTTATTGTGCTTGGGAGGGGATGAAACCATTAATGATATCATGAGCCTTTGGGTCATATTTGGGGTTATTTTGGAAAACGAAATCAAATTAGCAATAAGGGTTTTATTGTTGGTTTTTGTGTTGGCCTCCATGAAAACTCAATTAATAGTCACTTCAATGAAGGATTGAAAGATGAAATTGAAGATTTGATTCCCTATTTGTTAGCTTAACTAAACTTGCATGAAAATAGGGGCTTTAGTTAAGGGATTCATTTAGTCATCTTGTAATACATGTTCTTGAGTTGGGGTTTGTTGCATGAAAATAGGACATAATCTCCAATTTGAGTAACCCTCTTTAGCTTGAAAGAGTAATTAGGGATTTGTTAGATGACCCCTTTGATTCACTCCCATTAGACTACCTCCTTATTTGCCTAATTGTTTTCATGATTGAAGTAATTGGTGAATTCTCCTACCCTCCTAGTTCCTTTTATTTAATAGTTGTTAGTTGATAACTAACAAATCTCTTAACTAAGTCTTGGCCTAGCTTATTATAATTAACATTTTCGGTGATTACCCTTAGTCCTTGTAGAAGAATGGCCCTTGCTTAGCTTGCCATTATACTTAGGTTACTGGTTAGTTAGGTTGTTTTAGGGGTTTTGTTTAAACGACGCGAAAAACCTAATATCAAAATGGCACTGTTGCCGGGGACTTTGGCTAACATTGATTTGTGCTGATTAGATGAGTCTAGGCTTTTGTGGATATTTCTTTATTTCTCTTTCTTTTCTTTTTCTTTATTCAAAAAAAAATTTGAAAAAAAATGGTAATCTTCTCCCAACCCCAATATGAGCATGAAGTATTTTGGAGGTATTATTGGAGGCTTGGAAATTGTCTTGGTTATCACCATAGTTTTGAAAAATGGGAAATATGTGATGTAATGTTTGAGGGTTTAAATGAAGAAACTAAAACGGTGGTAGAATCTATGTCTAATGGTGATTTCCATGCTCAATCTTTGGATGAGGCTTGGAGTCTATTTGAGTGGTTGGCTAGAGATACATATGAATGGAAAATGTCAATGCATACTAATCAAAATGTTGAAAGTTTCTCTAGTTATGAACCCGAGACTTTTATTCCTCCCCCATCTTCCTCTCATTTGAATGATGCATATTCTCATGTTAATGATGTCCATGCATCTCATGAATTATCCTTAAATTATTGCATGAATTCCCATGATCTATCCTATGATCCCCCTCCCTCTTATGCTTGTAATAATGGGGTGCATTTTAATGTTGATAATATTCATGCTACTTCTCAATGTTCATTGAATTTGTGCATGGATCTCAATCATGTTCCTTATGTTCCCGATATTGATTCTCATAAGCTTAATTGTGAACCCCTAACCCAATTGGACTCTCAAAATACCCCCCAACCTATTGATGATCCCCTTTTATAATTGGAAATTGATTTGAAGTTGTTTAGGGAGAAATGGGGTTGGAATGATGGCATTCTTGAGTTTGATTATGTTGATTTGAGGAATGTTGAAAAAGAAAATCAATTGGGAAAGAGTAGCCTAGATCTTGATGATGGTTTTTGGAGTAGTGATGATGAGGAGTATGCTTTTGAGGAGAAAAACCTAATGTTGAGGATAATGTTGAAAGTGATGATGTTTATGATTCTCTACATTCCGTTTTTGAGTCTCATGTGTCTACCTCTAGTGGATTTGACCTTACTCTCCCTCCTTGTGGTTTAGAGCACTCATCCTCTCCTACCCACTTTATCTTGAGTGAAGATCTTGGTCAATTTGGGAGTGAGATATCTCACTTGATGGTTGGTGATGTTTTTGAGACTTTAAAGGATGACAAAGATGTTGGTAAGGAGTCATTGGTTGTTAATTTGTGTGATTTGAAAACTTGTGATATAGGAGAAGTCATTTGTGAAACCTTAGTTTCTATTCCTTCACACCTTATATCCCGTTTTCAAGAAAGCTCGACCTAATTCATTCCTTTTCCATCTCTTTCCCTTATTTACCCAAATTACCTCCATTAGATGAGCCCTTTTCCTCCTTCGCCCTTCAAGTGCCTCATTTAGTTGTTTTTGAGGAAAATAGTGAGATTGTCAAGCAAAAAGAGTTTGTCTAGGAGAGTTTGCCACTATTTTCTTTGTTTGCTTATTCTTTTGATTATTATTCATCTTATTTCTTTGTTTTTCCTTTTGTTCCTTCTTTTTGGCATCCTTCTCCTCTTTTGCATGGAGTTGCACTATATCTTGTGCATGGTTTTTATTTAAATATTGCATATGCTATCTTAATGGAAATGTGTGCTAGTGCATTTGACAAACTCTTGCGATCTTTGAATTGCTATTTACTAGAAAGGTTAACTTAAGACCTTAAATAAGCCTTTTCTCGGGAAGTAACCCGTGATTTATTGCTTTAATTTTCTTTCTTTTATTTTACTTAACTTTCTTTGCTATACTTGATTTTGGGTTTAGGTACATAATTGGAATAACACTCATTCTCAACAGTACATAGAAAGAAAATCATGGTTTTGAGAAAGTTGACTAGAAATGGAGAAATTGGGTCATTTGTGGGTATTTACACCCACCTACTATCCGGTAGCATCCTTCATTTTTCTCTTTCTTTAATGCTTTATGATTTGTGGAACATGTGCTCTTGTTGGTTTGGATGTGTCTTCCTCCCCCTCCCTTTGATCGTCTTGTTCAAGCATTGAGGACAATGCTTTATTCTAGCTTGGGGGAGGATAGCTACTAGCTAACTTGGGGGAGGTGCATGTACTACTTTATTTCTTTACTTATTTCCTTTTTTACAAAATTTTAAAATATACAAATATTTCCCTTTAATTTCATTTCTTTTTCCCAAAAAAATGAAAATCCAAAAAATTGAGGAATAAAGAAAAGTACAAAGCAT
The DNA here is from genome assembly GCA_947648045.1 of Beta corolliflora. Taxonomy (NCBI): domain Eukaryota; kingdom Viridiplantae; phylum Streptophyta; class Magnoliopsida; order Caryophyllales; family Amaranthaceae; genus Beta; species Beta corolliflora. Next base: position 4,643,416 of record CANSZD010002982.1, read on the forward strand.
ATTGTGTCCGAGGGAAGATTCATGATAGCATGCAGCTCACTACTAAATAAATGAGCTATTGCAACACTTAAAACCGTTGCAATAGAGCCAAAAACCGTTGCAATAGGGCTATTGCAACGGTCCAATAATCGTTGTTGTTGTTGCCTTTGCATTAGACTTAATGCAACGGTTCTTAGGCCTATTGCAACAGCTACGAAAAAGCCGTTGCAATAGGTGTTAATAGTCGTTGCATTAGCTATACAACCTATTGCAACGCCTCTATGTCTAGTGCAACACCATCCCATAGCTATTGCAACGCCTCTATTACTCATATTGTGTCCCATTTTTACATGTATTGCAACGACTCCATATGTATTGCAACACAATCATATAGCTACCGCAACGTCTATATTATTAATGTTATTTTATTTTAGCACCTATTGCAATGCCTTACGCCTCCATAGCTAATGCAACTTCAATACCTTCGTAGTTTTGTAATAGTAGTAGATCAATATATATAAAACCATATTTTTTTTTTTTTTGAAATTTTATACCCAAAAGAAAAATTATGCATATAATATTCATGCCCATGGGTAAAATTACAAAGTACATAATTACAGATCTCTATTAACTAATATACTAAATAATTAAAATTCATGTTTTTCAGTTTCTACATATAAAATGCTCCAATAAATCACTCTACATCTAAAGTGCTTCCATGCCTTTCCATTGAACAACTAATTTATTGAAGGTGGCATTTCATTTCTTCATTTAAGACCACCTGCAAATTCAAAGATGTTTAAATAAAATTAGTTAAAAATGAAACGTTGTAATACTAATTTAAATGCTTAACACGAAACCAAAACATGTAACAATCCCATCATGATTATGGCTTTGTATATGTTTTGTGTGATAGTGTCATTTTCTATTGCGCATGGGTATTATGGTTGTGTGATAATGAGCTATAAAAAAAACTTTCCTAATAAAACCACTCCAGTATCCTAATAGAAAAACATAAAGTTACAATTCCAAAACCATTATGCCATTCAACTTCTTCATATTTGTATGTACTTAATCTTTTTACTCTGGTGCGAAATTTTCTTTTTTAATCTAAAAACTACATCTCTCTACTAATTTTACAAAATAATAAACTTCACAAAAAATAACTAGCTTAACTTTCAACTAAATAAGATTATCACAAAACTAATGTACCTGCAAGTTGGACAATTTGGCATGTTGAGAAGAAGCACGCGAGGTAGATGTTTTCTCTATTGGCCGAGGATTATGAGAACGATCAATAGATAAAAAAATAGACAGTTTGAGGCTCTCAAAGCCATGTATCACTTTTTAGTATAGGTAACCTCAAGCATATAACTGTAATAGAGCATAATATGCAGTCACTAAGGGGGAAATTCTTAGTAATGACTAACGGAGGATTGTTCTACTTATTAATGTTTGCCTACTAGAACCAGGTGTTTCATATCACGTACTAACTTACTTTAATGAGCACTAAGTCAGACAACCTAACTTATTATATTAATCTCTTTATGAAAATTAAACTCAAACCCCTTTATGAACTCAACCTTGATAATCTAGTCAAAAATTAGTTAAACTACCTTCAAGAACCTCCGTGTCGTTATCGGTGAGCTGTTAATCCTTATTTGTTTAAACTTTGTGATTGAGGAAACTAGTAAAGCTAATTCACTTTTACAACCTACTCATCACATGATTCCTCCTCATAACACCATATGTCAACTCCAATTAGATTATATTCTCGTTTTAGAAACTAATTCTTTTAGTTCATGAAACGATTTAGTGTAAATTTTCATCTAACCAAATATCTTCTTAGAATTATACACACTATTCTAGAAAACACTAGTTTTAACTAGAACACTATCATAAGGTTATCAAGTTGATTCATTAATTACTATAATAAAGACCTTCACAAACTAAGAGCTCATGGGTATAAATCTTATTCCATACTATCCACCACTCCATAAACCACCAGTAATAACATAAACCATATTCTATAAATTAAAGAATTAGAACTACTAACGACCTTGAATTAACCCTTGCATCATGCAACGTACTATTTAAATCACCTATAAACATCTACAAGGATTATGTCGATCACAAAGCAATAAGATTTCAACTCAAGGTTTCAAACAATAATCAACACATCTTAACCTTCATACAATCAAACCATTATCCTTTCACTATTTAGCATTTGTCTTAAAAACAAGAAATACAACCATGGTTATTGCTAGCTACACTAATGCATAATGTGAACTTAAATTTCATATTCACGTATACAAGTAGCTAGTCTAACTTATGTCTAATCTAATTATCACTCAACAATGTAATTGAGACCTTTTTACACAAAAATTGCCAACATATATCCACTTAGTGACTAAAACTCACATATTAACAAATTTTAGTGAAGATTAGCCACTAATCCAACCTTACAATATCAAGCTATTTAGAAATCCTCTTTTTGGCGTATTAACGGAAATCCATCATCAAATAGAATATATAAATGATTAGAGTATTTCTTACTCATCATACTTAATTACAAAATAATAACAAAGTTCTTTTATTTGAACTAATTACTCTTTAGATTTTGTTAACAAGGTTAGTAATTCACTTGTTGATTGAATTCTATTAAGACACTAAGAACATAATTACAGAGGGAACTCTAAGTATTACATTTAGTTAGAGTAAACATTAAACTTTGTCAATATTCACGTTCTCAAAGCCAAGTTGATAAATTAACAACATATAGCATTGGACTACTCATTATCCTTCACTGATTCTCATTAATAAGGGCACCACTAATCGCCTAGACTAACAAATTTTATGAAACTAAATTAAGAACGTATAATCAACTCTATTGCAAGATTCAATGAAATACCAACTAGATTATCAACTAACATAATCACTATTCCCAATAAATTGACATAAGAGAAATTCTTTACTTATTCTGAATTCTCTATTATCCTTTGAATCTCATCTTAACACAATTGGTAACCAAACCAAAAGAATATTTCCAATATTAACTAATAGCAAAAATCCAACTTTCCTAAATGTGAAAAATTACATAAGACCTTCTAATTATAATGAGATACAAATTGGTATAATCAATCCATTAAGTCAAGTTAAGCAATGACTCTTCATACCTAATTCACGAATTGCTCACCAGATTATGCAAAGAAAATCAGAAAATAAAAGAATTCCATAAAGACCTTTTCTACTCTACCTTAACCGTCCAACAAAAATCAAAATTTCAACATCAAACTAAATCAAGCATCAAAAATTTTTAAAAGAGAGGAAGGAGGAAGCACTGCACCTCGCGACGGACCGCGCTTGAGCGACGCCACCACCACAAAAGGGCGGCGTGTGTAAAGTGCATGGATAGGAGAAAGAGAAGATCACGAGCAGCCGCACCAGTGCACCACCATCGAACATAAGAGAACAACACGGGGAGAAATAACACGTCGTCGGTGAGCCAAGGAAAACGCCGGCAAAGGCGTCGGTGACCGAAGGTAGCGTCAAGCAGGAGTGAGAGAGGGAGATGCGGGGCAGAGAGAGAAACGAGGGTTTGGGGTTGCTTTTGGGTTCTAGGATAACTAAAGACATGAGAGAGATGAGAATTGAGAAATAACTCACTTAAGGGGTCTTGGTATTTTTTTCCTTTATATTATCACTAGTAGAAAAAGGATGATTTGCGTCCCCTCAATTACGTCGCACTAAATGGAAAACGACGCAAAAACGAAATTTGCGTCGCATGCAAGCTAGAGTGCGACGCAAAACAACAATGCACAAACACCAGATACGAGCTATATGCGTCGGACCCTCATGAAGTGCGGCGCATATAGCCCATCTGCGTGGGACCCTGAGGCCATCCGACGCACATCGTTGCATCCTGGTGACAAAATTTGAGACCCTATCCGCGTCGCACGTCTTTAAGGTGCGTTGCAAAAGGCTGATTTGCATCGGACCCCTAGGCCCATCCGACGCAAATCACTTAGGCCACGTATATACACGCACGTTGAGGATAGACCCAATTTGCATCGGACCTCATTCTAAGTGCGACGCAGATATCGGTCCTTATTCTCCCAAATAGGCCAAGAGGCCCACTTCCCTCTTTATTTCGATTGCCAACCCTAATATCAACACATGACAGATTTTGCTTCTCCACGCCGTCACTCATCCTCTCTCTCTCTCTCTCTCCCTCTCCCTCTCTCTTTCTCATACCTGCGCTTCTTCTCCTGTTCGCAATTCATCATTTCATCAATTTACCTTAAATCACTGAATTGCATTTCGACGACGGAAATCTGAAACTTTCGAGGAGAAGAATTTGTCGCTGAACAATTTCTTATAGGAATTCAAGTCTCTCAAATTCTCGCTGAACAATTCATCTTATTCAGGTTCTTTTCAATTCTCTTATAATTATGAATTTCTTTGTTTTGCTAAAAATAAATTTCTGGTATATTTTCTTTTTAATTTCTGGTATAAATTAAAATGAAATTTATTGAATTTCTAGATCTGGAGGAGGAAGAAAAGAAATTGCTGACCAATATTTTATATTTCGATTGTTTTAGGATTTTCAGATTTTTATATTTCGGTTGTTTTAGTCTAGGAATTCCATATTTTAATATTTCGATTGTTTTTGAGTTCCGCTGAACTGTTCATATTATTCCATATTTATTCATTCTCTACTGGCTATACAGGAGATTTAATTTCTTTTGGTTAGTTCATTTTATTTTGACGATTTGTATAATTTTTCATTTTATTTTGACGATTGTATAATTCGTCATGTTCTTTCGATTGTTCACGTTCTTTCAGTTGCAAATTGCGGTGAGGTTGTTTAATTTTGTACGAGTTGTACAAGAAATTACAAATAATCATTCATGTTCTTTGTACAAGAAATTACAAATAATCATTCATGTTCTTTTAAGGTCTGTAACCTAAAATATGGATGATGATTCACGAAATTAATTTTTTTTGTTAAAAAAAGTCACTTTTGCGTCGCACGTAGACCAATACGCGACGCAGATTTACTTTTTTTTAATATTAAATGGATGATTTGCGTCGCACGTAGACCAATACGCGACGCAGATGCTGTCCATGTGCGTCGGACTACCTAGTACATCCGACGCAAATAGCACAAAATTTACGTCGTGTCTAATCCGACGCAGATCGTATCTCTTAAATTTGCGACGAGACCTGTGCTGTCGGACCAAAGTCCGACGCAAATAGGGGTCCCAGGTCCGACGCAAATCGACGTTTCTCTACTAGTGTATAACTGGTTGGTATTGCATTATTAGGTCGTCTAATGCAATGATATGTTACCTAATGCAACGATTTAATCTAAACCATTGCAATAGTTAAAATGCCCGTTGCATTTGACTAGTTGATGCAACGATTCTCTTTAACTGTTGCAAATCGCGTTGCATTAGTTTTAACCGTTGCAATAGAGTGTTGCATTAGCCTTAACCGTTGCATTATAGTGTTGCATTTACTTCAAAATGTAGTGGTGCAATTTATGTGGATTCCTTTGCTTTGGTCATTTGGGCAGATGAGTATAGGTGTTTCCATTGGATGCTTGTATGTGTAATTTGGGGAGATTAAGGATCGATTAATCTTTGTTGCTTGATTTTCTACTTGAAAAGGCATTCTATAATTATAAATAGGTAAAATTAGCCTCAACACTCTAAACTATAGCATAGGTGCATCCAACACCACCTACTACGACTTATAGCCAGAACACCACAAAGTACGGACTTGGGTGCAGTCTGTACCATAAATGAGGCCAGAGACCAGAATTCTCACCAGCGTCGGGAGAATCTTAATATTTTATTATTTTTTTCCATTTTACCCCAGGTTTCAGGCCTCATTTATTTTATTATATGAGTTATTTTAAGGTGAGAATTCTGGTCTCCAGCCTCATTTATGGTACGAATTGCACCCAGGCCCGTACTTGGTGGTGTTCTAGCTATAAGTCGTAGTTGATAGTGTTGGGTGCACATGCGCTATAGTTCAGAGTGTTGAGGCCAATTTTACCTTCTAAATATTGTCAAACTTTGTGTTGAAAAGTGTCGAATTATTTCTCTTTTGGAAGTTGTAGCGACCCTAGTTGAATCTTAAAATCTTCTTTGGTGCATGAGTCTTTACCTCCAAATGAGCTATGCTAAGATTTATATCGATTGTTAAAAAAAGTGTTTTAAGTCTTGAGTCCAATAAGTGGAGCCAATAAGCCCACAAGACATAATAAGCCTACTAAAATCCATGAAATGAAAAAAAAAAGTTCGAAAAAAAATAAGTGGTAATTACCACATGTTCTTGAAAAGTGGGTTAGTCGAAATGGTTGAGTGGGAGCTCGAGAATTTAATAAGTAGAGTTTCCCTTGTAATGATGAATGCCATTATGGCTTAAACATTGAGACTCTAGACCTATTGCTCAATTGTTATAATTCTACAATCATGGTTTTCTCTTAGCAAAAGTCAAGTTTGGGGGGGTTTATGTGCACTATAGGTGATTAGGATCAATCTTGGGACCTTCTTCATCCATTTGAGAACGATTTGTGACTCTTGAATGCCTTAGTAGACTCTAATTAATTCGTGTTTGAAGCTTTTGATAGTGTCAATTTTGCATCTTAGATTAGTCTATCCCCTATATTCCTAATAAGTCATGGATAAATATTGATAATGGCTATGCTTTGAAATTTTGCTTAGATCGTCCATTGCTTTGTGAACCATGGGTTGAAGAGATGACTTTGGGCTTATTATCTATATTTGTGCTTGACTAGAGTTGTGGGTTAAGACTCTTGGGAAACCCTTACGAGAGCAAACTCGTCCACTAGAGCGATCTAAGGGTTTAAAGGGCTTGTTGCACATGTTAAGTGCAACCGTGATTCCTATGACAGTGAGTTAGAATTTCTAGCTTTTTAGGGTAGTTCTTCATTATCTTGTTTCATTTGCTCGAGGACGAGCAAAGGTTAAGCTTGGGGGATTTTGATGAGTGATGTTTGTATCACTCAAATACCTTATTTTTTCATGTTTAGAGTCATTTTTCTTCTTTATTTATCATTTTCTAACTTATTTTGCGTAATTTAGAATAATTGAGTAATTTGTAGCTTATTTGTGAATATTAGTTATTTTGGATATTTATATAGGGTTTGGTAATGCTTATTTGTGTTTGATGTTGTAGGATCAACCTTAGAGGTCTCCATACCACACACCAAGCATAGAGTGGAGCAATTTTGGCAAAATAAGAGCTTTTGGAAGGATTTGTGCACAAGGGTCACATTAAAACGGTCATAACTTTGATCACACACAATATTTTGCAGTGATTCAAGTTGCAGATGAAAGTTTAGCTCGATATCTTTCCAACGAGTGGTCACAAACCCGATTCCGATGAAAAATGAAAGAGATATGGCTCTTTGAAGTCAGGCGCGTCTGCCATAACGGAGTCCGTACTGCTTGGAGCGCCCGCTCCAGGAGCCCAGAAACCTTATGCCTGCGTGAAATTGTATGGAGAGCCCGCTCTAAACTATATGAAGCGCCCGCTCCGCTTGAATTCTACGGAAATTCCTATTTTTTGACCCGTTTAATGATGTAATGTTTAAATCTTTTAAAAGGAATACGGGCGGATCCAGCGTGGGTTCAGTGGGTTCAACTGAACCCACGAAAATCTGGAGAAAAAGGATGAAGAAAATAGCGAAAAATCGGAAAAGTAAAACAGATTATAAACATTCCGCACCGCTTTGTTATTAGTTTTAGATGTTTCGTGCAATGGTCTGTTAGGCTGCAAATCTTTAGGTCATTTGTTGGCTCGCGGGTTTGATTCTCTGCGGGAGGTTTTTGTTTACTTTTGACTTTTCTTAATTTTTTTAGTTTTACACGACAATGGAGTTGTTTGGCAATCGGCTGTTGGCTTTTGAGTGGTTTAGTTGGCTTGTTTGACTGGCTAGAAGCATTGGTTGTACGTATTGGCTTTTTAAGTTGGCTGTTTAAGCCAGCTGTTTGCAAAAGTGTTTGGCAAAATTAATTGTGGTTGGTGGCTGTTTATTAGAGAGTTTGTGGGCCAACAAGCTAAAAGCCAATCCAAAAAGCTGCTCCAGGCAGCTTTTTCATTTTGGCTTAAAAGCCAGCTTTTCAGCCAACCAAAAAGTCAATAACCAAACACTTTTTTTGGCTGTTTGACCAAATTGAAAAGCCAAAAGCCAAAAGCCAATGAAAAAGCCATTTACCAAACATGGCCACATGTCTGTTTTTGTTTACAGCTTTTTCCATTTTTTTTATATTTTAAACGGCAATATCTTTTTTTCTATGGCAATATTGTTAACTGATGGTTTTCTTTTCATTTTTTTTTCATTTTTCTTCCATAGAACTTTACCTTTTTTTTCCTTTTTTGATTCAAATAGAGCTCTACTCTCCACTTTATAATTGTGTTTTGCTTTATTTTAGTTTTAAGTTTCAAATTTTCCTTTCTTAATCCCCTTTAAAAAAATTCCTTAATTGTTTTTAGAATCCAAACTAATGTTTGATTGTGATTGTGATTCAATATATTATTTTTGAAATTTTTGTCTTCAAATTTTTAGTTTGTAAATAGTTAATGTCTAGCTACTTTAATTTATATTTCTTGCAAAAGAGTTGAGGATATAATTGTCCTTTTGTAAATCTGTATTTTTGGATGGTTAAATATGTACTACATAATTGCTAATGCGTAAACAACTTTAACTTTATTTCTCTTTGGTTTTTCTGAAGGGCTCCGAACCCACGTAGGTCAGATCCTGGATCCACCACTGAAAAGGACAGACCCCTAACTTTTGAAGGAGAGAAAGGAGAGCTAGCCTCCATAAGCTTAGATAGAGGATTAAGTTAGGGTTTTTAGAGAGCGAAACTCTCATCTTCTAGAGAGAGAAGTGAGAGAAACTTGTTGATGAAAAGTTTGGAATTTGAAGAATATAAGAAGGAAACTTGAAGATTTGGAGGCTCCTTGCAATTTTAATGAGAATTTTTTACTCTCTCTCATATTTTGTTGCTTTATTTACTTATTTTTATGTCATTTTCACTCTATTTACTTCTTCATCCTAGATTAGTGTTTGATTTCATGTTTTTAGTTGTTGTTGTTTATTTCATTTAAAATTTGTTAAGATTTGTGAGTAGTTATTTTGCTTGGGAGGGATGAAACCATTAATGATATCATGAGCCTTTGGGTCATATTTGGGGTAATTTTGGAAAACGAGATCAAATGAGCAATAGGGGTTTTATTGTTGGTTTTTGTGTTGGCCTCCATGAAAACTCAATTAATAGTCACTTCAATGAAGGATTGAAGGATGAAATTGAAGAGTTGATTCCCTGTTTGTTAGCTTAACTAAACTTGCATGAAAATATGGGCTTTAGTTAAGGGATTCATTTAGTCATCTTGTTATACGTGTTCTTGAGTTGGGGTTTCTTGCATGAAAATAGGACATAATCTCCAATTTGAGTAACCCTCTTTAGCTTGAAAGAGTAATTAGAGATTTGTTAGATGACCCCTTTGATTCACTCCCATTAGACTACCCCCTTATTTGCCTAATTGTTTTCATGATTGAAGTAATTGGTGAATTCCCCTACCCTCCTAGTTCCTTTTATTTAATAGTTGTTAGTTGTTAACTAACAAATCTCTTAATTAAGTCTTGGCCTAGCTTATTATAATTAACATTTTCGGTGATTACCCTTAGTCCTTGTGGAAGAATGACCCTTGCTTGCCATTATACTTAGGTTAGTGGTTAGTTAGGCTGTTTGATTTAGGGGTTTTGTTTAAACGACGCGAAAAATCTAATATCAATTATGTGAGAAGAAAATTTATTATGTTATAAAGTATAACTTTTATTATAAGATAATGATAGATCAGTGTAACATTAGATTGTAAAATGCGAATATATGAAGAAAAAGGGTCACTATATCAGATTGATTATTTTGGTCCACACTAGGTCCACGCAAGAATAACTCTCAGGGAAACAAAAATTGGAGTATGGGAACAATGCTTTTTTTAGAAAACAAAAATTTGGACTTTGGAGTTTACTGTTTGAACTTCGAAGTTGCATTAGGACCAAAGCTTACATGGTGTACACGCTAGTACATAGAGCATGGTGCACACATGTACATGGATAACATATCAAATGTACATAGATAACAAGTCAAATGAACATATGTACATGGATAACAAGCCAAATGAACATATGTACATTTTTGTTTGTTGGTATTGTTTATTGATATTGGTCTTTGTGTACATAATCTAGTGTTTCATGTTCATCGTGCATATGATCCTTTTCATACGGACATGTGTATATATTAATTTGGACATTAGGACAATTACGTTGTTATATAGATTTCAATTTTGCACATTCAATAATTCGATTAATAAGATATTAGAAAGTTGATATTCGACGGAAAGTCGATATCCTCCTTAAAAGGCGTTACCCATTTCCAATATTAATGTCATGAAAACATTGAAGAAAGCTCGATTCCTTATTTGTTCATAGACTTTAACGACGTTACATCTACTTCTTACATCTACCCTATATATAATCATCCGTAGCTCGTCTCGTTTCCTACGTTCTATCCCTAGCTAGCAAAACATATCACAGCACAAGAACAAAAAAAGTAGAAAAATGGCAGCAATGAGATCAACAATGTTAGTGTTCCTAGCCATTAGCATAGTCCTGATGACGGTTCCATGCCCATCTAAAGCTGATTACCTCGAGTTCGACCTCGCCCCTGATGATGGCTTGGCACCGTACTCGGACATCATCTACGCCCCTGAGCCGGTCATAGACCCAAAATTAGCTATATGTGCCGCACGAATCACCCTAGATTGTGCGGCAGAGATTGTTAGCAACGATTTTTTCCCGGTCCATGTTGAAGCTAAGTGTTGTAGGCAACTGGTACGGATGGGGAAGACATGTAACGATTTGATTGTGGATGATATGCTCGCTGATTTTGACATGAAGAAGAAGTTTACTAGAATGCATGATAGGAGTGATCATTTATGGAATAAGTGCCTTCAAATTTTGACCAAGAATTGAGTCCAAATATAGCATGTTATTGGGTCATATCCAAGTCTTTAAGTATGTCATATTGTGAACCGGTAGTACTTCTACTATAATCAAAGTCCAAGTAGTATTGGGCTTTTTTTCCTATATTTCATTAGTGATATAAACTATTTATCTTATTATGAAGGCCCTATAAAGTCGATTATCTTTATCATTGCGTACCAGGAAACTAATTTTATTTCTTTTTGATTGTATTTTGTTTTCTGTAATATGGTAAATTTGCATGCCCCTTTCTTACGCAAGCGAAATCATAGTATTGTAAATTTGCATAAAATATAAGAGAAGGGAAAAAAAGCATATATCCAGCAAAGTTTTTTATCTTTATTTTATAATCATAGATTATCATTGAGACAAACTTCTTTCTCCTAAAAATACAAACTCAAAATACATGAGACAAACACGTTATAACATTTAGGCCCAAATTATCTAACAGCTCCGAAATCACAATTGTCCATATGTACCTACGTGCTAGGAGTAATGTTTTGTTGAAAATATGTATTAGAGATATTGTTAACCAATATACTCCATTCTTTAAAACTCTGGACATTTTACGGTCTTTAAGATAAACTTTTGACCATTGATATTGGTATAATTTATTACGGATTAATAAAAATTACAAAAAATTGATATTTTGAGATATATGAATTGGGAAGAATCTGACAATATCTCATATAATAATACTCCCTCCATTTGTTACTAATCTTCCTATTTACTTTAGCAACATAAATCAAGGCAAATAAGAGATATATTGTGTAACTAGGGCCTTTTTGTTTATATAAATAAGAATAGAGAGAAAATGTGGTTGTGAGAGAATGTAAAATTATGTGGGTACAACAAGTATGCATGGTAAAGTAGTGCACAAAGGAAATCTATACATATATATTAAAAGATGTTCCTAAACAAGGAAACGGCATCACGTGTCACTCTTCCTTAGGTGCTTTACAACATGTGATACACATACAATAAAAAAAAGATAAGAAAATGTCATGCATAAGATTTAGGAAAAATTCCCTAGAATAAGTCAACCTTTAACCGGTCTTCTTTTAATAAGTTAACCACTGGATTATCCTAGAATAAGCCAACTTTGATATCACTTAAGCCTGTAATGAGTTAGATGACTTATGACCTATTTAACCGGTTAAAAGAAAGGAAAAAAATTCAGATTTTTTTTTTCGTTTTTAATATTTCTCATCTCTCCTCTCTCATCACCTCCTTCTCTCTCCTCTCTCATCACCTCCTTCTCTCATCACCTCTTTCCATGGCTAACCACCTAACCCCAACCACCACCCTAGCCACCACCCTACAAACTCGAAATCCCACCACCTCAAATCCACCCATTCAAAACCCCCACCAGACCACCACCACCTTCGTCTCCTTCCTCCACCGCCTTCGATCGCCTTCCCCCTCCCCTTCCACCACCAGTCCACCACCCCCTCACTTCAAATTACAGCAACAAAGTAACAAAAACACTTGAAATTAAAGAAGTTAATAATGTAGTACAACAACAACTGAAGATTAGAGAATAACAGACGAAATCTTCAACATTATCAATGCCGTTGGAGAATTTCTCAACGCCGCTGAGTTTTCATTGTTTGCATCGCTTCGAAATTAATCTCTCTCCTCAGTCTCTTCATTCACTCGTTTTCTCTCTCTTGAGTATTTTTATCTACTGCCTTATATCATTGTTTCTCTATGAGAGAGATAGTAGAGAAAGAAGAAGAGGGAAAAAAAGAGAGCTTTGTGTTCTTCTTGGAGTCTTACATTCGATGCACATACCATATTCGCTTACGTGGTTTCTTCGCCTCCCCGACTTTTTCAATTTGATTTTCTTTTTGTGATGTGGGAGGAAGAGGAAGAAGTTCTGTGGTGGTGAGATTCGTGGCGGTGGCGAGGCAAAGGGGGTAGGGAACTGGGGGAGAGGTGGTCGCGGGAGGGTGGGGTAGAAGGTGTGTGCAGAGGCGGGGTAGAAGGTGTTTGCAGGGGGCACGGGGTGTTCGACGGGGTGGGTAGGGGTTTTGGGTAGGAAAACTAGATGGGTTTTTATTTTTAGTTTAATTAATTTAAATAACCGGTTGTTCCCTGCATTAGCAGGTCACAATGTAATCCAACTTGTTTAATGCTTAAATAATATAAAAGATGGCTTATTCCAGGATAATCCAGTGGTTGACTTATTAAAAGAAGACGGGTTAAAGGTTGACTTATTCTATGGAATTTTTCCTAAGATTTAATCTTGTAACTTCAAGTTTATATACTAGAATCATGACCACTAAACAAAGTTATAATTAATGTTATCATTTCAAAGTAGAATATTAATATATGAAAACTATAATTATGCGGGGTATAGGGCCTAAAACTAGTAATAGAGTAAAGGTTGGAAATTGTTTTTAAAGCACATTTAAACAAAAAATAATTAGATCCTTAAAAATCGAATCAAGTATTAATTATTGACATTTCTGTCACAATTAATATTGACCGATGCGATATGTTGATTATTAATTATATACCAAGATAGAACAACCCTGGTTGATACCATTTTTTACAATACACAATTATGTTTTTGTCTCTCAAACTTTATACTCACATTTGATGGTGGACACCCTTTTCTACTATAAATGACACCAGGGGACTATCGTCTAAGATAGAAGAGTGTAGCGGACGTTATATGTGTGGAGGGATGAACCGATGGAGTAGGATTAATTTCTAATTTTTCTTAACGCAGAAATGTATAATTATAATTTTTGTGATTTGTTAAGCATTTATAATTTTGAGTAAAGGTGGATTGGTCTTTAACATATAATTCATGTGCAACGCATGGGTTCAAGCATTCATGCATGAGGAGAGATGCCACATGGTGGATGAACTTGTATGATAACGCATTTTATAATATGTAGAAAGTGTTTATATCATTATGATTAAAGAATCTGTTAGAGGATATCACAAACAATGCTTGGAATCTCGATGTTGATCTAGTTCAAGTTGTACGGACTAATGCGGAAACGTGTAACAAGAAAACGATATGAACAAACCTTAAGGAGCGAAGAATTAAATCAATGACAAACACATTTTCTAATGTGGAAAACCTCTCTGAAAAAGAGAAGAATCAGGTCGTCGCTAGCCTTTTAATTCAAATAACCTAACTACCCACCTAAATTAATCAAGTGCTAATAAGCAAGGGTTGAACTTCTAGGATTGCAGGTCTCACCAAGGTAAAATACTCACTACAAGTAAGCTAACGAAAATAAGGCCAGGTTTTTGGTTACTCTATTAAAATTTAACTAGTTATACAAAGACGATCATGATTGACATCAATAAAGGAAAAGTACTAAGAATGAGGTAAACACTGCAATCAGAAATCACATTCAAATATAAAGTAGCTCCAAGCTCTTTATCTCCTTTTTGCACCCCTATAAACTTGTAGGCACCTAAATTCCTACAAAGAAAGATCAAATTTGATAAGAAAAAACCTCATTTAGGAACGGAAATAATAACTTATTTAAACAAGAAAATTGTTAAGTAGGACACAAATTGAACTAAGAGAATAGACAACAACATAAGAGGCGAAATTGAAGGAAAAGATCCTAAAAAGAAAGACATAAGCGAATATGGCCTTAAATCTATCTTAAGAATGAGATAAATCTCACTCATCACTCTCCATATAGCAAGTAGAGGAAAACCAACAAATTGAAGTTTCACTAATCCTCTAAAACAAATATTAGTGAACCCCACACTCACATATCCCGTGAATTACAATCTCTAACTTTAACTAGAAATCTAAGAGTCTTTGTAATATATCTCCGTATTTTATGAGCACGATAGTAATGATTCGAAGCTCCCTTTAAATAGAGGTTGGAATAATCCTAACCCTATTAGAATTAGCAGTTTACAACATGTAATCCGACTAGAATCACGAAGCTACTTATTTTTCTTGCTAAAACAAATATCATCTTTCTAGGAAAATATGTTATTTTTTTAAGAACCCTAACAATGATAAACTATGAATTAAACGAACTACAAAAATCTCACACTGTCCAATATAGATGGTTTAGCCTCTTTGCTCTTGTTTGCCTACGAATCTCCATTGAAAAAAAAACACATGACGTTATTGGGGATCCTACCACCATTCTGGACAATGAGTTTGCATACCTAACGGCTAACACAAGTTACAATCGAGTTTTAGTTATTTAGTTGTCGAGTCAATTCATGTTGGCATATTCATATATCAGATAATTTTGAACATATTTCAATTGATATTAATCATCCTTCTATTAGACTGCACTTCTTTTTCGATTTCAATTTTGATTTATGTTAAAATTTAGATATCTAGCCTATAGTTATTTGGGTATGGGGAGGCAATTCATTTTTGCTTGGTCTAGCTTTGTGCTTTTGTCCATTGATAGCGTCTAGGTGATGGTGGAAGCTACAAGGTTTTTTAAGGAGTCTACAAGGCAAAATTTATGTACGATTTAAGTACTTTTCTTTTTCTATTTACACCTAATTAGAAATTTTACAAATGGCATATATATGGGCTCTAATATATGGCGTTGTCAACCTCAAGTCCATTATTCATTATTATCCATACCTATTGTACTAAACCAAAAAAAGTCAAATTTAATTGTGATTCCAATAATAAGTTAATAACTATGAAAACATTGCATTTAGCCTCAAACAATCGCCTTCATTATCACTACAATACAAACCTCACGAGATATTAGTCATTAAAATTAAAGAAAACAAAAAAGATGGAAGCTTTATTTGGTTAAATTCGTCACCAAATAAAAACTTTATACTAACAAACTTTAATCTACATTCATGATTTCATTAATTGTTACTACTCCAATTGGTTGGACGTCAAATTTTATATTTTTACTATACTCCTACTACTATTAATTAAATGTTGGGAGGTGGCTGCTGCTCTGAAACTGAAGAAATTATAAAGTTCTGTCTGCTGAGCTTGAGACTGCTGTTGTTTCATGTACCCGCAGGTCATCTCTTTCTCTCTCCTCAGTGCTCTCTTAAATTTTACGCGGTTACGTTGCATGCATTGCTGCATATAATATCCAGCTATATACCCTAAGGTACATTATTTTTTACCTTTCATTTCCCTTTTAAATTTTATCTCGTGAGTTATTTCTGGCCTTTTATTCATTTCTTTTACTACTAGAGTAGCTGAGAATGATGGATGGTAAGACCAAGATCGTTTCTTGAAATTCGAGTTTTTTGCCTTTATCTTTGACTTTTACTTATGATCATCGGCTTTTAACCTAGTTCTTGTACTAAGAGTATCTGAGTATGTTCCTTTTTTAACTTCTTCCTCCTGTTATTGTTTACACTCTTATCTACACCCTCCGTTTTTATTTAATTGTTAGAGTACGCTTTTGTGGGAGAACTAAGGAAATTATTGTGCAACAATCAACGAAGAAGTAAAAAAAAAAAAAAAGAATGTTTGGTTTTGGAAAATGAAAAAAAAAACATTAAAATAATGTAGGAGAGAGAAAAAATAGAGTAGGTGGGTAGATTTTAGGTGGATTAATAACATGGATGGTGGGTTATATGAGGTAGAACAGTGTAAAATGTTGATGTGATAGGTGACCATATAAGGAAAAAGTAAAAGTTTAACAATTAAAAAAACAGAGAGAGTATTTACTTTTCTCAATTGAGATAGGGTTAGACGGAAAAAAATAATTCTATTTCTTTAGTAAATGTTCGAAAAATGAATTTCACATGTTTATCGAGAAGTTAATAGAACCGGTTGCAGTTTCTTTGAACATCTTGCCAACCCTTGGGTAGTAATCTAGATAAGTTAGGTTAATTACGTTATTGAAAAAATAAAAACTTTTATTACCCATTTATCGTAAATTTAAAAAATAATTAAAAAAACCATGATGAACCACATATTTCACATAGTATTTATATAAATAATTCATATTTTGGCATCATGAAGACATTTTTTTGTTGAAATATTGAACTTACTATAAATTGAATTGTTTGCGTAGGTAGTTCATCAGATGATGTATGGCAGTATCTAGTAGTATTAGTGTAAATATTTACCATCTAATTTGCTCTCTTCCAAGGGAGAAGTTAGCTAGACTGCTACAACTTACAAGAATTACCATACTTAGCAGGATAAGACGTTTAATTTGGTTTTTCGTTTGAGAAGAGCAAGCTTTATTTGATATTGTTGCCAAAATTTGTGCTATATCATCTAACAATATTTTGACATGAACTACTCGAATGGCTTGTAGTTGACCTTTTAAAGAAAGTTTGTATCCGTAGGCTTCAATTCTGCTTATGAATGCTAATTCATGCAAATAGTACGATATAACAACACGTGAATGTCCGAAAATAATTTTCACAATTTTTTTTATGGAAGGAATCCGATTATGATCAAATTCTAGGCATACCTTTATTAATTTGATGGAATGTAATAAAGAAGGAAGATGAGAAGCATGCAAAGGTTGTAAAGAATATTCAAGTCAAACTAATGGTGAATCGATCTAATAATTATAAGATGGAGGGTATATTTTTAAGTCGAAGTTGTCCAACAAGGAAGAAATACATAAACTTTAGAAGTTTGAACTTTGAAATTAGGGTTGTTTTGTGAAGGTTATCCTATACTAGTTGTCAATACCATTTCCAAGATTATACAATTTCTACTAGCAACACTTAGCTAAATATTGAGAGAAAAAAAAAAAAAGAGAACGGAAAGTGGAGCACAAATTTGCAAGACATCCTTTAGAAAATCACACAAAATACAAGTTAGTAAATAGGTTTGGAAAGTACTCCTACATTAATCTTAAACAAGAAAAAACATACACTTGATGATCAGGATTAAAGAAGGGGAGATAATCAGCCTAATTATCAAAACACTCTTATGCAACAAGGTTTTTTTACCCTAAAAGTCTCAAGTTAACTTGGCTTTAATTTGCCATAATTACTTGCAACAAAATTAACAGTCAAAGGGAGGAAGGAAACGAATAGCTTATGACGATGATATATTTTTAAAGTCCATATACCTTTGTTTTACTGACTATTTTTTTTGGCGAAGTCAATACCCGAACCCAATTCCCTTGTAATGGTAGCCATTGATAAGTTCCTTCAAATCGAGATAGTTCAATTTTTCGAGTTCCTTTCTACTGTGTAATTCATGCATACACCATTGCAAGGATCACAAAAGGTGCGTTCTTGACTTCTTCCATGGATATAGTACTGTAAAATCCCAAAAGTTGTAACACATACACTCCCCTTCTCAAGCTTAGTTTTGGTCCAGTCCTCTACTAATCAAGCTTACTGCAAAAAACCAAAAGATAAGAGCCAATTCCCTTGCTGAAAGACGGTTGATGTTAAAACGAATGCAAGCAATAAAAGAAATTAACAAAACAAAGAAGACACTTGTATTTATGTGGTTGATTAATAATGTGTTAGCTACATTCAACTGACTAAAAATAGAAGATTTCAGTTTAGAATATATAGTACGGCTAGGTTAAGAATACACAATAAAATAGTTTTTCTAGCAATCTAGTGATCTCTTAAGCGCCAAAATCAGGACATCACAATGATCAGACAAATAGAAGGAAGATAAAAGAGACCAAACAATGTGCATATTTTGAAAAGACAACACACTCAAAGATAAGTAAATACTGTAATAAGGGTTTGTTATTGGTGAAAGGGCAAAGATAATTGGCGTGCAATTTTTTTTCCTTTTTTTGTGGATTTTTTTTTCCTGATTTACTTTTTGTTACATCTTAGAAGATAGGACAATGATGTGAGCAAAAGTGCTCATGCCTATTACAAGAGATTGGAATTAACCTAGGAGAAATGGTAACATTATTTGCTTGTGTTTATAGGAATATTGTTCCAGAATAATATGATACAATAATATTTGCTCTTACGATCATATGTTTTCACTAATATTATCAAGTATGATCTTGTTGTAATAAATATATATAAATTTAGTTTCTCACTAATACATAAATCTTCTATCATCGAATAATTTAAATATCCACGATATTGTATGTCAGAGACCGTGAAAAAGACAGAAGCTGCAACTAAATAAGATCGAGGAAGTATATTGATGCCAGATAGCCTCAAACAGCCTTTAACAAAAGTGACGTGTAACTCATTTTTTTAAAAACCAATGAAGTATCAAGGGGATGTAATATTCAAACCACAAAATTTCTACCCTAAACTTACACAATTTCGTGAAATAACAAAAGGAAGATTTAGAAAACTGGCTTACCATCAGCAAAAGCACACCGATCCAGTTGTTTGATCAAGCGCTCTCACAAGCTACAGCAGCCTTAATCCTTTCCACAGTACACTTTATCAAACTATTAACCGTAGCAACAGAACCCAAAGAGAGCTTGGCTGTAGGAACTGAATCCACTAGGATTTGGAATGCAACCGTTAATAACGAACCACCTGAGCCAACATCCATGGCACCGCCGCCATGACCAGCCACTGGCCCATCCGGCAGAATGGCAAAGCCCGAGGGTAAGAGTGCGACATAATCCGGGTCTCCACCATTCAAGACCACATTCATTGCGACAATATCCACTGGTGCATAGATGACATAGGAGCCTGTTGAGTCTGTGCTGCTTTCTTGTAGTATTAGCATGTTGCTCTGGCTTGAATTTGCACTCTACATTTCACCATAACAAAATAATGAACACAAGTGTCACAACCAAAGTTCCCTTAGATTGAATTGATGTGTTTTGTGCCATTATAAAGCCACAATGTGTAAGGTACATCTATAGGTACTTAATGAATTAGAGTTAGGTACACATGAAAGTCATCAACTCATTTCAAAAGCTATATTGCTTATTTGTAAGTAATTTGTTCATTTCCAAGTTAGTTTTACTTGTTTGAAAGTTTATTTGCTCATTCCAAAGTGGTTTTTGCTCGTTTCAGATTTATTTTTGCTCATTTCCAAAATAATTTTTCTACTTTGATCTGGTGCATCCAGAACTAGGTGCACCCGAGTGTATGGCATAGGTGTTGTTATAAAACCATAAATGTAGAATTTGTGCACGTCACATGTATTGTATACAATAACCTAGTCATCCCAAATCAGTCATTGCACCAAACACAAGCATGCCAATATTCACAACCTTGGACAATTAGGGTTTTTCTATGATTCATGGCTAAAGAAAACCGTTTTAAATATTTTGATTGGTTGAGAAGGTTATATTTAACCACAAAAAATTTAAACGGTCGTATAAGATATTTTGTGACTACAATTAGGACAACCTCATAAAGGGTAATAAAGTGTAATTTGGGCTGACTAAATTCGTTGTATACAATGTAATAGAAAATTGGCAACTGAAATGAGACAAATTATTGAATACTTACATTCACTCTAAGAAGCGACACACAATTCCCCGGATCACGGCCATTGGCTATGTGAGCCATCTCTTGGACTAATCCCCCATTTGAGAGGATATCCCACTGTAAAAAGAAGACATGATTTCACGATTAATTCAATCAATTATTCCCTATGAAAACTTGCACTAATAATCTAGGAAATATTTGCAAGAATATGTTGCAAGTAATTGAGTCTCGAGTTGGCAACTTGATGCAATTGAATATATTCTCAGCTTATGAAGCTGAATTTAGAATTCTAAATACTTCAATTGATGTTGTGGCCTTGTGGGCTATACCTCGCTCCTAGAGTTTTCGTCACGCAGGAAATCGAAGACTCGCTTAGGAGAGACAGGCATCCAGAATGAAGTAGCAGCACTAAGAACAATGCCAGGGGGTCTCCCAGGGTCATCCATACTCTTTCGAGTCATGACTCGAACATCGTCAGCTCCGCTACCTGACAATGTTGTCCATGTATGGGCTGTTGAAGCTCCAACCCCAGCACAGAAGCTCATTACCATCCTCTCTGCTAGCTTCAACATACTTTTCCTCCCTTCTGGACTTGTTATAACTACCACAATTTTCAACAAACAAAAAAAAGTTAAAAAAGATGAATGTTTGTAGGGCAACAGATTAGAAAATATTAATTGAATATCCAGAACAATGCAAAACAATTTACATAAACACGGTATATAAAAAAGTGGGATGATGGGATTTAAATTCGAGAAAATGTGAATCAAAATCTTTTGTCCCACTTTTTATTTCAAGAATAGTCCAAATCTTATTCTATCCAACTTATAAAAATGATCCTAGATAATTGACATACAAGCGGTACATAAAAAGTTGGACAAAGGATCACATTTCATGACTTGCACATGACATGATTAATGCCGGAATCTTGGGTCAATGATCGTTATCTGGCATAAGGTTTGTACCCACAAAAAAAAATTGTTTAAGGTTTGTTTTTGCTTAAATATTTATATAAGGTGGTTTCTCGCAAAATTCATGTTTTATAAGGTTGTTTTTGACAAATTTCTCTATTTCGGGATAAAGTAAAATTTTGAGAGGAATTTTAGAAGACAAAAGAAGCAAATTACCACCACCCTCTCCTGCTGGCATGTTGCTTGCCATAACACTAGTAAGCCTTTCACATTGCCTATCCAAAGTTGAAACCCATCGTTTAGCTCCAAAGGCTAAGCCTGAGTTTACGAGTGCCCTATATATGTTGTGCACAGCTCGATCATCCACTTCAACATGTTCAACCCACATCACCTTCAAAAATTACATTCATAATTAAGTCCATATAATTACTTAAGCTATGATTGAATCATCTCAATGACATTATGTAGGATTTTTATTTATTCAATACCTTAGAGTAACCATTAGGCAACTCTTGTATCAGGCAACCAGATGGCCTTCTACGACACCTTGGAATCGGGCTAGGGCGCAAACCATCCAACGAAACATCAACCACTGCCCAAGTACTGTCCCCGTGCTGCTTACAGTATCTCACAAAGTAGTTTTCACGCGTTGGAACAAGTGGTGAAGGGACTTGAAACTCAGCAGTCATCTGTGATTAAACACAAATAAGTAGTGGAATATGAGTGAAATTGATAACTATACTTTTAACTAACTTAAACCAAATTAAATTATCTTAGTCATAAGTCAGTTAGTGTTAATTACCACTTGTAAAGCTCCATTGTAATTTCCAGCAACTCCAGTTGACAAAACATCTAGGGTCATTGCTCTTGATACTATCCCAGAGAATACACATGACCATTGATTCTACAATACAAACTAACTTAAATTAGTTACAGGAAAAATTAATAGATTTAAAAAACAAAAAATTGATTGTGACAAAGGTGCTCTTACCACATCCATTAAAATTTCAACCAAGTTCATATGATTCATGATGACAACACACGAATCTCTCGAGGCCTCCGATTTTAGGCCCAATGGCATAGGACCGATCCCATGCGAGGAAGTTCGAAAATACTCCTCTTCATTAAGGATTTCAGTTAAGTTATCAGGGCTAGGAACCCACAAGGGTTCACCTGCTTGAGCCATCCTGATTAGTTCTTCCATAGCTGCAACTGCGAGCTCGATGATCATGGGTTTATCTGCATCAGTAGGAGGGGCCACGGACCGTAAAAGATCACCAGCAGAGCCATATATGTCCCCTACCATACCGGATTGTGGCCCAAAACTCCCAACTCCGAGATCAAGGGAGGATCGTGACTGTAGTCCTTGATTTTGGAGGTGAGGGTATGTCACTAAGGGCTTTCCTACATACTTTGCTGCTATGCCTGATATCCTATCAATCTGTAAAAAAATTGATAATGTAAGAAGCATTAGTATATAATTTATGTAATAAAGGTCTTTAAACATTATGTTTTCGGCAAATTTTATAAAAACCATTCTGATTGTCACACCATCAATTAATAAAAGAAGTAATATTTGCATAAAAAAAAGACATTTTATGAAACTATCTAAGAAGAGATGAACTAGTATTTTAGCCATTGGATAGAATAGTAGATCTTATAGCTAAAAAAATGTTTTTTAATGAGATTAAGTGTAATATACCCCCTCAAAAAAAAAAGTGTAATATACCTCTTCTCTAAGTCTAGCATTCTCGATTCGTAGTTGTTGCTCATCAAATGACATCTCACCAATGGCAGCTGGCCCTCCACAATTAGGACATGTAGCATTGCTAAGGGCTTCTTTGAACCTGATGTTATCAGCTCGAAGCTTGTCGTTCTCAGATCGAAGTTGCTGATTCTCTGACCGTTCATGTTGGGCCTATAATCATGCAATGGAGGTGAACAATTTTGATTATTATCTCATAATTAATAAAGAAGAAGTATAAAAGACTTTAATGAGCATGCTAGCTATAGTACATTTCATTTGTGTAGCATAGGAAGATGTGTTATGGAATGACTAATAATTAAGCGATTCTTAATAACTAGTAAGATATAGTCATTTTCATGATAGCATTGCCACTAGCAAAAGCATACAATACGTTACTTTTAAAATTTTGCTAATAGGAATAAGACTTATAGGACTAAATAGCAATGATTAAACAAGTTAACTGAACGTTTCCTGTCAAAAAACAAAAAGGTTAAGTGATAGTTACTTGTACAAGTGGACACTTACTCAATAAGTTGAAGATGTTGTTAGCTAAGCAATCCTTGTCTCATAAGCTAGCTAGTAATCCTATGAAATATAGTTTCATGTAATACTCATAACTCATAAGTGAGCAAACATTAGCAATAACAAAAAACCAATCTTTAATACATTACCGTGTGATAGATTTAGGCTACTCACGGGTAAAGTAGAAGTGTTAATCCTATCTTGTCTAGGATCCCATCCCACCATTTTCACCTTAATTTTTTTATTTTACTAAAAGGGCTTTTCCAGTTCTTAAGCTTGTTCGTTGAAGAAAGTATGAACTCGAAAGTAAGTCTATTTTCTATCTTAAGATTATGATACTTGGAGCGAATTCGAAAAGAAAATCAAAAAAAACCCTAACTTCTTGTTGTGCATTCTCCACCAATGGGGAGGACCTCGTTCCATATGGAACATATAACATAGTAATTATTCCCTTCGTTCCACAATAATTTCTAAACATTTCATAGCACGAGCCATATATTACGAGTAATTAACTGAGATAATATGGGACGAAAGGAGTAGTATATGTATATATATATTAATTTATATACCTTCATTTGAGTGCGCTTGTTTTGGAACCAAAACTTCACTTGTAGAGGCTCCAACGCTAATCTACGGCTCAACTCCTTCCTTTGCTTATCATCAGGATGAGGGCACTCCTTGAAGAAACTTTATTTTTCACCCAAAAAAAAAAAAATCAATTCATTTCCTTTCCAAATAAACTTTTACCTAATCCAATAATCCTATTATCTCCAACTTTAAAAATTAATTATAAAAATTTTAAAAATTACTTCTCCATCTCCTGAATCTGATGTTGAGTATGACGGTGGTATCTCTTCTTCTTAGGCCGTTGATTCGGATCCTGATCATCACCCGAAAGGCCCTCCAGATTTTCGGTGGCGGATCGGCTGCTTTCGAATTCATCATCTCTCATCTTCCCCAACTCGCTGTCCGGAGTTTTATGCCCAGCTGCCATGTCTAGCAGCTGGTGGTGTGTCTCAAACATATTTGGCTGAAACATTTTTTTTTTGTTTTATTTTCTACACCGCGAATTTCTTTGTTTTTCTTCCCCTCTTTTACTTTCCTCCTTTTGTTGTTGTTTCTGATGGATTATCACTTCACAACTTCTACATATAACATATCAACATATCAAAATCAAGATTTTGGGGTTTGCAATTATCTCAAAAGGGTTTACAAAAATATGATAATTTTCCATTTCTAGTAAAAAATGATTTCTTCTAAGTGAGAGAATGTTGATGTGAAAAGCTAACTCACTAAGGATATTAAAAATGAACGTACACCAAACTTTAGGAAAAATAATTAGATATATAAATATATATATTAACTAAAAAAATACTAAATTATTATCTCAAAAAATAAGGAAAATATTTCACCTGAGAAGATTATAAGCAGCTACTATGAAGAGAATCCAGATCCTTCTTCACTTCTTCCATTTTCCGATCTACCCAAAGTCCCAAACAAAATATAGAATAAAAAAAAAGAGTAAATTTTGTTAACTGAAATAATTGTAGTGGGATATATAGTAAGAAAAAGAAAACCCCTCAATAAAAAAGAAACCCTAGATTTATGTCTTAAGAACAAACTTTGTCTTTATGTGCATTTTCATTTTCTCTCTCCTCTGTAATTTTTGGGTGACTTTAGCTCTACTAGATTGACTCGTGGGGGTGGTTTCTGGTTTTGTAACTCTCTCTCTCTCTACTTTCTCTCTCTTGGAAGTCTATACCCTTTGACTAATGTCTTAGAAGAGAGAGAAAGTAAAAAAAATAATAACAAAATTGAGCTTATGATCTTTAAGTATATTTATTTACACGATATTCAAGATGTAAAAATGTAGTATTTTTTAAACCTAAATAAGATTAAATAATGAGGGTTGACAGTGTGAAAAGGGCCCTTTGACATACCACTAATTCCAAATTAGCCACCTTTTTTTCCTTTTGTTTTTTTAGTTCTTTTTCTTTGACACAGATTATAACGCCAACGAAGATCACGCTTTTCAGCTCCTCTTTCTCTTTCTAGAATTATAACGGAAATAAAAAAATGGTTCACATTTAGGTTAAATTACACTAACGTTCAGCTTAAAAACAGCCCAAAAATCTAAATGGAAATCTTTTATTAAAATTAAACAAAAAAAATCTCAAAACAAACTCATCATACTAGTAAGAAAAAAAAAGAACTAGGGCATTTCATGAAAAAAAAAGAAGTTTTTCTTCAACAAGTTCTTGTTTAAAAAAAATAGTGTTACAGATACGTATATATACGCGCACACACAAACACACACAAATAGACAGACAGATAGATAGATAGATGGACTGATAAAATGAGTATATAGTAAGAGAATTTGTGATGACTTACAAGGAGAAGAAGAGGAGGGTTGGATCTGGATTCAAAGTTTAAACTTTGTGAAGAGAGAAAAAAAGAGTGAGTTTTTTGTTTAGAGGAGAGAGAAAATGATGTAATTGAAGGTTGAGATGAAGAAGAAGAAGAAGAAAGGGTAGGGAACAGGTGGAGAAGGGAAGTGTGGCAGAAGAGGAGTAATTGCAAAGAGCGTATAGTATTTGAGGAGAGAGAAAATAGAAAAATAAAAAAAAAAGAGTATGTGAATTTGTGAGCAAGGATAGAAGGAAGGGAAGAGGGAGGTTGCAAACTGCATTTATGGTGGTGGGGATGAGAGGGTAAGGTGCTGTAATTGCTCTTCTTTAGGAGAGAGATTGATAGAAACTAGAAAGAGAAACAAATATCCCTCCTTTTTTTCTCCTTTTTTATTTTTGTGTATTTTTTGAAATATATATAGTATTTGAAGTATTAATTTTGGGGGTTTTTAGTTTTATTTTGTTCTTGTTTGTTGTTGAGGGCATGCTACGTAAGTAAACCCTATTAGTATGATCGAAACGTTTTTGTGTTTTGACTTTTGACTGCCCATTTTCATGAAGTTAATTTTTTCAACAATTAATCGTCCTTTTTCAATGCCCTATCAACTTCCCTCTCTCCCTTTTTTCTCTCTCTTTTCCCTAGTTTGATTTTCTTACCATGTGTATACATTTTGATTTTCTTTTTTTTTTGGATGTGATATTGTTTTTTTAAAAAAATTTCTGATAATCCCGTGAATTACTGAAGCAATATTTTCGGGTCTGATTGTCCGTTTTGAAAAATTTATATTTCTCTACAGTCTACAATCACAAGATGTGCGTTTGAATCAAGGTTTTGGCAAATTTACATGAAATGACTAGTAACTCTAGCTCATAAGTTTTATGATCCAAATTATACTTGTTTATGCTGATTTTGCTAGAACGACATGATTCGATATGGGACGACAACAACCGGATTTATGAGATGTATGTTATGCAAATGTAAATAAGATGAAAGAGAAGGTAACGACACGATCAAGTGTTGACGCGGAAAAACCCCGTAAAGGTGGGTAAAAAAACCGCGGGTAGATGTGAGTCTACCAATCCACTACTTGCAATCGTCAATCGGAGTGATCAACGATCAATACAACCTAATGAATTTTATTCAAAGTACAATGTAATCAATTGTAACAAGAAAGAGAATAGCAATGTGATATCTCAAGTATTTTGTGAGCAATAGTAAACTATATGTTCTCAAGCTTGATTGCCTCAATTCAAGTGAAGTTCGCTTCTATCATTCCGGTCCTTTTATACTGCTCTTGTCAACTCAACGTGCATCCCCAAATCTAGGGAGTAGTTAGCTAGAATCTCGTCACTTCCCTCTGATATCTCGGCGCATCATTTAAACGTCCATAGACTCATTCAACTGACTGAAGTACTCCTGGATTCAACCTTCCTTATTCTTAGGGAATCAGTTAGCCTTTGACCTGGTCCATGCGTCACGATCCTTTCGTCAACGTCAGCGTCACATATTTCACAATGTCGACGTTGATGCGCAAAAAAATCGACCATAACAATACTCACTTCTAGATAACTGGCTAACACACTATGTATGCACATATATGAATGATTTTTATGTTATTGATATTCGAGAGTAGATCTGGACAAACGGTAGGTTTTGGGTCGTAAATTCGGTTTCAGATTATTCTTGGGTCGTGTACTGTCGTTTTTGTTTGCGAGTCGACAACCCTTTTTTTTCTCTATCAAAAGCGCTTGCTAGTTATTCGTTGGTTATTAGGGGTTGCCCAAAACGTCCGAAGCGAGTTCAGTCGTCTTCCACTAAAATGTGGCCGACGATTGATGAATTGAGAAAGAGACTGGGGAATCTACTAAAAATGCATAAGTATAGTAATAACTTGAGTGAAAGTTTCTAAATATGAGTTTTGTAATTATCATACTGTTAAAACTGTCAATTCAAAAATTGACATATATGATTAATTCACCATAATTTAACATTAAGGCAAAAAAGTAAATTTAAATTTAAATTTTCCTTTGTTAAATGTGATTACACGATTTTTTTTGGGAAATTATAGAATTTTTTAGATTAAAAATTTGGACACTCAATCGGTCAGGTTAGGTTTGACCCACTGATTTCTTTTTCCGGGGTGGTAATATTTCAATTTTGGTGCCTACTTTCATGTTCAAGATCCAATATTATTGGGTCAGTTTACATGTTGATTTCGGGTCTAGAGTAACCGAAAAAGTAATTTAACATGAAGTTTAAGAATAGGATGTAAGTTGTGTGTTAGAGAGTTAAAGACAAAGGGAAGTTTAGATTAATTATTAGATTGCATCAACATATTATGTGGTTATTTAATTGCATAAAACTTGACATGAATCGTTATAGGAACGAAGAAGGAGAGCAAGCGAGTCTAACTGGAACGAAGAAGGACAGCGATGGTGAAACACTAAAGCCTAAGCAACATTACTTTGTAATTATAGTTGAAAATAAATTAAATGTTTTTTTTGGAGTTTAATTCTCTTTGACGGCTGATTACGCGCCAACAATAATTTTGGGATCAGCACTCAATTAATTTAAGATGACTTCTGTTTTTTTATTGAGGGAAGATGAGTTTTTTAAGTACATTGCTCTTATAAGAAATAATATGAAGTAATTAAAAAAAATCATAATGTTATATTAAAAATTGTACTTATAATACTCTTAAAAAAATACTTTCCTGAAGTGTTACCTTAAAATGTTACCAATATGTAAGTGTTACCTAAAGGTGTAAGGTGTTACCTATCTGAAAGTGTTTCATCAAAATGTTACTCAATTGAAAAAGTGCTACTTCAAAATGTTTTTTTTTGCTAATTAAGTAAGATTAAAATATCACAAAGCAAAATTACAACTTAGAGCTCAAGCAAGCAGCAAGAGCATCATTCTAATACATTTAGAATTAAACAGACCCTAGCAGCAAAACTGCATTCCAAAACAAAATGACATAACACAAAACCAGAACCTTACAACATATTAAACCAGTTAATATCTGCTCTAGCAACTTTCTGAGGCATTACAGCACGAATTCTCGGTTTAATTTCATGTTTCATATCCCTAATCGGTGTAGCAACATTAGGAACCTCTTGCTTCCAAAGGGAATCATTTCTACCTCTCCGAGATGAAATATACGCGGCAACAATACCGGACTCCCAAGCGCTCGTTTAAATTTTGAGCTTCTACTAGAGTTGATCCATTGAATCAACCTACGAAAATCTATTATCCTTGTATTCATCTTCGGCCCAAGTCTTCACTTCATGAATAATCTGCTCACTAAACTTGCAGTGGAAGAATAAATGATGATGAGTTTCCACCTCGTGCCCACGATTAAGCAAATATCGGAATTGCACGCCGATGTGAAACATTCTCTCTGCGATTCGAAGTCTCCCTTGAACGTGACCACCCAACTTATGAATCTTTGCTTAGGGATATTCAATCTACACCATACAACTTTATCCCAATGAGTCACATCTTTGTCCCCTTTCATTCTATTATAAACTGACTTTGATAGAATAAGAATTCATATCACAAAAATCTTGATGCGAATAAAAATGTTTAAAGTTGCTCTTTAACCTCACAAATCTTTTTCGATTACCAATTTGGAATTACTATTTAGATTGTAATCCCACCATTGATTCTCCCTTATATACACTTGCATTCACCCATTTTATCCAAATATTATCATGCTTTTTGGCAATATCCCAAACATATTTCCCAAGGCAAGCAATATTCCAAATAATGATATCTCTGAAACCTAGTCCTCCTTGAGATTTACTCCAGCACAAATTTTCCCAAGCAATCTGCCCTGGTTTAGCACAATAACTATGTCCACTCCACAAAAAGCTCCTGCAAATTTTTTCAATTTCATGTAACACTTTCCTAGGGAGAATGTACACTTGAGCCCAATACATGTGAAGACTCATCGGAAGCTGAGTTGACCCGGTTGAGTTATGGGTTTGTGTAAGACAAGATGTCTAGTGCTCCATACTTTTATTCTATTCACCATTTTCTCCACTAAATTGTCACCTGTGAGCATTTGAAATTCTAGTAGCACAAATAGGCACACAAGGTATCTAAAAGGCATGCTACTTTTCTCATAACCAGAGACATCTTGCACTCTTTGAATATCTGCATCAGTCATACCACAACAATAGAATGCAGACTTTTGAACATTGGCTTTCAAACCAGAGGTATCAGAAAACAGCTTGAAGGCTTGTAGGAGCAAGTAGATAGATTTAAAATCTCCTCTACTACACATGATAAGGTCATCCATGAAAGCATAAATGAGTAAGTTTAATACTCTTGCATCTAGGATGGAAATGGAATTGAGGAATTTCACTCACATTCTTTAGTATCCTTGAAAGATACTCCATCACACACCCAAAGAGCAATGGCGACATTGGGTCACCTTGCCTTAATCCCCTTTTAGAACTAAAGAACCCTCCATAGCTCCATTAATCATAAGAAAATTTTGGTGAAGTCACACAATCCATAACCATACTAACAAAACTTTCGGGGAAAGGCTAAGGCCACCAACATTTCCCTAAGAAATTGCCAATCAAGCGTGTCATAGGCTTTTGCAAATCCACCTTAATCATGCTAACTAGGACTATGACCTTCCTCCTACACTTTGTTTAACTAAGTCTTGCACAACCATGATATTATGACCAATGCATCTACCATGGACAAACCCTCCCACGATTCTCTACTATAATATCGGGTAAAACCTTTCTCAGCCGCCACATATTACTTTAGTAATGCATTTGTATAAAACATTACAACAAGAAATGGGCACGAAATCACTTACATTGCTAGGACACTTACTCTTAGGAATGAGAGTAATAACTTAGTGGCATTCAATTCTTTCAATAATTTCCTGCCTCCGAAGAAATCAAGAAGCCTTAATCACATCATGACCTATGATATCCGGGTGTCCTTATAAAAGTGAGTGCCGAATCCATCGGGATTACGGGGATTTATTGCCTGAGGATGGAGAACATAGCTTCTTTGACCTCCTCTGCAGGTGTAAGGAGCCTCAAGAATTGCTTTATGATCATCATTAATAAAGTGGCCCACTTTACTGTCGAGTCACAACATGCCTTCATTTACTCGAGTGGTACCTAAAAAGGTACCGATAATAGGATAAGAAAGCATGAGTAACAGGTCTGCGGAGTATCATGCCGGACTCCTTCCATGTCTCCGATAGCATAAACATGGTTCTTCACTTTTCTTGCCTTGATACTTTGATGGAACACGGCGGTATTTTCATCTCCATGCTGAATCCATGTCATTTTTTGCCTTACGTTCCAAGATACTCTATATAAGCTTGATGTTTGAGCTTATATTCTTTAGTAGCCAGACAACTGCATCGCATAGGACTAATTGCCCGGATTTTGATGCATAAGTCTTTGAGCGGCTTCCATATCATTAAAGGCTTTCCAAATCAAAGAACTCGATTATCATGGAAACCTGTTTTTATTCAAAATCTTTAACTCTCGTTGATAAGCTTCGGCAGTCCCGATGTTGTACATTTTTGTTCCTACATTAGAACTATCCCAACACTTCCCTTATTATGTCCCGGAACCGAGGCGCCATTCTCTACATTGCTGAAATACTCGAGGGCTTCTTCCACTCGACTTCTTGGATAAACAGATGCAAGCAAGGAGTTATGATCAAAATCACCCAGGCCGAGCCACGATTAGCTAAGACTTTATCCAATTTGGAAAAAACCCCAGCTACACCTTGTTGCTTGTTGTTCCACGTATAGAAATTACCCGTAGCCTTGACATCATCCATTCCACACCCAACCCATTACAAGCATTAATAGGATATGTTTCTTGAAATCTAATAACGGCCCCTATTCTTTCATCTACATTCCTAACCACAGTTGAAATCACCAAACATGACCCAAGGATCTTGAGTCTTGAGTGCCATCGAAGTCATCCCATAGATTAACCTTTTACTACATTCATTAAATGCATAAACGCATGTACTATGATAAAGAAGGAAGACCACTCACTTTGGAGACACTATTAAATGCAAAGATTCGGACTAGTGCCCTTAAGGATATTAATCAGGGAAAATCCCGGGTTTCCAAGTAATTACTAACTCTTCCTCCAACATGGGAAACTAGAATTGGTTGTGAAACACCAACCACTCAAACCCACCTTGATCACAATTACCCATCGACGGCTTTTACTTTGGTTTCTAATAGACCAACTAACCCAATCTGATGCTTCGAATGAAATTTCTTACATCCCCTCCTGCTTCCTTGAGTTATTGACCCTATCGCACATTCCAACATAAAATTCTATCCATCACCAATAGTGGGGTCCCCCTACTTGACTTCTCGCACCTCTGTTCACCATTCCCTGAATTCAATCTCCATTTCATCATCTAAACCGGATCATCCTCTTGTTCATCAAGCGTACTAAAACCCACAAGACTGGGTAGTAGGTTTAGTTGTTGCACTTAATCCTTACGGGCTTCGAGAGCCCTCTCCGAAATCCATCAAGATCTACTTCCTTTCGATCAA